>OX377610.1:70731807-71256617 GCA_947397855.1 Thelaira solivaga | reverse complement strand
ACTTGACTCTCCATATTCGTTTAACCTAAACACAATCGATATCAAAAAAAAAAAAATTAAATTAAAAAAAATCTTGAAAAATATTTATTTATAAGCTTTAGTGTATGGGTGTAGGTATGTGTATGTCGTTTTTAATTTGTTTTGTATTGTGTTACACTTCCATTGAAATGGAGCTCAAGGTCAAGGCTGTTGATACTTGTTATAAACTCACATGCTTGTATGATAAGTGCATCATACAAGCTGTGCTATCGTGTAGCTGTATGTATGTATGTTTTGATAAATCAAATAGCACATAAAAATATATTAAAAAAAATAAAGCTTCTTTAAATGTTAACAGCCTCAATTGCTTTGCTGGTTTTATTGTCGGATGCTGTTGCTTTTAAAGTTCGAGTAGCAACAAAATAATTAAAACGGAAATACTATGCACAAGAGCAATAATTTAAAAAAAAAACCTGAAAGAAATAATAAAAAAATGGTACGACTACACACACAACTCAAGCACATATTTTTTTTTTTATCAAACACTTTGACAGTGTGCACTGGCGTACAAACGTACTTGTATCCACCACAAAAACTTTTATCGTTTTAACTTTTAGCCGGTCATTGATTGCTGTTGCTTTATGGTCTACAAAAAAAAAAAAAAAAAAAAACCGGCTTGTATTGTAAATTTTGCTCTGATAATGAGTGTGACTTGGTTGTCTTCTTTAAAAAAATAATTTTTTGATTTTTGTTATTTCCAGTTTTTATTTAAAAAAAAAATTCTGAAATTCTCAAACTCACTTTTGTGGCTAACATATTGAGTTGGATAAAGATAAATGATGATTTTTTGTTTCGATTCTTGCTTTCTTTGCTTCTTTAAAAAAAAAAAAACAAAAGCTTTTTCAATATGATGCCAAAATAATTTTCATGAAATTATTGTTTCAAGTCAATTTAATAATATTAAAAAAAAAACGAGTTGTTTAATTCTATGTTTCTCCCTACCGTTTTTGACTTTAAAGTTCGATTAAATTTAGGTTAGGATGCCCAAATAAGTAAAACAGAAGTTGGACTTACTTGGGTCTTCTGATGTGGTAACTTTGTGATACCTGTATAAGAGAAAATGAAGAAGGATATTAGATCAGTATCACACACAACAAGCTTAGTTGGACAATTCTTTTTCAATTCTCATATAAAATTTTTTGTTTCGGCAATTTTAACATTCTTATTCAGTCATTCATTTAGCCTTCAAGCTACCTGTCTTCTTTTTTAACATCTTTATAACAGATACGAAGAGAAAACAAAAGTGAATTGCTGAATACGAGCAAGCTTGTACCCTTTTCCATGCCTCTTTACTCTCTCTCCTACAAAAACAAGAATTTCCCAAATAAAATTGATGTGTATGGTCTTGGTCTTACTAAAGATAAAAAAGTTAAAGGAAATATATAAGAAAACAGATGAGTTTGTTACCTAAACCAATTGCTACTTCCTAAGAAGTGCAGTGGGATTCTGCAGATAGCTCTCTTTAAGGTGCAGCTTGAGCCGCTCTTCCAAGGCAGGGCTCCAGCAAAGAAAATGTTATACAGTTTCCTCATCCTCCTCGTCTTGACAATTTCTACAGTAGTGGGTTGATGGCAAACCCTTTTTCCTAACATTTCTCAGCTTAGTTCTCTGGAGTTCCAGTAAATCTCAATTATATTTAAATAATTTTAAATAATTTTTTGACAACTTGAATTATTTAACTCAAATAAAAAAATTTTTTTAATTAATATTTTTGATTTAAATTTATTATTTAATTAATTTTAAGAACGAATTGAAATAAAGAAATATAAGCAAGCTTCAAAATTTGAGTCAACTTTTGGACCTGAGCAACTGAAAACTTTTGACAACATATTTAACAAATTGGCAATATCTCAAAAAAGACCTGGATATTGAGCATTATTTCAAAACTGTTTGTTATATTTCAGCTATTATTTTTGAAAGTGATAAAAGTCCAACTTTTTATAAAAATAAGTGTAAGGTGGTGATTATATCTTACTAAAATTACCGCTAACTCCTTTTTTTAAAGTGGACTTATACCACTTTCAAAAATAACCGCTCAAAATTTTCTTTAAGTGTTTTTTATATTATATTTTAAAATATATAGTAAAACTTGTGACCTAAAAAATATAAGTTTTTTATACAAAATTTAAAATTTTTCTTAAACAAAAATAATTTATATAGAAGATAATAAAAGTCTTAGGTTTCTTCTGTGCAAATATATAGCCTCATATGATATAATCAATATGAGCTACACTGTCTTAAAATTGCCTCTCTAATTTAGGTTTGACGATTAGAAATTATTTTTTCTTATTTAAAAAAAATGTTTTTGCAAATAAACTTAAGTTTCTATTTAATAACAAAACAGAAAGTCATAAAAAAAGGATTTTATTTTACCAAAGTAAGTTAAGAAAATAATTGAAATAATTGATAAAATAAATTTTTTTATCATAAAATTTTTATCATGCATCTGGGTCTTATAAATTATTTAATTTTCTTTTTAAAAATTTTTTATTAAAATTGATTGTATGTCATTTTTTGTGTTACTTGTCAATTTTTTTTTATGGAAAAACAAGTTTCGAAAAAACTGTATCTGTGTGAGACATTTAATTAACAAATCATAAAGCAATTAAAAAAATGCGTTTGCATGAAAGCATAAATTGATATAAATCAATTAAAATTATTATTGAAATTGTGTTAAATTTTCATTAATATTGCCATTTTGTTGATTTTATACTTATGTGTGTGTGTGTGTGGGTATGACACAGTGTAAAAGAACATGATTATGAATAAATAAATAAATAACTAAATACAATAAAATGGCTTAATTGTACACCTACTGTCACACCTGCTGCTGTTTACCCACAGAATTTTAGTTAAATTAAAAAAATAAAAAAAATATTAAAACAACATGAACAACACTTGTATTTTTATAAAAAAAAGGATATTTTTATGGAATCGTAGCAATTAAAAGAATTTATTTTTCATGTTCGCCTAAGTGCATGTGTGAGTGTATGCAATTAATGTAAACTTTTAAATGTTCTTGGCCAAAGGGGTAGTTTTAAACTTGAAAAAAATTTATAATAATGAAAAATAAAAACAAAACACATACACGCACATACAATTAAAACGGGCATAGAGCAGATATATATGTGCCTGCTTTGTGTTCATAAATTTCCCTGCAAAAATTCATTCATTCACTCACATACGCTAATGCGTTAGGTAACGTATACGAATTTAAATACGAATGTTTCATTTAATAAATACTAAAAGGTGATTTTATAAGAACTATCGGAAATTTAAAAAAAAAACACATAAAATTCAGAAAAATGCATGAAATATTTATTTGGATCGATAGTTGGGTCGATATAATTTAATGTTTGAAGATTATTTCATGCAAATGTTGGCCGCGGCTGCGCCTCAAATGGTCCATCCGCTTAGTCCAATTTTGGCATACTCTTTCCAACATTTCGGCCGGTATCTCACGAATAATGTTGGCAATGTTGGCTTCCAGTGCGTCAATCGAAGCGGGCCCAACAAAAAATAGTCTAGAGGCGTTAAATCGTTCACCGAACTCGCCTCTCAATTGGTCCATTGTTTCGCGTGCTGTGTGGCATGTGGCACCGTCTTGTTGAAACCACATGTCATGCAAGTCAAGCTCTTCCATTTTGGGCAAAAAAAAGTTTGTTATCATCGCACGGTAGCGCTCACCATTCACAGTAACGTTGTGATTCGCATCATCTTTGAAGAAATACGGCCCAATGATGCCGCCAGCCCATAATCCGCACCAAACGGTTGTTTTTTGTGGATGCATTGGTAGTTCTTGCAATGCTTCTGGCTGCTCTTCACTCCAAATACGGCAGTTTTGCTTGTTCACGTATCCATTCAACCAGAAATGAGCCTCGTCGCTGAACACAATTCTTCGATAAAAAAGTGGATCTTCATCTAACTTTTCAAGAGCCCATTCACCAAAAATTTGGCGTTGTGGTAGGTCGTTTGGCTTCAATTCTTGCACCAGTTGTATCTTATAAGGCTTCACACCCAAATCCTTCCGCAAAATTTTCCACGTAGTGGAGTAACAGAGGCGAAATTGCTGCGAACGGCGCCGAATCGATAATTCACGGTCATCACCAACACTGGCCGATACGGCTGCGATATTTTCTTCAGTTCGCACTCTCCGTAAGCGTGTTGGTGGTTTAATGTCCAACAATGTAAATTTGGTGCGAAATTTTGTTACAATAGCCCGAATAGAAGCCTCAGTAGGTCGATTAAACTGACCATAAAATGGAAGAAGCGCGCGATGAACTTTCTTAACAGAGCACGCATTTTGGTAATAAAATTCAATAATTTGCAAGCGTTGTTCGTTTGTAAGACGATTCATGATTAAATTATAGACCAAACTGAAGATGTTTGACAGTGACACAAGATACAAAACGTGCGTGAGCTGTCAAAACTAGTGTTGCCAAAAAGATAATAGCAAAAAAATCACTCTTTAGTTTCAAAATGTACAAATTTGCTTGTTACGATGTGGACTGGAATGACCCGATTTTCTAAAAACCGGTTCAAAAGGAATCATATTTCCAATCGCTAAAATGGTGGGAAAAATTTTTTTCTAAATAAATTTTTATTCCATGTTCTTGCCTAAAAAAATTTTTTATTTTAAAGTATTTCAAAAAGTTTCACTTGAAAAAAAATTTATTCAATAAATTTCATAAAATTGTACTCGAAATTTAATAAAAATGAACTTTCACAAAATTGAACTTCAGCTTAAATAAAAAAAAAATTTTTTAATAAACCGAATTTGAGCTTAAATAAAAAAATTTTTTTTCAATGAATTCTAAAAATTTGAACTTAGCTTGAATTAAAAAATAATATTTTTCAATGAATTTCAAAAAATTTAACTCGAGATTGAATAAAAAAATTTTTTTTTAATGAATTTCAAAAAGTTTACCTTGAAATAAACAGTGCTGTTCTGTATTCCGAATCCGAATAATTTATTTGGAACTGAAAAATTCAGCGCTTCATAACTACTTTGTGGCCCATTTTAAGATTTTTAAACTTTTGTTTTCGATATATTTTGGGTGCGAAATTATTGCTAGAATTAAAAAAAAACATAACAGTTTTCATTTAATAAGAAATAAAAATGTAATTGCACATTTTTTTCAAATCCCTGTGGAATACAGAACGTGCACGAAAATTAAAAAAAATTTCTTCAATAAATTTCACAAAATTGAACTTCAACTTAAGGGAAAAAATTTTTTTTAATAAATCAAATCAAAAAAAATATTTTTCAATGAACTTCAAAAAGTTGAAATTTAAATAAAAAAAATTAATTTTTTCAATGAATTCTATAAAATTGAACTTGAGCTTGAAAAAAAAAATTTCAATATATTTCAAAAAATTTAACTTGAGATAGAATAAAAAAAAATTTTTTTCAATAAATTTCAGAAAATTGAACGTCAGCTTTAATAAAAAAAATTTTTAATAAATCGAACTTGAGCTTGAATAAAAAATTTTTTTTCAATAAATTTCAGAAATTTAGATTTTTGTCTCTAAAACCTGGTAGTAGGGCCTACAAAATTAAAAAAAACTTGTTTTAAAGGGTAAATAACATTTTTTTTTTGAGAAATGACACATAGTAAATGTTTAAAACTTAAAAATTTTTTATTTCCTAAAATAAAAAAAAACCAAGAAATTTCTGTGCAAAAGATTTTAAAGGTTGCGGTACAATAACAGCTCGTGATGATATAACGAAATTGAATTCATATCTTTTTATTCCGGCCTTTAAAATGTAATTTCTTTTCTAGTGGCTACTCACTGCTCAAAAAAAAAATATTTTTGAAAGAACTGCTTGAAAAGTCGTGTTAGTTGAGCACCCTACTTGTTGTTCTCTGGTTTTTTTCTGCAATAAAAATATAAAAAAATTATATAAAATAAAATAAAATAAGATATACTTTAGCATAAATATACGTATTGTATGTGTTTTATATTAAAATAATTAAATTTGCACAAATTTTCAACCATGATTGCAACATACCGCTACTATAACGCGGTCTTTTTGGCTATAATTGCTAATACAACATCGCTGCTTGCAGCCATAATTAAATTTATACATACAAACAAACGTATTTATGTGTGTGTAGTATGTGAATATTTATTATTAAGTTTTGTGTACATACGAGTATTTTACACATTAACAAACACATATAGAGACAATTATGTTTGTATAATTCCTATGCGTGTTAGTGTTCGTATTCGATTATGCCACAGTACAAACACACACACACCCATTGAATCATAAATATGTAAATAAATGTATGATTGTATGAGTTTTTTTAGCCTTTATTTGTTCCCAGCAATCACAATAGCTTGATCTAAAAAAAAAATAATTTATTATTGGGTAATTTCTACTTTAAATAATAAAAATATGAAGCTAAATACCGGAGCTCGAGCAGCTGCAATAGAAAATTTCTAATAATTTCAGACAAAAAGACAAGTTACCGATAGTTAAAGCTAAGATTTTATAAGCCAAATATCAGCATGTGGTTGGGCAAAAAAATTAAAAAAAAAATTTTTAAATGTCGGATAGTGGGTACTTAACTATCCACCCAAATTTAGTCCCAAATTTTTTGCCAAAAAAATCCTAACTTTAACTACCGTTAAATTTTTAATACAAAAATATTGAAATCAATCGATTTTTGTCGGTATCGACGATTCGAACTAGGCTTAAAGCTTCTTTTGAGTAATAATTTTTGCCTTATCTAGCTTAACTGAAGTATTTAAACAAGCTTTAACTTAAAAGTTCGTTGTGTTTATTTTTGGAATATTTACAGACACATGTTGTACAATAGAAAACATATTAATGTTACCGCAACCGCGGCGGCAACAGTTCAGATTTAATAAAATTTTTGATTTCATTAAATTATTACAAACACTCCAACAAAACTTTGTTGAAGGACAAACACTTGCACACAGACTCATTGAAAAAAAATCACTCCTAACGGCAAATGAAATTAGTTTTTTTTTTAATATTTAAATTGATTTTTAATAGAAAAAAAAATTTAAATTTAAAAATAAAATGTTTGACGAATATGGCGAAAATAAATAAAATTCATTTCCAATGAAATATATTAAATTTCGAATACACTAACAATTATTTATTATTGTTATATTTTTGTAGTATTTTTTATGGAAAATTTTTTTGTCTTTTTCTTAAATTAATAAAAAATGCAATTATTTTGGT
The DNA here is from genome assembly GCA_947397855.1 of Thelaira solivaga. NCBI lineage: Eukaryota > Metazoa > Arthropoda > Insecta > Diptera > Tachinidae > Thelaira > Thelaira solivaga. The sequence goes on along the minus strand of OX377610.1, from coordinate 71,249,359 downwards.
TTAATAATGAAAACTTACCACTAGGCCAAATAATTTGGAAACAAATTTTTTTTAATTAATTTTTTACACTTGGAAAAATATATTGTGTCCACTTGAAGGTTTTTAGCGCCCTTATCATTTAATGAGAGCACTGGTGGTGCGTATTCTCTACTGTAGTGTTAATCATCTTGTTTAAAAAACCTATTAAAAACAAACAAGAAAAAAGAGTTAAAAAAAACTAGCTAACATGTCATTAATGGCCAGCAAAAAGAAAATAAAATAAAAAAACAATTGTTTTGCAGCCAACTTCACTAGAAAATGCACTGTCAAAATTGGATTTTCCAATTACTCAGCTTTAACGTTAAGCAATTTCAGTATACTTCAAACATTTTGTATGGACATGAGAATTTTTTAAATTTAGTTGTGATTGTTAATTAACAATGAAATAGAAAATAAAATTTGTAAACTTATTTAAAAAAGGAATAAAATCCATATTTTTTCATAGAGTTTTATGTTTTATTTCTCAATATACTATTTCCATTAAATGCAATTTTAATATTAAATAATAAAACCTATTAAAATGGGGCTTTTTCTAGTTTTTGTGAAATTTTAAAAATCAAAAATTTCATAAATTTTTTTAAAAAAATTTTATATTTATTTTTTTATAACAATTTTCTTAACTGCTTGCACGAAAACAAAATCTAATTCAAAAATAAATTACAGCCAGTAAAATATCTTGAAAGCTAAGCAATCTATGACCAAAAAGGTAAAAAGTGGCCGGAAAGAGGCAGTAGTAGAATTGAATAACTTTTTGATCATAACTTGCTTAGTTTTCAAGATATCGACTTGATTCCTATTGCGTTGGATAAATAAACGTATTGGCTTTAATTAAAAAAATTTTTTGGGGATAGTGTGAAAAAAAATTTTTTCCACAAAAATTATCATGAAGAAAAAGTCTTTTTAAGGTTATTTTGAAAACGAAAAAAATGCTATAGGCTAAATCATAAATTTCAATGCTAAATGCGAGAAAAAAGGATAAATCTAGGCTAAAAAAGGCTAAAATGACAACCCTGCTTGTGGATTATAATAGGGACAAGGGTTGTTAGTATTTTTAAATTATTTCTTCTCAAGATCTATTCTAAAATTGATAGCTTAGCTGAGGCTAATAAATTACAATCTGACTTAGATAAATTAAGTGATTGGTGTCTCTCCAATCAACTCAAATTTATTTTAGGTAAATGTGTACATATCTCTTACACCAGACTTCGAAACCCGCTAACTACATTGTACTATATAAATTATGATATTATAAAACAGTATCAGGCTATTAAAGACTTAGGTATTCTTTTCAATTCCAAGTTAACTTTTCTCCCCCATTTAGACGAAATCATTCCAGAAGCATATTCAACCTTAGCTTTTATAAAAAGAAGCTGTAAGGAGTTCAAAGATCCCTACACTTTAAAAATGCTGTACTCTTCTTACGTTAGATCTAAGCTGGAATATCTGGCTATAATTTGGAGCCCACATTGTGACATTCATATATTGCGTATTGAAAAAATTCAAAGACGTTTCATTAGTTATGCCTTACCTCACTTGAGTTTTCTTGAACCGCCACCCTCATATGAGTCACGATGTCTACGCTTAGGCATGATCACACTTGAAAAGAGACGTAAAATTAAATCAATGCTGTTTATATATGATTTACTAAATGGAAATATGGACTATCCCGTTTTGGGGACCTAGTAGACTATCACTTCGGCATAGAAACATGTTTTATATTGCATTAAGCCGTAGAAATTAACATATCTTAATGGTATAAATGAGCATCAATTCATAGAATTTAATGTATCAAAAACTCACTTTAAGAATTTTCTTCTTTATAATTTAAATTAATTTGTTAATTTCCTAATTATGTATTTAAGATAATTTATGATTTAAATCCAATATTTTGTCAATAATTTATATTAGTTTATAGTTTGTAAAGAATCCATTTCCATACAATAAATAATAATAATAATAAAAAAAAATTTTAATTAAAAATTCTATGTTATTATTTTTTATAAAAAATTCAAAGAAAAAAAATTACAACTAGAAAATGGCTTTAGAATTAGATTTAGAAGAAAATTCAAAGACTTGTGGAAAATAGCTTATTTAGTGGCAATGGGCACTTAAATTTATTTAAATTTCTTGTTAATTTTAATTCCCATTTTATTGGCACTTTTAAACAAACACTCATAAATAAAATTTTTATTGAAACATTAACTGGATTTGATTTATAATTGCTAATTTTGCATAAGTAAACAGTAAATGATTAATTAGCTAGATTTAAATTGGATTCCTTTATAAGAATTTGTTTTTAAAAGTTTTTTAACCTTTTGTTAAAAAACTTAAATTAAAATCCAACTATTTAATGAGCATAACATAATTTTCTTTTGGCATACAAATCACAAATTTAGTTTTTTTTGTTTTGAATTTTTGTGAGTGTTTTTGTTATAACAATAGTAAATTGTTTAAATTAATTAAAATAGTGACATCTTGTGGCCATAGTAACGCATAAGAATTTAAAGTTTTTAATTGACAAATTTTAATTAAATTAATTTAAATTCTTGCAGCTCGTTTGTAAATTGAATTTTTTTAATTTTTATCCAGCAGCAGCAGCAGCCAGCAGAGAGTAAATGAACAAAGAAAATGACAAAAAAGAAATGGAATGAAATCATTATTAAAACAAGGCTAAATGAGTCAATAGAATTAAAACAGGTTTTTTTATATATATATTTTTTTTTTTTTTTGTTAAAACAAGATCATCAACATGAAAGTGTGAATAAGCCACTTTAGAAATCACTAGAGCAGAGCATAGTCGTTCATTTGCCACTTATTGCTCTTTCAAAAATAAAAAGGACAATTATTCACAGAAAATTAATTTACATAATCTCTCTTAACTATGCAAAACTACAAATACACAGCCAAACACACACACACACACATACAAACATTCAAAATCGAATTAGAGCAGAAACATCCACTCAGTTCAATGTTTGCTGCCATAAAAGTATTAAAATGAAGACACAAAAGCGAACAAGGAATTATATAGTAGAAGTAGCAGAATGTAAGTAGAATAGAATGCAAAAATTATAAAAAAAAGAAAAAAAAAAACAACAACTTCAACTTCATTAGCATTTTCAACAAACGAATTGTACACAAAATTATTTAATTTGAATTTCAGTTTTCTTGATTCTTCTTTCTATTTTGTGGCCAAGATTTGTATACAGAAATTTTTAGCACAAAATAAAAGAAATTTTTTAATTCAAGTCAAAAAAAAAAAAAAAAACAGGATATACCAATTAATAGCAAAGCAAACGAACTCTATTTCAAATGAATATTTTGCTTAAGGACTTTCGCAAGAGACAATAAATAACTAGTTGTAGCAAATTAAGTTATCAGCTTTTTATAAGCTAAAGAATCTAAGAAATTTCTAACAAGAAAAATTTTCTTAACCACAAAACGTTAAACCTTTCTATTAAGCAAAAGAAAATATATGAAAGAAAATTTAATAAAAATAAATATTTTTAAAACTTCTTTGAAATAATTTCTTTTTTTAATTATGAGAAGCATGAAAGGCTTAACTGCACTTCTTTGCCACAGAAAAAATTTTAATTAATCTCAGAGAATTTGTTAACTGCAGTAATTACTTATCATTACAAAAAAAAAAAATAATGGAAATTATTTTTTTTAGAAGTGCATTTTAATGGCATATTTTTTAAAAATGTCTCTGAGTAGTGCATTTTACAGCTTCTTAACTGCTCATTTTACTCCAAGAAAAAGTTACTAAAGAGAACAACTTACTGCCAATGTAAAATTCATTGGTTTTTCCTCAGAATAATATTCTGTACTATAAAAAAAAAAAAATATCGGTCTGTAAATGGACCAGAAAAATAAAAAATACAACCGAAATTTCAGATTTTCATTGAGTTTTGCTTTGTGTTTTGGCGTATTTTGTCTAAGCTACAAAACGTTAAAAAAAATGTATTAACAGAAATACCATTCTTAGTGTCTCCGGAAAAAAATTCAGCAAATGGCAGAGAAATATCAAAAAAACAAACGATATTTCACATATTCATTCTTGTTTTGCTTTTACTTTTTAAGGGAAATTTTTAAGCTGTCACATGCAAAAAGAGTATGTATCTGCGTGTGTGGTTTGTAAAAGAGAGGTCGTCTAAATTTGTAATCTACCGCCCAAATACTCAGAAGTTTCTTTGAACTATTTTAAAATTTTTTTTTTAAATGAGGGTTTTTTACCATTCCCCATCTTGCAGAGGTACCTCTACCGATTTTGCATGTGCATGTAATGTAACCAAAAAAGAATTTAATCTATAGGCTCTAACTTTTTTCTGAGTACTTGGCCGATAGATTACAAATCTAGAAGACTTCTTCTTTAAAATGATATGTATCCTATCCCTTAATATTCAATGGTTCGTCTGCAAATTAGTAAAACTCTTAGAGAATCAACGTATTTATGCACATTTGTATCTATGTACTCGTATGTACTTATATTTCTCCTAAACATATTTATATTTAAGTATTTCTTAAATACTAAAAACATATTTAGAAATACAAAAAAACGTAAGAAGTTACGTTAAACATTTAACTCGTCATATTTATCTTCGCTCTCTTAATTTTTATCTATGTTTTTGAAAGTGAAAAATATTAATATTCTGCTTGCAAAGTGAAGGGTATATAAAACTCGGCACAGCCGAATGTAATTTGTTGTTTTTATTAACGATGAATGGCCGTTGATTTTTAAACTAGAACTATTTTTTGCATAAGCTTGTAATAAATGCAAAATATTTTATTTGAAAAAATTATGAAAATCTTGTAATTTTTGTTGTTGCTTAATATTAAATGCGAATGAATAGAAAAGGGCCATTTTCTAGCAAAAACTAAAGTCGCCATAAATTAATTAAGCAAAAAATTAAACAAAACAAGTGACTTGAAATAAATAAAATATAAATATTTTTAACATCCTAGTCAAGCTTAAAAGTGAGCCTATTTAAAATTTTACTGAAGGACTCTTTATTGAAAGTATTCATCCAGGCAAATCATAAAATAAACTTGAATCAGAGAGTTCATAAGCCAGCTCTAATTGAGAAACAAATTGCGGTTCCATCTATTCACAGGCATATTTTGGTTGATAAAAATATTTTTATATTTTAAATGAAAAAAAAAAAAAAACACAAAAATAATAAAACAATAAATTGTTATTGGATTGCTAAATGCTTTATTTTCCATAATGTTTTCATGGAAAATTTGAAACAATAATTAAAAAGAGGTATAGCATATCTTTCTGAACCACTTCATGGTCAATATTCCGATCTTCAGTTGATTAAAAAAATAAAGAAAATTGTGTAATTCAGAGTTTTAAGTGCGATCACTAAATTATTATTAAATGCTGAATAGATCCATTTTAATTGTTACATATGCAGGTAATAAAATTATAACAAAATTTAAGATTGTTTATTTTAGATTATTTTTAAATTAAAAAAAATTGTTCTTTAATTTTTTTTATTACTTTTAAATAAAACTTTTTTTGAAAAAATTTTATTTTAGATAATATAGCACAAAATTACAGATATTTAGTAAGAAAGAGATAGAATATAATATATTTAATGTATATTGTTTTTGTTAAATTGTGTTTTGTATAAAATTTATATTAATGTTGTTATTGTTTTTGTATATGTTTTTTGAAAATTTGAAAAAAGTTTTTAATATCATAATTTTTATTTACATTTCAAAAAAATTTTTCATTTAACAAAATGTTAATCTTTATTTGTGCTTAATTCCAGAAATTGTGTTGGTTTTAAAATTTATTCTTTTACTCATGATATTCTCATGAGTTATTTATTCAGTACAATAAGTACTGAAGGGGAGCGCAGACCTATATGGACAATTTCATCAGACGCTACTCTGAATCCTCAGTAGGTTTCTCCCAACGTTTCTTGCAAACATTAGAACCTTTATATTGTAAAAGCAATTGACTAAATAAGAATTATTAATCAATAGTTACAAAAAGATTCAAATATTCAAACAAAAAACTCAGTAAGCATTGAACTGAATAAACAAATAAATTTCCCAACCAACATTTTTAATATTGAAAACTATATATTCTATTTTTATTCTTCTCTTCTCTTTTACATTTGAATGCCATGTGGGTATTACTGAATGTAATTAAAGAGTATATGAAAAACAAAAACAAAAAATTATAAAAAAAAATAATAAAAAAAACGTAAGGTTTTTCTACAATGATCACTTGTATTTGTATATGTAATCATAGAAATTATTACATATACAAATTTTTCATTTCATTATAAAATTATTTTCCTTGAGAAAGACATACGAAGGCGGGTCGAAAAATTGGAATTTATTTTAATAATAAATATAAATATATAAAAAGACCTAAAAGCTTAAAAACATTTATTTATTTACTTTTAGATTTTTTTATTTTTTTTTTTTTTTTCTTAAAAAAATAATTTTTTTAATTTTTTTTTTAATTTCCTTACAATAAAATATTTTTAAAAAATTTTATTTTAGATTTTTTTTTTATAATTAAACATTTTTTTTAATTTTTTTATTTTTTTTTAATTAAAAAAAATTTTTTTTTGAATTTCCCTTCAATAAAATTTTTTGAGAAAAAATATTTTCAATTTTTTTTTTTAATTTAATTTAAATAAAATATTTTTAAAAAACTTGATTTTAAATTATTTTTTTTTAAATTAAAAAAATGGTTTTTTAATTTTTTTTCGAATTTATTTTTATATAAAATTTTTTTTCAAAAAATCTTTTAAATTATAAAACCAATAAAAAAATAATTAAAATATAATTTTAAAGTTTACTTTGTTCCCTGTCTTTATGTTTCTTTGTTAATGTAATAAGAAAGCTTGTTCTCCATTTATAGCAAATTATAGGCTGTAACTCCTTCTATTTGCTAATAAAAAAGTGGGTATATAATTTAAATCAGGTTATAGTATATACACCCAATCAAAAGAGTGTCTGATAAAATTATAACAAAAAAAATTGGTTGAAGACAAAAACGACCTGTGCAGCTTATGCAAAAAATACAAATAGACAGCTGAATATGTACTATGCCTCTTTAATGGTCTAATTTGGACCCGTTTTCGTTACTTACGTCATCACTACCTACAATCTTTTATCCAGATCGATAGACGAACGGAAATGCAGCACAGTGAGAATGATCTGGACTACACTGGATGGAAGTCGCATTATTGATTTACTGAAGCTATAGAGAGCTCAGTTGGGGAATATAGTGGCACCATGCAAAGCGAAAGGATTTGCCTTCAAATAACTAGGCGGAAGAAAGTGTGTAACACCTTCTGTGCCTTCGCTCGGCAGTGGAGGATTAGCATAAGCTTTTCTTAGGGGACATCTATCTCGCTGTAATGTAGACTGTAAGGCTCGGCAAGCTATCTGGCTTGATTGAAAGTAGAAATTGGCTTATAGGTGACTAACCCATCTTCTCTGTCTTTTCTTACTACATCCCTACTTCTCCTTGTTCTTCCTCTATTTCTTTAAAATCTTTCTACTTAATTTAATAAAATTTTTTTGGGTGGCTAAACTTGCGTTAAACTTCTGAAATATTATTTATTCTGTATTAGTTCCTTATGCTAAAGTCCAAATCCATCTTTACTTATTTTTGCTATTTTCAAACAGATTATAAATTTAAGAATCGCTGTCATGAAATGCTACCTACAATGATTTTTGTTTTTGAAATGCTGCAATACTTGTACTATTGCGTGTCATTAGGGCATTGATTGTTGTACACAAATGCAAATAATAAAATGCAAATAAAATATAAAAAATATATAATCTCATTTACTCACAATAAACTTGTACTTGTGCTGTACTTGTACTTGTGCTTCAGCTACAAATAAATAAAATATGAATTGAAACAGCAAGAGGAATGAATAGAGCAGAGTAGCAGAGGCAGCAATTGTATGCGATTGTTAAACATTTGTTGGTATCTTATTTATTTATTTTTGTATTCATTTTTTTTCTTCACATAATTCTACTTCTTTATTTAATATTTAAAATGCGAAATATTTAGCAAAACTTCTCTTTCTGCTAAACAGGAAAAATTTATAAGCAGATTGTTTCCAATTCATAGAAATATTAACAACAAAAAAAATAGGCAAGTCAACAAACAGAACTTCTGCAGCCTTAAAAATAATTATGGCCAGAATATATTTTCTACTAGATGTTTGTGTGCCCGGTCTTGCCCGGTCCAATTCTTTATTACATGAGTCGGTATCCTTAGAGTTTAAAGAGTGTATAAAAGTTCGTTTACAAATAGAATTTTAATTTTTAAAAAACCCATTCACTACTTTAAAAATTTTTTTTTTTGCTAGAATTTTTATCAGAGGCGCCAACCTAACTTCTAAATAAAACAAATTCAAAGCAGAATTTCAGGCTAAAATTAAATATGAAACAGTGTGGAGGGAAAAATCATTTGAAAAGAGGGCGTAAAAATGGGCGTGCTCAGTCCAAAAGTATATGGCGCCTTTCCGCAGATTATAAAGACTAAATTTCAGACAAATCCATTGGAAAAAAAAAATTTGTAAAGCGAACAAACAAACAAACAGTAAATTAATTTTATTTTCATAGATTTTGTGTTATATTTTTATTATTGACAGCAGCTAGAGAGTAATTGACATTCATAAATAAATTTGTTGGGATTTTGTGTTTTGCTCTTTACAAAAAAAAAAAAAAAAAAAAAAAAATATGTAACGAAATTTGAAAGTTTTCTTTTATCTTTTAGAAGTAGACATTTAATTGAATTTATTTTGAAAAAATTTCTCTTTCTTACTGACTTGGCTGAATATGAAATCTGGTGTGAATTTTTAAAAAGTTTTCGTGGGTAATAAAAAATATTTTTTTTTTCTTTTCTAAAGTCGTAAATTTAGTGGAATAAATCATGTGCCAATTACTCATCTGTTAGTTTGTTGTTCCCGTGCCAATTGTTTGCTAACAGCACTTGATTTTAATTCCCTTTACAATTTTTTTCACATTTTTTACCCTGAAATAAACGCCTTTCCTTTGCATGCCAATTTAAAAACAATAAAAACAAGCCAATACCCCAGTCATATCATTGATTGTCTGTCACAGATGTTTGAAGAATTTTTATGAACATATATGACCACTATGTTTCAAGGACGGAGCTTATTGGGGGCACCACGCGGTTTTAAACAGCAAACCGGCAGAAAAGCTTATTAAAATAAGCAGCCATCAGCCAGCAACAAAAATTGTGTTTTTGGCTTTAAAAACTTTTTGTTTTTTATTTTTCTGGTACACATGAGACAGCCACTTAACTTACGCAACGTTATTTCTGTTACAAAATTAAAATTTAAACTCTTTTAATTTAAACAATAACCAAACTGCTTACACTGGTCTTGGAATTTCCAGAACACTAATTTTATTTAGTATTAGAAGTACCATACAGTCGCTAATATAGTTTAAATGAGTGATGATAAATCTGCCCAGTTAAATATGTTTTAACGCATCAAATTATTTTTTTTAATATTTATGACGTATTTATAAATATATTTAGGAGAAATATAAGGGAATGGGTACAAATATGCATTAATACGTTGACTTCTAATAAAGGTTACGGGAGGTCGTCTACACTTTTTTGGCATGATAATCTAAAGGTCAAGTTTTGATGTTTAAAATTCTCACAAGTCTAGCTTTAAGCGAGCTATTGCTTTTTTCGTACATTTGCTTTTATTTTCAATGCAAATATAACAAAAAAAAGCTATCGTTCGCCAGAGGAGAGAAGAAGGACCAAATAATTTTAATGCAATTTGGTAAACAATTTTTTTTTTTAATTTTTAAATTTGATGAAGAAAAACATTGTTTTTCAATAATTTTTTTTTTTTTATTTAAATTTATGGCAAAAAAAATCCAAAATTTTTTTTCAGTAAAAAAAATTTTTCCTTGAAGAATTTAAATTAAATAAAGAAGGGCTTTCTTTTTGTTATCAGAAAATCATAAGAAAAAAATCTTCTTTTAAAATTCATTTGATTTCGTTTGTAAATTTAGTCATTTATTTTGCAAAGCAAAGCCATTGAGGGCAAAAATGTATTAATATTTCCATAGCAAATAGTCAGTATAAACAAAAACCATTTAAAATATACAAAAGAAATTTATCAGTAGCTTATCGCAATTTGTTTGGTCCCCAGTAGCAAAAACTATATGTTTACCAAAACAGAATTGAACGAAACAAATAAATAAAAGGGTAAGGACTTTTTTAACTCTAGTAATAAATAAAATAAAGAAAAAAAAAACAGCTTTCAGGATTAAAGCTGATATATTTTTCTTGTGTTTGTGCTTTATTACATTAACTAACAATTTTTTTAACAAAAAAAAAATATTAAAAAAGCTTTAGGGCTTTTTTCTTTTTTAATGATTTTAAAATTAACTTAATTTAAATATGAATTTTTTAACAAAAATTTACTTACATTTTCCTGAGCCTTTAATTTTTGTAGAGCATATTGCTGGGCTTACATCCTTATTTTTTTTTTGGCTCTAAATGGGATTTAAAATCTTTTTTATGTAAATTTCCTTTCAATTTTTTTTTTTAATTTTTCTTTTAACAATTTGTTGCTTTTGAATTGTTCAGTGCATTTAAGGGGCATTAAAAACTAGTTGTTTACAACTCCAATTTTGTTTTCCTTTATTTATTTATTTATTGAATATTAAAAACTAAAAAAAAAAAACAAAAACAATTAAAAAAAGCAATCCTGCTGAGATTGAGGTTGGGGCTGTAAATGTTTTTTTCATGTTAGGGTTTGTGGCATGTGAGTGGGTGCATAAGTGCTTGTGTGTGTTTGCCAATAACGACCGGATATTTAAGAGATTTTTATTAAAAAGAAAAACAAGCATCTAAAGTTCGGAAATTATATTTAAACATATTTATGGCATTTTTTATTCAACAAAAAAAGGTATGAAACTCGTATTTTCAGATTCATAAAAATAAAAAAAAAATAATAGAAAAAGGAAACTCATTTTGCAATATTTTTTTTTTTTTTAGTGTTTGGGTTTCATATACACAAAATTTGAATTTATTAACTAAAGGAAGGAAGTGTAATGAACAACACCCGCATCAAACTTAATAGAAAATATTGTAAAAAAAGGGAATAATAAAATAGTACGAGTGAGTAATGGCTTATTTAAATTTATTAAGAAAAAAAAAAGGAAAACCTAAAAAAAAATTGTATTTCTTATTTTTATTTAAAACATTACGAAAGCTTTCCGCTTGGCTTTTGATATCAAACTTTTATTATTTATCCTACGAAAATATAGGATATTGAGGGCCAGCCTGTTAATATATAATTGAGGTGAGAGGCATAAATTTCGTCTTCAGGTTTTTGGTTTTTCTTTCAAAAAGAATAAAAATCTTTAATTGCGTTTTGTTAAATTTTTTTTAACGTATTTTTTTTTTTTGCATAAAAATATTAATAAGCTTTTTTGTATTATTCACAGCCATATTCTATTAAGGCTTCATTAAAAGAATTTTCTTAATATTATAATCATAAATTAATACTCTTTTAGAAACTTTTATTAAATACAAATGCTCTTATCCAAAAAAATTTGACGTAGACTTTTGAAAAAATTATTTAAAAATTTTGATAACGTTGACTTTAAAGTCTACGTTAATTTTTTTTGGATATGGGGGAAAAACTTTAAAGAGTTTTTTGCCCTACTTTAAGACTATTTTAAAATAACAAAAAAAATTTTTTTTTCATTTTATTTATTTTGTTTGTAAATTGAAACAAAAACCGCCGTTCTAAATAAATATCTCTGGACTTAATGACTAATATTAACAATTATATATCAGGAGACCACAGTTATATTCTAGCCTGTGTGTGCCTTTTTTGTTCCCAAACCTGTAATTCGATTTTGTAAATTTTATTACGAACATTCATATCGAAAAAAGAAGTATAACGATATTTTATCAAATTCGATGTCCAGTAAGTTTCCAACAAAAATATTTGGTACGATAAAAATCCTTCGCAAACTTCGAATAGTTACTGAATGCCAAATTCAATAAATTATCGTTATACTTTTTTTTTACAATACCATACTGGTATCGAATTGACACCGTTTGCTAACAAAATGAAATGTAAATTTGACAACATGCCTTGCCAAAAAAGTAAAATCGTTGCTTTTTTTTTTTAAATTGGCAACCAATGGTTGTCGATTTCTACATGCTGTTTAAAGAATTCAAAACACTCCTTGTCAACTAAACTGACAACGGGATGGTGTCAAAATGACCACCTCCTTGTCAACTAAACTGACAACTGGATGGTGTCAAAATGACCACCAACATTGTTGATGCTGCAACGGAATTTTTGCCTCAGTGTATATAACAGAAATAAAATAAAAAAATACTTATTAGTTAGTTTTATTTGACCTTTTTCTTTTAAATAATATGACTATTTTATTAAGCTTGAGGCCTATTTTTCAAAAATTTATTTTTATATCGACATTTCGCTCCAATAATTATTAATTATATTAATTTATAATTATATCCTAAAGAAGCTACAAAAATTGGAGAAAAATATCGATATAAAAATAAATTTTTGAAAAATAAGACCTGAAGCTTAATAAAATAGTTATATTACAGGGTGGGCCAAAAGAAACCAAGGGGTGTAAAAGTTTAATAACTTTTTTGTTTATTAACTTTTTTTATTTTTTCTTTCAGATTATATAATATACAAAATGGAAATTTTTTTACACTAATTATGAAAAATGATGTCTCTTAAATGACCACCGTTTTCAGCTTCGTACTGATGGGCTCTTTTTAGAGCATTTTCCATAACATCTTTCAAAACTTGTGGCTGTAGCGTTCGAATTTCTGCAACAATGTTTGCCTTGAGTTCAAGGATTGTCTCTGGCTTGTTCACATACACTCGCTCCTTCAAAAAACCCCAAAGAAAATAGTCGGGTGCTGTCAAATCTGGCGATCGCGCTGGCCAAATAATTTCCGAATTTCGAGAAATTATTCGCTCTCCAAAAATTTGACTTAAAAGTGCCATTGTGTCTCGGGCAGTATGGGCAGTGGCTCCGTCCTGCTGAAACCACATACCAGGTCTGTTTTCAAGAACAGGACGTAAAAAATTTTCTATCATAAAACGATACCGCTCTTCATTTACGGTTACAGCACTTCCATCTTCATTCTCGAAGAAGTAGGGCCCAATGACATTTTCAGATGTGATCCCACACCATACTGTACACCTGATGGGGTGCAATTGGCGTTGATGAATGGCTCTTGGATTTTGAGAACCCCAGAACCTACAGTTCTGCTTGTTAACAAAGCCATTCAAATGAAAATGAGCTTCATCACTCATAATCAAATTTTCAATAAAGTTGATTTCATTTCTGGCCAACTCTTGAAATTTAACTGCAAAATTTAGACGTTGCCGATGATCTGCGGGTTTTAATTCTTGCACAAATTGCACCTTATATGGGTATAACTCTAAATCTTTTTTTAAAATGCGCCGTAGTGACGTACGAGACATTTCTAGCTGAGCAGAACGCCTTCTGCCAGATGTTTCTGGTGCTTCGTTAACACTTTGCTGTACTCGTTCAATATTTTCCGCAGTGCGACTTAAACGTGGTCTACCGGTTCGAGGCAAATCTCTTACGCTGCCATGTTGGTGATGACGATTAACTAAGCAACGAATCATCGCTTCAGAGGGCGAAATTCTGACGTTAAAATGTCGACGATATGCTCTTTGCGTTAAAATAATTGATCTCTGGTTTAAATAATAAAATTCTATTGTTCTGGTTCTCTGTTCAGTTGTGAACCTCTCCATTATAAATTCTCCAAGTGTTGTCTATATAATCTGAAAGAAAAAATAAAAAAAAATTAATAAACAAAAAAGTTATTAAACTTTTACATCCCTTGGTTTCTTTTGGCCCACCCTGTATTTAAAAAAAAATATTTTAATAGAATCCATTAGTAAATAAGGGATTTATTCGCGGTAAAGTGAAGATACCCTGTTAATAACTTATTGTTTATGCTATTAAAGACAATCAACTGCCTTTAAAGAAAAATTTGATTACTTATCCCCTTAAAGAAGTTTAAAATTAAAAAGAAAAGTTTTTAGAATTGATTTTCCTTTTAGAATTACCTTTAATTTTTATATTAAAGAAAATACAAAAGGTCATTATGGTTATTGCACTCTGAAGCACCCAGAACGTAAAAAGGGAAAAGACAGACCAAAAAACATAGAATCATAAGCATTAACTTTAAAAATTCATTAAACTTTGAGAAGAGCAAAAACAGACTAAGAAAGAAAAATAAGAAAAGAAACAAAAGTACATTAAAACCACAAGTCATTATGAGTAAAACCTAGAAATAGCAAAAAGTTAAACTTAAAAGTAAAAGACAAGAAAGAAAAAAAAAAGCACAATAGCAAGAAGATAAATTTACCACGAAAGACATTGAAAACATGTTCACGAAAAGAATGAAAATAATAAAAAAAGCAAAAAAAAAAAAAATAAAAAAAAAAATCTAATTCCAGTTTAAATTGAAAATTAAAAACGATGAGCCATCAAACCAAGAGTGAGTGCTCATAGCAAAATAAAACTCAAAACGATTTTTGCTTTCTAAGATGTTGTTACAGCAACTTTAAATGGTGGCATAATTTTATAAGAAAAAAAAAAGGATATGAACCCTGAACTACTCAGTGAACTTTTTACAATGAAAGCTAGTGAAAAAAAAATTAGCAGCAAAATAATAATTAAAAACTAAACTAAATTTAAGTTGTTGCAATTTCTGTGTTTTTTTTTATCTTGGCTGGAAATGGACACCAAAACAAAGTGTAAAAAAGAAACTAAAAAACAGAATAAGAGAATTGCAAAAAAAAAAAAAAAATGTTGCAACTAAAGCAGTAGAGTGTAAAATTAAAATTAAACAGCATGAATATAAAAACATTTACAACAAAAGCTTAAAGTAATTTAAGCAGTAAATACAGAAACATTTTTTTTTGTCATTTATATTTAATAAATAACCAAGAAAAAAATTGAAAAAAAAAATAAAACATAAACTGAATCAAACTAGAAAAAAAAAGTTGTTTTTCAATATGCTTTTTTACTTTATCCTTTTTGTTACTCTTTGAATAACATTGAGTTGCAGCTTATTGCCCCATAGTGGTAGTTTTACTAGCCACTGGCTATTTCACTGGCAAACTGTAGTGTCAGTGGTAAATAAGAGTATTTTTCTTCCACTGCTTTA
The DNA here is from genome assembly GCA_947397855.1 of Thelaira solivaga. Taxonomy (NCBI): domain Eukaryota; kingdom Metazoa; phylum Arthropoda; class Insecta; order Diptera; family Tachinidae; genus Thelaira; species Thelaira solivaga. The sequence goes on along the minus strand of OX377610.1, from coordinate 71,234,070 downwards.
TACATCCAGAACAAAGAAACTTTTTTAAAAAAAAATAAGATAATATTTTTTTTCAAAATTTTTATTTTTCTTTAAGTGTAAGAAAGAGGCTTGAGTAAATTTATTTGTGTTAGTGCTTATGTGTCTGTACTTATTTCTGTTCATTCACACAATATATTCTTTAAGGTTATTTTTTCAAAGCCCACCACTGTGCTTAATTCCATCACTTTATTTGTAATTTTATAATAATTATTTTTCATTTTTTGTTTGCTGGTTTGTTTGTTTATTTATTTTGTAATTAGCAACTCAATTTACACATGCTAGATTGTAAACAACAACAACAACAACAACAACAACGATGAATTTTTTTCCCCCCTAAGTGAAGCTCAATGCAAGTTTTTATTAGAAAAATATATTAACTTGGCTAAAATAATAAGTTTTAATTACATTTGAATGAAATAAGATTTTGAAATAAAACAAAAAAAATAAAAAAATAAATCAAATAAAGAGAGCCTCAATTCAAGTGGAAACTTATCACACTTTTATTTTTTTAATAACTCATGTGTCGCTTAGTGCACTTTAATGGTAATAAGTGACTGGTTACTCTGTAATTAAATAATTTTCACATTCTATGATGAATTTATTGAAAGTTTTTATTTATTTCCAAAGATTTTTAAATTTCCACAAGCCCAATGTCTACTCGTATTAGTTTAGACAAGAGGCCACAGGCTTAATTATCAGTAATTAAATACGCTTAACGCTTTGTAAATTTTTTATATTAAATCTTTCCTTTCAGAAATTTACCATAATAATAATAAAAAAAAATTTTTTCTTGTTATGTCCAATGACCTTCAACATATCTTGCTTACAAAACGTGAAGCTATTTCTTCAGGTAATCAGATCAAAGGTTCCGAAACTTTAAAAAAAAATAAGTTACAGGTATTTTTAGTTATATGGTTCTTTATCGCTAAATATTTTTTTTTCTGAAGTGGACTTATGCCACTTATAAAAATAACAGCTCACATATTTTTATTTCATCCCTAAAAAAGCTTGCGAATTAAGTGAACTTTCACATTAAGTTTAAGCAATTAAACTTTGGTTGTGACAACTAAATCTGTTACCTAAAAAAAAAAAAAATTAAATAAGACCTCAAGCTTAATAAAAAAAAAGAGAAATTTTAATAAAAAAGAAAAAGGTTAAATAAATAAATCTATTACCAATTAAAAATTCAATTGTGATAATCAAATTGCTTGGTAGTAGCAATCAGAATTTGTTTAATGCAACAATTTTCTATAATCACAATAAAAGAAATCGTTTATCTTATTTAAATTTTACTTGAATCACAAAGTTTGTTGTCAAAACTAAAGTTTTTTTGTTCACTGTAGAAATTAATAAAACACAGTGTAACAAAATAAATTCATACTGCTGGTAGTGTTGACTAGAAATCTGTTTTTTTTTTTTATTTTAGTTATTTCCTTTATGAATTCCAATGCAATCAATTCATTCACAAATCTTTGTAATGTCATGAGTATGTGGCCATCAAACCGGCTTAGAACTTACATGACTGGGGCAATTAAAATATTTTAGGCATTTATTTATCCACATGAATTCATAAACACACAAACGTAAAACACTTTGTCAAATTTCCTTTGGAATGATTTGTGCAATGATTAAGCATAAACAAAACAAACTAAAAATTAATTTTAGCGTTTACGGCAGTTTAACTTGACTTTGAAAAACAAAACTTGTTTAATGGAAATTTTAGTCAAAACATTTTAAAAAGCAGAGTTTCCATTATTGTTCTTTCTCTGGAAACTGCAATCTTACAATCTTATGTTACACTTTTTTATCTATGCTTTCAAAACGTATGATTTTTAGTTACTTTTTTAAGCCCTGCTATCTGCCTTTAAAAACATCTTATAAAATAGTGCAGAAATGAAGCTTTTTAAGCTTGAGTAATAAATATTTATTTTAATAAAGAAATCTAATTTTTTGTGCATATTTTTATGTCAACTGTAACAAAGTACGATTTAATCCTTTAATATATTTAAAATTTTGTCTCATTTCTGGCGTTGAAATAAAACTTTTTCCACTGCTGTTTACAATTTCAGGAGGAATATATTTGCAAAACAAATTAATCTTCCAAATCTACAACTTTCGGATCTTTTTTGTCCATTTTATCTAGGAAACAAAAAAGTCGTCATAAAAATATTTCTGCCGTTTCGACTTAAAGTTGAAAATAAAATCAATTAAAAACTTAGTGACTGAATTTTCTATATTTAAGAATCACTGCTTGAGTAGTAAATGACAGTAAGCTAACTAACCAGTTTTAATTAAGTATTTTTTAATTATATTATTGTATGCTTAATAAATGCGTGTTAAAGAGTTCAATGCAATACTGAGGCATTAAATCTTTATCCTGCAATTAATTCGTTGCTTATGTTTGTTAATGATTCAACTTGAATGGAAAATTCCAAAAAAAAAAAAAAAAAATTCTAACAACGTTTTGTAAGGCCAAAAATTAAAATTAAGATAGAAAATAATTCAACAATTTAATTACCTAGCAAATGAAAGGACCAAAGCAACAACTTAAATAAAAAAATTTTATTTTTTTTTATTTTTCCATTTTATTTTTAAATTGATATTTCACAAAATAAAAATTATAAAAAAAGAAATTAACTGTCAGGCTCACTATTTTGATGCGAAACGAAAACGAAATAAAACCGGTTTCTCATTTTTGACTGAAAACGGGGCTCACTAACGTTTGGCTTTACGTTGTTTAATGCAAGTCCTCTCAATATACCATGTTGTCACAATAACAGTTTCAAAAATTAATCGCATTGTAAACTATAATTGTTTTTAAAAAAAAGCAAGAGGATACACTTCTTAAACTCTCAAAATAAGAGAGCTGAAAGAAAAATATACATTCACAAAAAACTAATTGTAAACAAAAAAAGTTTGAAATTTTATTTTTTAATTAAAAAGAAATATTTATTTTGATTGTTAAAAAATCAATATTAGCAAATAGAAAAAAAATTTTATTGCTAATTTTAGAAGTTTCTGTTCACTTTTTTAATTTAATAAGAAAAAATATTTAAGCGACAACAAGCAAGCCAGTTTGTGATTTTTCCATTTTCCTTCGTATAGAAGAAATTTCATAAGGAAATGCTTACGTTATAGTGAAATTTTCTTGTAAAAATTTTTTTGGGAGCCTCAAAGTAGAAGAGAACTATAATTTTCTTAATAAAATGCCTGGCCGTAAATTAAATAAAAAAATTTGTACACGAAATTAAAAACTATAAAATGAAAAATGATAAAAACAAAAAATAAAATAAATAAAATAACTTTGAAAGTGGTACAAGTTATTTTTGGGCAAAATAATTAATTAGCGATCATTTTATTATCACACATCACCTTAGTAAAATGAGTGCTGACTCATTTAAAAAAAAAAAAAAAAAAAAAAAAAACTTCATCATATACGAGTACAAGTTATATTATTATATAACAAAAAAAAAAAAAATAAAAAAAAATAAACGTAAATAATTTTAGTAAATTATTCGATCTTGTAAAATTTTTATTAAAATATTATTTAAAAAAATTATAGAAAAAAAGTTAATAAATAAAATAAAAGACTATGAAATAAAGAATTAAAAAAAAAATTAAAGAACAAAAAATAAAAAAAAAAAATATGGAATATAAAAAAAAATTTTAGAACTTTATTTACTCAACCAAAAAAAAAATTAAATAAATTAAGTAACAATTGATCTCTTATTTTTGAAATGAGTTAGTATTGTTTTAAAAAAGGCTTGGTCACGATCTTACTTATAATAAATTACTGCTGACTAATTTTTTTTAATAAATGGACTTATACTACTTTCAAAAATATTAGCTTAATTAGAGGTAAAAACAAATTGCGTAGGTTTTATGTTAGTCAAAAATAAGCACAAAGAAGGCATACCAGCTTTATCATTTTGTTTAAAAAATTTCTTTCAGTTTTAAGACTTCATCTTAGTTTATTTAATTATATTTAATTACACATCCTATTGCTGAGTAAAATCCTGTTATATGGAATTGTTTTTTATTACTAAAAATCGCTGACATAGACTCTTATTTCCTGTTAAATCTTAATTCACATGAAGCTTAATACTTATGCGACCAAGCCCACCAAACTTATTAATAAATTAAAAAAAAAAAAAGAAAAACGGAAAAAGACAGCAATTGTTATTGTAACATTGTCACAACTCGGCTTATACGTTTCTATAAATAATATGAATAAAACTACTTAATTAAACCCAACAGCTTAAATCGTTTTTTAGTTAACGGAAAATTAATGAATTAATAAATGAAAAAAAGTAAATAAAATAAATAACCGGTTTTAACAACCACTTTAGATTAAATAATAAAAATTATTTGTCGTAGTTCTCATTAAAAAAAAACCGAAGCATTTCCTATAATTTGCTGAAGTAGAAAAACGCATGCCAAAGGCCGATTACAAACATATTTTGAAATAAAAAAAAGTTGAATCATTTTGGAATTTAATTAAATAAAAAAATAAAAACAAACAAAAGTCATGACCAGGGCAAGGAATTTCATGCACTTAAAAAACAAAAATAAGAGCATAAAACATGTGCTTAAAAATACAAAACATGCATTAGTGCCTTTATGGAAAATAAAAAGCATTGATTAATTTTTTTATCACATATATTTTTAAGACATATTTATTAATGCTCTTATCAAAAAAAAAAAAAAAAAATTAATTAGACTTTAAAGTAAATTTTATAAAAAAATAACTTTAAAGTCTGTGTTAATTTTTTTTGGATGAGAGGGTAAAAGTTTTAATTCAAGTAAATAAATAATTGGAAAATTTTCATAATTATTAAATTTCAAAAATAATTAAAATAGCTTTTTTATTATTTATACAAAACGACCTCAAGCTTAATAAAACAGCAATTTTATTTACAAATAAAAAGGTCAAATAAAATAACAAATAAATTTTTCAAAAATATTTTTATAAATTTCTTTTAAATTAATTAAACAATTTTCTGAAAATGAATGCTGAAAAATGTAAGATTTTTATTATTAGTGGAATACTTTACAGATTATCAGCAAATGAATACTTTTGAATATTAAAATTATAAAAATGAATACAAATTCGGCAGTAAAAATATGTATTTATAAGAAAATATTTAAAAATATGCACTTATAGCAAAATATGCAAAAATATGCAATAAAAAATTGATGCCATTTTTCAATAAATTCTGGAATTCGAAAAAGTACTTGATCAGAAACTATTTTTAGTTCTATAGTAAAAACATGAATTTGCTTGAAAATTCTTGCCCTGGCCATGACTAAATAAAAAAAATGGAGAACTTTATTATGAAAGTAATAATTTTATTTTTTTAAATTAATTAGCAGAAAAGTATAAAAATACTTACAATTCAGAATTTTTGTTCTTAAGAAAACAAAGTAAAGAAATTCAATGAAAATTATATTTTATACATTAAGCATAGCAGGCTAGAGTCTACATTACTAGAAATGCCGGTTGTTGTTGTATAGTCAGCTACAGAAGTATATTGACAGCTGCAGCGACACTGTAAAAAGCTGGTATTTATTGTAAACAAACATATTACAGAGGTGCCACTTTAAACTATTACACTTTCACAAACACTAAATTTCTTATTGAAAGAACTAAAAAAGTAAAAAAATTTTTTTTTTAATGAATTTTGTAATAAAGAAAATAAAATTATGGTAATAATTATTGAGGTGGCAGCATTAAATTAATTTATTGTGGCCTAACTTGGCTACGCTGGCAACGATAGTTGTGTAAACATGTAGTGTTTTCACATCAACGTGAATAATTTGTAGCCGGTAGCCTGCTGTGTTTTATGTCTTAAATTAAGTTTATACAAACAACAAAAAATTATGAAGCAACACATTCTTAGCAAAATGAGTTTTTTTTTTTTTTTTAAATCATATTTGTTAACTTGAGTTTGTGTTAATTAATTATATATTTATTATGAACTTATTTTACTAGCACTTCTTCAAATTTATTTGCAGCTTTTACTTTTTCTTTAAAAAAATCGTAATTGAAAAACAAAAACCCCTCCAACCATAAATTACCCAACCTTGATTTCAGTTTCTAGTAAAACAAAAAACTTATAAAAATAAATATTTTCAAAAACAAATTACCACCACCGCCAATTTCAAAACTGCCATTAATAAATTCTGACCAACAAAAAAATTCTATTTAACAAAAAGCGAGCATAAAAAATTATTTTTTTTTTCTTTTCAAACACAACACAAATTTGTAATTGCAATAGTTATTTGTAATTAAACGACACTAATTGTTGATAAAGTTTAGTAACCCAGCATAAAACGAAAGTTGCTATCGTAAGCAATAACAGCAACAACAACACAAGCTAAAAAAATTTTCTAAACAAAAATCAAATTTATTTTGCCTGAAATTAAAAACAAAAAAAAATTTTTTTGTAACCAACCATTTCCATGGTTGGTTTGGTCGTTTGTTAGAGCACAATAAAAATAACTAGAAATCAAATCTGCAATCGATTGCAAAAATAATTGACAAAAAAAAAAAACCTTCAGCCACAACTTTGATGCAGTTTTAATACAGCAAAACATACATTAACGAGGGTGCCTAGAAAAGTAATGGAAACAAGTCAGTCATGATTTTCAAACTGATTAACAAGATAGAGAAATAGCAGAAAAAGTATTTGAATAAATAAAACCTCAAGCCTTTTTATATGAAACAATTTAAGAATTTCCACAGAATTTAATAGATAACGAATTTATCGATTTGGCTTCTGGTGATCAAATACGGAGGACTATTATTTGAACAAGAAGTTAACAGGCGTAGCGTATTCAACCACAAGGTTGCTACAAAAAATTAAATTTTTATTTATTTAAAATTTTTTTCTTATAAAAACCACTAAACAAAAATTTTCTTTAGTGGAGATTTTTTTAATTTATTTTATAAAACTTGAACACAATAAAATGTAAAAATCCTTTCCAATTAAACATTAGACTCTTTGCTAAGCCTGCATTAAAAATAAATTCGACTTCCTTAATGGCCTTTTTTTTTTTAAAGAAATTTTGTTTCTGCTGTTAGCTGGTATGTTTGTTCATTAGCAGCTGTTGCTTTTGCTGCCAACGACATTGTTGCAATATTTACAGCTCAACAAGGCAACAGAGCACGTTTTTTGTTGAATTAATTTTTGCAAATAATTTTTTTTTTACTTTTTCGCAAGACAACAGCTTAGTGCCTGAGTTCTTAAAATTTCAGTTGGGCCTGGCCTGCTTTAGTGAGTATGTGGTTTAGCCTTTATATCAACACATGCAATAATTTTGTTGCTCCAGACACAACGCCAACCAACAATTTCAAAGTGTTTGCGTTATTTTTTCTCTGTGCTAAATTTATATTTTCATTTTATGTTATTGCAAGTATTGGCTTTTCTTTTGCTCTACTACTTTTTGGTTGCTACTCAACATGTTTGGCTGTCTGCTCTCATTTTCAATTATTAAATGCTCCTTGTAATGAAAATATCCTTTTGCAAAAAAACACCAAACTCACGTCAAGTAAGAAAAGCCAGTAAAAGAATTAAACTAAATACTAGATACCAGAAAATCCTGCAAAGGGAATAAAAAAAAAAAGAAACTGCTGATGCTTTCAGTTAAATCCCATACAGCAACAAACGAAACCAAAAAAAAGAATAGAATGTTTGAATGAATATAATAAAATCTTCTTTAAAATGATATTAAAAGAAATACCCTAAAATAAATGCATTAGTAAAACACTAAAACAACAAACTTGTGCTGTTAAATAGTTGTAGTGTTGATGCAGCTTTAGAAATTCGTTCTAGTTGCTTCACAAAAAAAAAAAAAAAAAATAAAAAGAAAAGAAAAGAAAACTAAAAAATATTTGCTAAATTCTTTTAGATTCATTTATTTTTGTAAAAAAAAAAATACCCTTAGGAAACTTGAATATAGAAATGGAGCAAAATAGCAACTTTAGCAAACGTGTCTGAATGTGTGTGCGAGTGTTTTGTTAAGCTCATCTTAAGTAACGTTTTTGTTATACAAATAGGACAAATAATTTTATTTATTTCTGTTGTTGTTGTTATTCTTCATTTTTAAACATAGAAAATAAATAAAGTAAATAAAATTGCATTGAAAAGTGGATATTCATGAACAAGACACAAGCAACTTGACACCTACTGGCAGAAAAGTTCTAAAAAGCAAAATAAAAAAGAAGAAAAAAAAACAACAAAAAACCGATTAACAAAATTGCAGTTCTCAGAAAATATTTTGTCTTTCTAAGATGGAAAATTCAAGCATTTAAAGCAGGTATTTTGCTGGATTATAAATAATGATGAGATTAAAATATGTTTCCCATTTTGCAAAAGAAAAACAAACAATAATCTGGCTCTGGCATATTAATATTAAGAACTTGCCAGTAACTGGATTAAAAAGTATTACGTGCAAAAGAAAAAGAAACCAACAAAAAAAATATTAAAAACAATTATTTTAAAGCAACTGAGAGCTTTTGTATGATAAATGGCTGTCAGGGTATTAAGGATTTTGGACACCGTAAGTTTAAATGAATAAAATCTATAAACAAACTTGAAAGTAATTGTTGTGTGGGGAATTTAGTTAACAAATAAAACTAGAATAAACTTAATGTCACAACTTTGTTTTGGCATTGCCGTTCTCAGTTCAAATAATTTTTTGACTGTATGCACTCTTTGAACCCCATCAAAAGATTGATTTAATTGAGACTGCCCATGCCAATTTTTAAAACAGAAACACCAAACTTTTCAATGAAATACTAAAATATTTTTTATTAATCAATTCAAATAATTGCATTATTAAAATTTAATTAATTTTATGAGAAAATTTTATTAAATATTTTCAGTGATTTTAATGAAACATTTCACTAAATTAATGTATTTTAATTAAAAATTCTATAACAATTAAAATATTTCATTATTGAATTTCATTAATTCAATGAAAAAAATTTCATTAAATATTTTTATTGATAAATAAATGTATTTGAACTAAAAAATATATATAAAATTTAAAATATTTCATTATTTCAATTTCATTTATTTAATGAAAAATTTCATTTAATATTTTAATTCTTTTAAAGGAAATATTTCACTAAATCAATGTATTTAAGTACAAAAAAAAATTTATAAAAATTCATTAATTCAATGAAAAATTTCATTAAATATTTTCATTGATTTTAATGAAATATTTCACTAAATTAATGTATCTGAATTAAAAAAATTATAAAAATTAAAATATTTCAATTTCATTAATTCAATGAAAAAATTTCATTAAATATTTTCATTGATTTTAATGAAATCTTTCACTAAATTAATGTATCTGAATTAAAAAAAATTTTAAAAATTAAAATATTTCATTATTTTAATTTCATTAATTTGATGAAAAATTTCATTTAATATTTTAATTCTCTTAAATAAAATATTTCACTAAATCAATGTATTTGAACATTTCATTTAATATTTTAATTCATTTATGTGAAATATTTCACTAAATCAATGTATTTGAATACAAAAAAAAATTTATAAAAATTTAAATATTTCATTATTTCAATTTCATTAATACAATGAAAAAATTTCATTAAAAATTATAAAAATTAAATTATTTCTTTTTATTAAAGACGTAGTTGATGTAATATAACAATAATTTCATTAAATTAATGAAATATTTCTTTGAATTACTGAAATATTTTAAAGATTTAAGGAAATTTTTTTATTAAATCTTAGCAAATATTCGTTTAATTTTAATTAAACGCGTTTCACTAATTTAATCAAAATTTTCATTTAAATAATAAATTTTATTCAATAAATGAAAAAAATTTATCCAATTTCATGTATGTAGCTTATGAAAGTTTTTTTCAATTAATTTAATGAAAATTTTTTTATTAAAATTGAACCTGTCTCTTTGTAAGGAGTTTGAATGTTAAATTAAAAAATTTTGCCATGAGTTCTTCGGTATCAATAACGACGATTAGCTTTGCTATTTTTTTAGAAGGAAAAGCATTACAAATTTTTTTTTCTGTTACCAACTATAATTAAAGAATTTTTAAATATTATTTTTTTTTCAAATTCCAATTAATTTTTTTTATAAAATTTTTTTACCGAAATACTTCTATTTGAAATATCATTCATTTGTTTAGTTAAGCTTGATGTTTTTCCCTCAGGCTTCTTAAAAAATATTTCCCATTAACTAAAATTTTACTGTTTTATTTATTTAGTTTTTTATGATAAAAAATGAATAAAAGCTTTACACGAGTATGTACTATGAAATTGCATTGCCATTGCTAAACTGTGGCAAATTGTTAGAAATAATTTTTTTTTAATTTTTTTTTTTTTTTCAATATTTTCATCATCATTTCGATATGTTTGTAAAAGTAACCAAAAACTAACGTGTGTTTTATTAGCAAATATAAATTAAATATCACTAAACTGGTGTATGTCTGCATGTTTGGATGAAGTTGGTGCAAAAAATAAAGTTACGAGAGCAAAATTTTTGTTGCAAAAAAAAAAAAAAAAAAAATTAAGAAAATTGCTTTCAGAAATTTATTGTTATTTTAAAATTCTTTAACATTTTTTATTAGATTTTTTTTAATGATAAAAATCATTAATTTTCTTACGTGTACATGCTTAAATTTGTTACCCAAATCAATTGCTTTTTGTGCAAATTGAAAATATTAGCGGTCTTCACTCTTCATTGCAAGCTACCCTTGCAAGTCATGCAGATATTGCAAGTGTGGCAAAAGAATTTAAAGTGTGCACCTAACAACAACATACCTCAGATTTTCACCGGTTTATAAAATTCGCAAGACAGAAAATCGTTGCAAAAATTAAACTCAAAAAGCTTGCACTATCAAAACAGCTGAACGAAGCAAGCAACTAAAGTTCAGAGTTATCAAGTTATACGGCGGTAACAAACAACATGTAAATTACCAACGTAAGCTTAAATCCAATTTAAGTTTGGTTAAAAAAAGGAAAATTATAATTTTATATAAAACTCTATGAGTTAAAACCAAATTTTAGGAAAGTTTATACAAGAACTGGAGTATACAGTGCATTGTAAATATTAACGACAGTGCGCCGCAGCATTAAGTTTCAAAAATGTACTGCGGCTTAGCTATCACCATACTGTTTTTTCTACACGAGTTCTGTGTATAAAAAGGAAAATAAACAAACAAAATGATGAAATTAAATTTCATTGAGAGCATTTTGAACCAGAAAATTTATGATTTTGTGTCTTTCTGATAACTTTGGCATTGCCGTTGGTTCAAGGATTTTATTAATACTCAAATTTACTTTTAGGAAACAAATATACATGAGTGTTTTGTTTATGTTTATTCTCTAGGAAATCATCTGTGATGATGTAGCAGGTGCTAACTTGCACATATGCTAACAAGAGTGAATTCGGCTATTGAATTTTAAAATTTTGTAGCATTTTCTAAAATAATGGATTCATTGAAACAATACAACTTTTTTTTTGGTTTTTTTTTTTTGTGATGATTTGGTTTAAACGCTGTGAGTTATAGAAAAATCGCCAATTATTTTATGGTTGAGAGAATTTTCAAATATTTTTTTAACACATTTATTTTGCTACAAAATATTATTTCACAAGTAACCATCATAGTTAAACTATGCTTCTCAATGGCTCTGTGTGTGTGTGTGTGGGTAGAATATTTAGTAAAAACTTTCAATAGTTTATTTATTAAAATAAAAAGTAAAAATATAAAACAAGTGAACTTGTGTTACATAAATGCCCTGTGAAAAAAAAACAGTGTGCAGTCAATAAAAGAGTAACAGAGAAGGCTTGAGAGATAAAGAGCGAGAGTTATGGTGGTTTACTGTGTGTATTTTGTTCATAGAAGTGGTAAATGAATTGGACATTGGAGAATATGTTGGCGATAAATATGTATCAATGCAATTTTGTTTGTTTCCTTTTTTTAATGAACAATTTATAATAAATTGGATAAATGAATACTACGGCAGTTTAAAAATTCACACAAACATTTACTACTACCCAGCAAATATTTTATACTTAAAAAAAAATTTTTATTTTTTATTTTTGTGTTGTTCAACATTAATTGCTATATTGAGGCCAACCAAAAATCGTAGTCGGCAATTAATTCCCTTAGCAGCGATATCTAAATAAAAAGAAATATTTTTTACTGTTCCCATTTTATGCCATTAATTTGTTGTTTTTTTCTTTTTTTCGCTAGAGCTTTTTATGGAGTCAGTTTATTTAGTGTTTCAAAGGGCCAAAAATGTAAAGATTTTGCAATAAAAAAATCTAAAGCAGAAATAATGTGCTCAAGTACAGTATTTTATGACATGAATAAAATTGTTGTTATAAAAAAAAAAAAAAAAATATTTAAGTTTGGTTCTTGTGAAACGTTCTTAAAGTAAACGATAAGTTAAAAGCCTTGAAATTTTTTTTTACAACATAAATTTTTAAACAACATAAATGCGTGAATATTCTTGGTATGTCTGCAGAAAACACCTAGAGTCTAGACAGGAATCGAACCTGCGACCCCATATTGGTAGGTTACTACACTGCTTACTAATTCAAAAAAAAAAAAAAAAAAAAACAAGTAGTTCATTATAAGCCTGATAATGAGTGTCGTTGTCATGACGAAAACAGAAATAGGTAGCATCCACACCCACTACACTCGACTGCGGTATACGTTATTTGTTTCATTATTTTACTTGCAATTTTTTTAAGGCCTCTGGTACTAAATTAATAATTAAAGAAAATAAAGGACCTGTTTTTTTAAAGTGGTACAAGTCCAATGTTTTTTAAATAAATTATTTTAAATTTTAAGAAGCTTTAGACACCCTGTTACCAAAATTAAAACTAAATTTTTTTTTTTGAAAAGTGGACTTATAACTTTTTTACATATAACACATTTTTACTTTTATGGAATTAAAGGAATACTTTTATAAATTTTAGCATTTCAAGTATTTAAAATAAAATAATTTCAATTTGTTGCTTGTTTTTGTAATAAAAACATAAAACATGTACAAAAAATACCTTGTGGTTATTGTTCATTCATTAAATTTATGTAGTCCAGAAACAAATATGTATTTAGTAAATATTATAGAAATTAAATGTTAAAAGGAAAAGCAAATTAAAAAGAAAATATTTTTGAAAAAACATTTCAACATAATATAAACAAAAAGAAAAACAAATTTAATTTTTTTAATAATAAAACAAAAATTTGTGAGAAAAGACTTATGGTAAATGAAATTTTAAAATTTTGCTTAAAATACACTTAAAAAAGAAACTGCATGTTAATTTAAATTTTCTTAAGGTGCTACACAGAATAACAACTAAACATTTCAACGTTATCGAAATTTTTCATATAATTTTTTCTGTCATTTTTTTTTTAGATAATAGCATAAAAGCTTAACTGAAAGTTAAATTATTTTTAATAAAAATTATTTTAGGAAATTTGAGCTTTGGTACTCATTATTAAATATTTTTTTAATTTTAAATTAGAATTAGCAGCGGTCACTGCCACCAGAATAGACTTATTATGATAATACGTTCATGTTGCAAATACTCTCTAGTTCAATTTACTACAATTTTCCAATAGTTAAAGGCAGGATATAGTAGAACAAATAGTCGCTTTTTGTTTAGACTTTTATGGGCAGTAGGATGATTCAGTAACTTTTAAGGGTTCCACAGGGTGTTATTTTTGAACTCCATTTTTTTTTTTTTTTTTTGGAATTAACGAAAGTGTGATTTAGTAATTTTCTATTAAAAATTTAATACTGATATAAATACCGTGTACAACAACAACAAAGTTGTGAGTGTATTGAAACTTTCTGGCATTTACTTTCATGTGTAAACGCTAGGTTAGAAAGAGCTCAGTTGGATTATTTATTTTGAATTATTTTCTTCTAGTAAATAAAACAAAATATTTTTTTTTTTAATAATTAATTGTTTCCATGGTTTGCATTCTTTTTTACCCTTTTGTTTGTCTCAGTGTAGTACAAAAAACCTTAAATGAATATGAGTATCAGGCATAGAAAATTCATGAATAAAAAAAATACTACAAAGCTTTGACCTACTAACAAGTACTTTGTTTCATAGGGAAGTGCTTTGAAAATCTTCTTTTGGGACCAAAACCAAATAATCAGTTACTTGCTTATGCACAACACTTTTAGATATTTATTTTATAAGTCGTAGCCTAATTCCAGAAAATACAACACTAACTTTAAAGCTTTCTTCTAATTCAGGGTCTAATGCAAAATTCATTTTGTAACCCACTTTAACTATTGAACCTTAAATTGCTTGTTTTAAAGCAATTTTCACCTCTGAGTACTTTTAATGTCTTACAAAAGTACCATATAAGTACTTGTTTAAAATTTGAAACTATTCATCCCTGACCACAATGTAGCACTTGTCATATTTTTATGTTATTTTTAATGACCAGAACATAAATATAAAGCATAAAACAAATTTGTAAATTTAATTAAAGAGAATTAGCAACAAGTAAAAATAAATACTAGTATGACTGACGTCTATGGTAAATTTATATAAATAAAATTAATTTTCTTTATATAGATTTTTGTTTTTCAAGGAATTGGTTTGAAGTTTCCAAGGAAGTATTGGGTACACCCACTTTTAAACGATTTTCTTTAGCAACTGCTTAAAAAGATGCTTTGACAGATTTTATTTTAGCTGGCGCCTCTGCTAACAAAGGCATGGGTCACTTTATAAAGTGGTGAATCACTGTATTTATTTGGATAAGTTTTTTAATAAATAAAAATCTATTCGTAAACGAATTTATTTAAAAATTGCCACAAGCATTCTCTAATGATAGCGACTCCCGTAATTTAAAACCTGGCCAAGCGAGACCAGGCAAAAACATCTAGTAAGAAATAATTAATAAAAAAAAAATATAAAATTCTTGGTTACGAGTAACTTGCATTCAAACTAATGACAAAATATTAGATTCTGCTATTCATGTATTTTTTTTTTGTTTAATAAAGTGTACCCGCATCAAAAACAATTTTCTTTTTTAATTGAAACTCTTGTTGTTACAATTCACACATTTTTTTTAAGCAATTAAATTTATTATTTCAAAGCAAAAACTGAAAATGTAAATTAAAATACAAAAATTTTATTCTTTTTTTTGCTCTTTTTTTTTAAAAAAATTAAGAAGACAAAAGTGAAATTAAATAGCAGATAAAAAGAGTTCAATGGCATACAAATTTATTGATTTTAATGCTGGTTAAGTTAGCTTGAGTTCATGCTGTAAAATTCTGGCTACAATATGTTGTCAGAAATGTCATTGTTAAAAGTAACAATATGATTCTTTCATGTTGCTTTAATACTGCAAAACATTAATTTTTCATAACAAATTGGGATGTGCAACAAATGTTAGTGACACCGACATATTGACGACGTCTTCACCAACACACACGCACACACAGTATCAGACACACATACATACAAAAACACACACTTTTACACATATTTACATGTGTTTGCAGTTAAACTGTTTGTATTTATGTTCTTAGTAATTCTGTTTTGTTGTTTCTCGTTTTTTTTTTCACTTTTCTTTATAAACCGATAACCAAGCTACTGAAAAAACATGTAAAATGCTTTACAAGAATAACATTTGAATAAGTCTACGTATGCACAGTGACACAAGCATAAGAAAAGAGTCTGTAGTTGCAAGAATAAAAGGAGTTCTAGTCAATCTTACAAAAAAAAAAAAAAAAAAAAAAAATTGATTGAGTTGAAATATTCAAAAAAATAAAAAGTTTTTTTTTTATTTTGCAATAAACTAGTCTAGCCTCTGCAATCATTCAAAAAGCTCAATTAAAAACGACAGATTTTATTAATTTTTTTGAGTACAATTTTCAGTGTTTTTTTTTTTTTTAGTTTTTGGTAAAAAGGCGATCCAAAGCATTTTATGTACAGCAAAGGTTTTTGAACAGGAGTCAAAGCTGTGATCTCCAGAGTCCACTAGCCCAACGGAAAATAAACTGATTTCTAAGCTTATGTCACCTGTACATGTCTCTGCTCATCAGCGAACACACAGAAAACAACTTCGGTTGTGACAAATAAATTTCTTTCCTATAAAAAATTCATTTATGACAATAAAATTTTGTAGTTCAATCAACCATATTTCGATAATATTTAGTACTGTTAAATATATTTACAGCTGTAAGACCAATTTTCTATTATAAAGATTAAAAAATTCAACTGAATCGACAACTAAATTTTTAATTGGACACAAATTTAGCTCTCCTAACTGAAGTTGTTTTCTGTGTGAAGCTTTTAAAATAATTGAAATATAAAAATAATGAAATATATCAGCTTAAGACCAATTTATTTTAGGTAACATGAATTTAAGCTAAAATTTTTATTCGAAGCTTTAACACCCATCAGTATCAATTTTATGTTGATTCGTTTCTGTGAGACTGCCAATTGATTTTTGGCTAGATTTTTAAGCTAATAAATTGACTGTGAAGCATTTACTCAGAAACAATAGCCAGGATTAGAAGCAATTTATTACATTTTGGAATACAATAGCGTAAAGTAATGGGCCAAAAGAAACCAAGGGGTGTAAAAGTTTAATAACTTTTTTGTTTATTAATTTGGAGAATTTATAATGGAGAGGTTCACAACTGAACAGAGAACCAGAACAATAGAATTTTATTATTTAAACCAGAGATCAATTATTTTAACGCAAAGAGCATATCGTCGACATTTTAACGTCAGAATTTCGCCCTCTGAAGCGATGATTCGTTGCTTAGTTAATCGTCATCACCAACATGGCAGCGTAAGAGATTTGCCTCGAACCGGTAGACCACGTTTAAGTCGCACTGCGGAAAATATTGAACGAGTACAGCAAAGTGTTAACGAAGCACCAGAAACATCTGGCAGAAGGCGTTCTGCTCAGCTAGAAATGTCTCGTACGTCACTACGGCGCATTTTAAAAAAATATTTACAGTTATACCCATATAAGGTGCAATTTGTGCAAGAATTAAAACCCGCAGATCATCGGCAACGTCTAAATTTTGCAGTTAAATTTCAAGAGTTGGCCAGAAATGAAATCAACTTTATTGAAAATTTGATTATGAGTGATGAAGCTCATTTTCATTTGAATGGCTTTGTTAACAAGCAGAACTGTAGGTTTTGGGGTTCTCAAAATCCAAGAGCCATTCATCAATGCCAATTGCACCCCATCAGGTGTACAGTATGGTGTAGGATCACATCTGAAAATATCATTGGGCCCTACTTCTTCGAGAATGAAGATGGAAGTGTTGTAACCGTAAATGGAGAGCGGTATCGTTTTATGATAGAAAATTTTTTACGTCCTGCTCTTGAAAACAGACCTGGTATGTGGTTTCAGCAGGACGGAGCCACTGCCCATACTGCCCGAGTCAAATTTTTGGAGAGCGAATAATTTCTCGAAATTCGGAAATTATTTGGCCAGCGCGATCGCCAGATTTGACAGCACCCGACTATTTTCTTTGGGGTTTTTTGAAGGAGCGAGTGTATGTGAACAAGCCAGAGACAATCCTTGAACTCAAGGCAAACATTGTTGCAGAAATTCGAACGCTACAGCCACAAGTTTTGAAAGATGTTATGGAAAATGCTCTAAAAAGAGCCCATCAGTGCGAAGCTGAAAACGGTGGTCATTTAAGAGACATCATTTTTCATACTTAGTGTAAAAAAATTTCCATTTTGTATATTATATAATCTGAAAGAAAAAATAAAAATAGTTAATAAACAAAAAAGTTATTAAACTTTTACACCCCTTGGTTTCTTTTGGCCCACCCTGTATATATTTTCATAAGCTAAAAATAGTCATGGTTTAGAACAAACTTTTTCAAAATCTTTTTTTATGATAAATGAGATTATCTGTAAATAAATAGGACATGAAACGACGACAGTTTTTTAATGTACAAATTTCACAAGAACAAACCCGTTTCAAATTAGAATTTATTGCTTGAGAGTGCTCAAAATACATCGACTGCTTATCTGCTTTTGTGCTCACACGTAGTATTTGTTAACCCTAGAACGTCATTCTTCGTCAAAATAACGACGTCCGATCTTATTTTTGAATTAAAACCTGTTTTTTCTGTTTGTTTTGATCTCATATTTCGTATAGCGCTAGTCGCTAACAAGCTGTTGGTGGAAAAGACGTGCAGCGAACTGTGCTTTTTTTTCGCTTTTAATTTCTTGCCTTAGGCAAAATGACGAAGGATGATGTATCGTATTCTAGGAATTTCATGTTATACATATAATGCTTTGTTTAAAAAAAAAGCCAATTGAAAGAAGATTTTGCAATGCTAATTTTACATTTAAGAATTGAAAAAATATATAAATTTCCTTATTTATTGATTAAAAAATAACTAAATATGAATAATAAATCTATTTTGGTATATATTTTCACTCACGGCATATTTTATAGTTCCTTGAAATAGGTCGTAGTCAAAATGACGAAGGATGACGTTAGTGTACCAAAAATAAGGATGATATTCTAGGGTTAAGAGCAAAAATAAAAGAGAAAATCAAGCATTAATGTGCTTCTTAACTGCACATGCTCTGGATCGAAGTACGTAAAGCTGACATCGAAAACATAGTGGGGTCGTATAATTTGTTTATAGAGTGGGTATGAAAGCAAGTTATGGGCCTTTAGAAAATAATGCTAATTGAAACTCCGATTTTTTGGAGTAGATTTTCTAATAAAGAAAAAACTTTATTTTCCATTTTTTGATAAAAAAGAAAAAAATTAATTTAAAAAAAAAAATTTTTTTAACTCTAAAATCGGTAGCACAAATTTCAAATGAGTTTTTCAAAAACTTCGACCATTTTTTTTTTTTTTTTTTTTATTCCAAAAAAAAGACCAAAGTATATTTTAAACATATTAGAAGTTTCATAATGGGATAGTAAGTAGTTAACAAGATAATTAAATTAATGTACATGCATGTCACACTGAGTGTGACGTTACATACTCGTAGTTATGGCAGCTGGCAAGCGATATATGGAGTTAGAGGACTATTGTTGGAGCTTGACAACGCTGACAGTCTTTTTACTCAATATATATCGCTTACCATCTGCCATAACTACGAGTATGTAACGTCACACTCAGTGCTTGTTTTTTTGTTTCTATAGAACATCAACTTAATGTACCATAGAATGTATAAAATAAGCATTATTTGATAGCTAAAGCTACTGCTTGTAGGTGGCTCATAAATGCACTATTTTAAGTGATTCCCTATCCTTGTATGTCTTACATAATTGCCTCTATGGTGCAGAGTAACTTACCCCCGCATGTTTTAATTTTAGGTCTAAACACATGCTGATTAAGTAGCCTCAAAGTTTGTCTATAACTTTTTGAAAGTTTGTTATGGCTTATGTAAACCCTCTTGTTGCCATTAAGTAGCATCCCAAGATTACGTTTTGAATAATTAAAATTTTTAACAGTAGGCCATAAAAGTGTATCATGTTTGTTTAAAAATGTGCTTAAAATTGTAGCCAAAGTGATTTTTTTTATATCATATTTTCCTAATATTCCTTTCACCTTATTTTTTCTTGCCTAAAACTATTTTCATAAAAAAGTTTTTTAAGCCCACTGTTACCTTAACTATTTGAATAAACTTGCACACATGCATAAAGTATTTACAGGCAGATGTTACTTTTTCAAAACATCGACATTGAATTGAATGCAAACATTTTATCAGTAACAAAAAAAAAAAAAAAAAAAAACATAAATAAAAATTGACGAATAAAAATCCAACAACAACAGCAAAAACAACACAAACTTTTAAGTACTTTTCTTTTAGCTAGAAGGAAAAAAAAATTTATTCATTTTGATTACATTTCATTTGCTTCATTTTTCAATTTATGATTTCTTTTTTTTTGCTTGCAGAGTTATTTGGGATAGCAAACGATAGCAGCAATAGCAGTAGTTGTAGGCAACAACAGCAACATCAAATTGAATTGGCCTGCTTAACATCAATTGCAGCAATAACTTCAACACTTGACAAGACAACATAAATGAACGAAAAGCTAAACGTATCACATGGAATTGTAGAAAACTTAACAGCAACCACAAAACAAGCAATTGAAAAATATCTAGGTCTTTGGATGGACCTACATGAATGCTCTTCTTCGTTAAACAACACTAGTAGCAATTTGTTTATAAAATACAAAATTATCAGAGGGAACATTAATGCAGAAGATTGAATCCATTGATTCTCCAACTCAATTGTCATATCTGCATAAATTAATGCTTTTTACGCATTAGGCGCCAAGTGTGCTCTTGTATGTGTAACAGAGTTCTAGCCAACTTGCATATTGTTAAGTTACTGAGAACACCAGCAAAAGTTGTAAATAAACATTTTGCCTAAAATTTCGAATTATAGTTTTATGATATGCAACAGTAACACACATACACACAACCACATACAGAGAGAGAGATACGCACACGCATTGAAGTTTACTTTAATAAGACGCAGGGCAACACTCAGTAATTTATAGTTTAGCAAATTAAGAAAATATAAGACAACAACTACAAGCGGAAGTAAGCCAAAAAAAAAAAGAGGAAATAAAAGAAAAGAAAAAACGTTGCGTACATTCACTTCAGTTAAAATTGTTGTTGCTTTTAGTTGAGTAACAAACTGCTGGAGTCTTTACAACTTAAGCAGAGAAACAGTGAGAAAAAATTTGTGAATTCTTAAAATGGATGCTGAAACGGAAGGAGTTCAACCCGTTCAACCATTTAGTGATGCTGCAGATTCCGAATATGATTTGGCTGCTCGTCGTCGCCATCGCCAGCCATCAACATTGGCCATAAGGCGTCAGCAGGCCGTATGTGTAAGACGTGCCCATAAAATGTATGGCAGCACCAAAAATCCAAATATAGTTCTGGATGGCTTAAATATGACAGTACAAAAAGGCTCCATGTAAGTAAATATTTTATTTCTTTTTCTCTTTTAAATTAAAATAATTTAAATTAAAAAAAATAAGAAAAATTTAAAGGGATCTTCGAAGCTGCTCTTAAAGAAATAAAAATAAAAATAAAATAGAAATAATTTTATGTAAAATAACAATAACTTTTGTTTAACTTGAAACTAAAATATTGAAATGAAAGTGGCAACAACAGACGTTACGTTGCATTGCCATTGCAAGATAACTTTTACTGCTGGCTTTTGTGGTTAAACGCGTTCACGATTACCCCAGCAGATAATCGATTATATTTTTTCAGCACCCTTTTGTTGGTACTTAAAACTGGTGTGAGTTTATATGCTAAATAATGACCCTTAGCTTAGCTTGTATGGAAATTTAATAGGGATCTCTTTTGCTACTTTTTTTTCGTTTTCTATATTTTATTTCTGTAATTCTATAAAAAAAATTTAAGGGGGAAAAGTCTGTTCTTGCTCGTGTTCTTATGCCAACATACAGCACACAGCAGTTTATATTAGGCGACTTGCATGTATTCAAGCAAACAAAAGGAAAACAACAAGTAAAACTTAGAAACTAAAATATGTTCGGTTTGTTTTTCTTTTTTATTATCGTTATTGCTGGTATTGCTTCCCTTAAAAATTCTCTGACTATTGTTAAAAGTTTCAGATAAAAAAAAGGGTCAAGAGCCTTTTTATTTGCAAAAGAGCAATGTACCATTTTGTAGAGGGTTTTTGGTACTTAAATTTGCAAATGGCTGCCATCAGTAGCCATTTAAAGTGCATACATTTTGTCTTGGTTTTTGTAAATTAAAGAATATTTTTTAGTTTTTAAATTAGAAATTCAAGAACAAACAGCAGAGAAGCCCAAATGTTGCAATATTTAAATGGGCTAAACCAGTAATTTTTAGCGACTCGACATGTTGTTAGGTAAAGAAATGTTTCGTTTTGTAGTGTTTCAGAGTATTATTAAGGAAAACTACAAAACGAAATATTTACATTCGTTTCGTTTCTTTGCGATTTCTATTTTTATCTGTATATTTTGCTAGCTTCACTAAACTACGTAAGATTCATTAGTTCTTGGTTAATTCTAAGAGTTAAAAATTCACAACTACTGTTTTGGCCGCAGTGATCAGGTGACTTGTTCCTGCTCCTCATTCTAATTCTAAAGAATAACAAGTGCAACAACCAAAAAGACTAGAAATAAATCGAAATAGTCTTATTTAGCATATTTTTAAGGGCTTAACAGTCTCTCAATTTTATTTTGCTAATTTTAAATCATTAAAAATTTTACTTAATTTCAAGTTTTTTAATTTTAAGCAAACAACATCATGAATTGGGGGCTAAAACTGCAACTAGCAGAAATAGGATTCTAGAGCTTAAAGCCTTTTATAAATATTGAACACTTTAACCCTTTAACTCTTCACCTAATAGGTCTTTTGTGTATTTTTTTTAATTAGCACTCAAAAAAGTCCTAATAATTGAGGAGTTGGAAGGTGAAAGGTTTAAAGAAAAATATTCCTTCGCACGCTCATTTTAAGCCTCATTAATTTTTAAAACGGCGATGCATTTGTACGTCTTTTTATTTTTCCTCTGCCAGAAAATTTGTTATTTAAAAATTCTATTTTGTTGCCAGTAGTTTTAAGCTAAAATTCAGTTGCAAGCTGAGAACAGGGCTTTTACTGTTTACAACAAGTATCAGAAGCTTGAGCAAGTCATCTGGTCACTGCGGCCAAAATATACTTAAAGTGACACTACTCTCTAGTAACAAGTTCACCCTGAATCTAGTGTTTATTAAGAATTCAAAGACTTCCGTCGGTGATTACAAATTTTTCTTGAGAATTTTAAGACTTTCTTGGGTGATTTGTCCGCCATGTCCAACAGTTGTAGGTTATATAATGCCTTAAGTAGTGAAAACAGGTACTAATTAGACCATTACAGTGACTCTGTATGTGCTTTACTGTCCTTTTATCTACGTTTCATAACCTGCAGAGATCATTTTGACTGATCCTCATATTTTGCCAAATGTTTCAATACTCTGCAATGTCCAATCGTGAATCTCGTAATAATGTAAATTTTTAAGCGGTTCAGCCTAAGTAAATCATTCGTTCTCTTGATAAATTGGAGTGGCATAAATATTTTCACTACCCTGATACCTTTTGTTTCCAGCGAGTATTGTTGCGAGTGTCTTTTCAGCAACTCCCGAAAACTGAGCTTAATTGAGCTGCAAGACAATCCACAATGAATCTATTAGCCATGACTTCTTTTTCGAGTTTATCTGCCTTTTCATAGTCTACATATTCACTATTACCTACATATCTATATCAAATGAACCCTGTTATCAAATGCTAGTCTTTTTGGAAATAGTAGGCAATCCCAAACCAATTTTAAGGTGTTCTTAAAGGCTAGTAATGCTGCTCTATAGTCCGAGTGAATATAGAAGTGACTGTTATTTGTGTCTCTTTCTAGTTCCTCTCTTAGGCAGAGCTCTTTGGCATGTTTTTTGGCCGAAAAAACTGAGTTCTCTTGACCCATACTGACAAATAAGCTGCTTGCGAGGTTATGATCAAATACCTTTGCTTTAACACCCTCAACAGTTTTCGAGCCATATGTGTACCATACATGAGAGACGGTAGGAGGTTTGGATCTATTCTTTTCCAAATTAAACCTCTTTGTTAATGAGACCCTGAAATTACGGTTGAAGTTGTGTTTGTTCCAACAATGGTTGCTTAAGTTTACCAATTCCGCAGCTGTTTCAACTATTTCTCTAGAAAGAGAGCTGAGTGCACAAGAATAGCCTTCCGCATCTTGCAACATGAGTTTTGCATTGAACTACAAAGCTCTTGCTTGATGAATAAATGATGTGGAGGAAATTTCAGCAAAACATCAAGGGCAACAGTTGGAGTGAATCGCATAGC
Organism: Thelaira solivaga; assembly: GCA_947397855.1. NCBI lineage: Eukaryota > Metazoa > Arthropoda > Insecta > Diptera > Tachinidae > Thelaira > Thelaira solivaga. The sequence goes on along the minus strand of OX377610.1, from coordinate 71,210,171 downwards.
CCTTTTTGTATAGACACAGGCTAATTTTTGAAGCTTATTAAACCTTGCTTGCACTGAGACTTTGCTAACTCTTCTACACCAGACCGGTCACTATATATTTTTATAGTCATTTTTTTAATTCAAAGTCATATGAAAAGCTGTCCTCAAATTCTCGCATTCGATATTAAATGAAAGCTATCAAAATTTTGATATTTTTGTATAAAAAATTTCAAAATTTCTAAAGCAGTTTTTTAATATCGAATGGCATGACTTGGCCTCTGGTTATGTGACCCAGAAATTTTTGTAATATTAGGCCTCAGAAGAACAATTTATTTTTATGCTTAAATGCTTCACTTTTTATTAAAAATGATGGCCAAAGGCATTATTAAAATGAAATAAATTTTAAGCTGAAATAAATACAATTTCTTTCATAACATTTAATTAAAAACAAAATTATTTTTTATTTTTTTATTTTTTAAATAAAAAATGACAAGCACACAATTATAAACCGCATTAAATCAATAAAATATTTTAATTATATTTAATTCAATGCTGTGATATGATAACGTCATCATTAAATAATTACGCTGATGAAAAAAAAAAAACAAATTAATACAATTAAAAAAAATTAAACGACCTTTTTAACCTATTTTGCTCTCTCCACTAAAGCTGAAATTAAATTTTCATTAACGTGCTAAAAAATAATTAAAAAAAAAATTACTTGTGTGATTGTTTGAAATTGAATAAATTTATGTCATTTGATTTGAGTGTTTTTTTTTTAAATATTAAAATATTACTTTTATTAAAAAGAAAATTATCACATGAAAAAACGTTAGTATATAACTAAAGCCTTCTACGTGTCTAACAGAAACGAAAGCGAAAGAAAATCAGGCATTCATTTTCAACTGAAAAAGCTGCTCGTTTTTTAAATTTTTAACGAAGACATCAAAAGTGTCATAAATTATTTGCTGCTTTGGTTATATCAGACATAATCTTTTGCTTTTTCAAAACCATAATGAAATTTTTTCTAAAAAATAACAGCGAACATATTGAAAGGCCAATTCTTTTGTAAAATTTACAAGTCACTTGTGAGTCACTTGAGATTCAAATAACGTTTGAATCTGAAACCAGAATAAAATGCCTAATTTGAAATATTGGTTTTTTAATTGTTTTACTCTTCAAAAAGTTATGATTCAGATTGGAAATTCCATTAAGAGACACTCGTATGTATTTTTTTTTTGTTCAATTAATTTCTTTTATACAAGATTGTTTTGTTACTGTGACTTATTGTAAGGAAATAAATTGTAAAGTTAAATGAATTTTTTTTTTACAATAACAAAATGTGTTGAGAATAAATTTATATTGTTTTTAAGCATGCGTTTGTGTATGAAATAATTATAGTGAACTATTTTCTGTTTAAAGATTTCAAAACAAATTAAATTGCAATAAATTACTGCCAAGTATTGTAGTAGTGAATGATTTATTTGGATATGTTTTTTTTTTAATAATTAAAAATCTATTTGTAAACTGATTTCTCAAAAAATTGGTACATAATCTTTCCAAGCATAGCTACTCGCATTTAATAAAGGAACGGGTTGAGCAAGACCAGGCCGAGCAAGGCCATTCTGCGCCTTTAGAAATAGAAATAAACTTAACCCTACTTGAAAGCCGTTCATAACTAAAAACATGTGTAAAATCTTATAATAAAAAGTGCTTGTAAGCCAAGTATGTGCTTGTTTAGCTTTTTATTACGCATTATGAATTTCGGAGAAATGCATTTCATGTTCAATGGCGGATTTTCGTACCGAAAAATTCGTCTTTTAAACAATAATTTAATTTTCTTTTATTACAAACCTCGTGGGCAACACGTTATCCTTTGTAATTTAATTGTCTTTTATTTTTTGTAATTAAAATTTAATGTGTTTTGTTTTGTATGATAGAGAGAAGCAACAAACACTATTAATTTATTAGTTAATCAAGCAAAAGATAATAATTTTCATAAATAATTCTAATATTGTTTGATTGCAGTTATTAAGTCATAATAACACGACTAATTAAAGCATCTGAAACATGAAATTAAAACAAAAGATGATAAACAAGATAACAATTACAAGTACATTAGCCAGGGATTAATTCGAAACCACTTAAAATCAAATTAAAGTACAACACAAGCTCTAGGCAAATTTACGTTAAAAAAATTAAATAAAAATAAGAAAAACTTAAGGCGAAAATTAATATAAAAAAAATAATTTTTTTCATAAAATATGAAACACCAGCTATTTAATTCCAACCTTAATTTATATAATTTTGACTTATAAATTATACAAATATATATAGAAAGCAAAAAGAGGATTTTCAGATAGCAACGAAATATAGTCCACTTTAATCAAATCTTCTGTTTTCTTCACCAGCTAATTTATTATTCCCAATGTTTTGGGTGTTCATAAAAAAATATATTGAAGCGAGTAAAGTGGAGTAGAAGATAGCTAAATATTAATACAATAGAAAAGATTCCATGAGCCGTTATTTTTGAAAGAGGTATAAGTCCATTTTTTTTTAAAGTGTGTTGGCAGTAATTTTATTACAAAATCGACAAAGTTCTTTTCTGTTGTATTAATCATTATTTTCTTTTTCATCAAGGACCTAAATTTACTTAGTTCTTGTTAATTTGAAATGTATGTGTGCGATAACCATTATTTATTTTTTAATTTGGTAACAAAAGATTTGCGTACGTGATAAATAAAATTACTTGATCTTGAAACAAGCCCTAAAAAATCTAAAAACTTAAATTGTTGGCATTGAATTGAAAATAAAATTAACTTTTTAAGACACTGTGAAATCCGTAAAAATATTTTTGAAACTGTTCGAAGTATAATATATTTTTTTATAAAAAAAAAAAATGAGTCAATAGTAATTTTAGCAAAGATGTTGTCTATCTATGTCTCACTAAAATTTTTGCTAATTCATTTCTTTTCAAAAGGACTTATTCTACTTTTCTAAAAATAATAGTTCAATTAAACTATTTGCTTAATTAAAGTATTAAAAAACTATTAAAAGCAGCAGGAGATAAAAGCTTAGGAAATTGAAAAATAGAAAGCATCTCTCTTACAAGTCAAAGTCAGCCGTGCTCGTTAAAAAATTTTATTTTGGAATTAATTTCTAATCTAAATCTTGATTATTTGACCTTTTCTATCTGAAAATAAATAAATAAATATTTTTTAAGTTTTTAGGTCTTTTTATATATTTTAATTATTTTTAAATTAATTTTCAATATTTCGACATGCCTGTCTTTCTCAAGGAAAATAATTTTATAAAAAAATATTGGAAATATTGGAAATTAATTTAATAATAATTAAAATCTATAAAAAGACCTAAAAGCTTAAAAAAATTTTATTTATTAATTTTTAATTTCTAATCTAAATATATAAAAAAAATCATTTTCTATTTGTTTGTTTATTTCTTCGCTATAAAAATTTTTGTGTTCCAACGGATTTGTCTGAATTTGGTACATACTCCTAGGAAAATCGTCATATACTACTGAGCCGGCCACGCCCATTTTTAAGCCCTCTTTTTAACAATTTTCATTCACAACTGTTTAAAAAGATGAATTTTGATGAAGTCTCTGGTAATAATGCTAGCAAAGACATGAACCACTTATAAAGTAGTGAGTGGCTGTATTTATTTAGATGGTTTTTTTTAACAATTAAAATTGTATTTGTAAACGTATTTCTTTAAAAATTGCTACATACTCTCTCTAAGGATACCGACTTACGTAATAAAGAACCGGGTCGGGAGATACCAGAGAAAAACATCTAGTATCGAATTAATAATAATAATAAAAAACACTAGAGAGCCTTCCCTATTATTCAAAGAAATTAACGCTGACTTTAAAGTCAACTTTATAGAAATTTTTCGTCTAATTTTTTACAAAAATTTTACTTTAAAGTTTAAGGGCCATTATGACAAGTTATCGATAGTTAAATTTATGATTTTATAAGTCAAATATCAAACTTTTGGTTGGAATATCAATAAGTTAAATATTGCCCAAATTTGTTTACAAAGTTTCAGCCAAAAACAGGTTATTTGCCTCAAAAAATTATAACTTTAACTATTGAAAGTTGGAATGACTGGCTTCTTTTTTTTTTTTTTTATTTATTTTTTTTTTGATAAGAGTCTTTCTAGTATCTTCATTTATGTATATTTTTATTTATTTTTTCTTGATTTTCTGTTTAAGTTTAAGCTACAGCAAATGATGGGCTTAATAGCATTAGCACTTCAACCTAAAATTTATTGTCGCCTTGTTTACAAAAATAAAACTTGTCCCTTCTAATTAATTCTACCCACTAAAAATTACTTAAAGGCAACAAATACTTTGTGTTGATACCACAACAGCATATAACAAAAAAATCAAATTAATTAATTAATCATGACAATTAACACATTAAATTGTATCAGCACCATCGAAAGAGATACTTAAAAGGTAATAAAAGAAATGAAATGAAATGAAGAAAATGTATGAATCGAGTTTAGTTTTCTTTTTTATTTATTAATAAAACTTAATTGAAGTAAAACATGCCAACAGACAAGTGTACGAGCGAATGGTAAACAATACAAAAAAAAAAAAAAATAAAATAAAAGATTTAAGCTCAGAAGTAGCAAACCAAGCAAGATACAACACGGCAGCAGCAGTAGCAGCCAAACAATAGACACACGTACATTGCTACGTACCTACAGCTTTATTAACTGGGTCAATGTCAGCTAATGGTTTAAATAAATTTTGATGTAATAAAGAAAAGAAAAAAAAAATAGCAGATAGAAAAAATTAAACACTAAAAACCCCACAACAATTACAACAAAACAAAAAAATAAAATAAGAAAAGAAAATAAATAAAAGACAACATCTGTGCTTTAGCTGCATAAAGTTTCAGAGTATGACATGCAAAAGTTTGTATGTATGTATGTGTGAAAAGCTGGTTATATTTTGTTATATTTAAGTGTAAGTTTTAGCTAATGGTCGGTAAGGTTTGGTACTCTATAAGAGTAATAGCCCCTTAATGGGTTTTCAGCTCTTTAGCTGAAAGTTTCTGACAATTTTTATTTATATACAACCTCAAGAAACCGGGTATATTAAGAGACAACCCGAAGATAATCAGAATATAGCTCCCATATAATCCCTCAGTGCCTCTGCTTTACTTAATTGACTTGGATGGTTGTGTCTCTTAAAAGACTACCTACTAGAGCAGTGCACTAGCTGATTGGAGAGCCTCATATAACTGCAAACATGTGTAATATTTTATAATAAAAATTGCTTGTAAGTCATTTCAGTTAGAATTGTGTAGTGCTCTACTCACATATGTGATTAGATGGCTACAAAAATCTATTTAAAGCAAATGTAGAATTTTTAAAAATTTTCTGTTCTACTTTCAGAGTATACAAGCTCAGGTTGATTCATTGATTCACAAAATGTTTAGTGGGATCGTTGGCTCGATTGCTTTAAAAAGCTCTAGAGATTTTCTGCACACAAGCTTAAAATCTAAGTAGATTTGAGTTAAATTTGTGTTATAGAAAAAACATCTAAGCATAACTTAGACTCCTCCCGACACTTTATTTCGAGAAAGAGTCAACGACTGCAAGTAAATAATAAATCTGTGCTAATAAGGAAAAATAACCCAAGTCGACTTGATTTGTTGTTGCAATTACCTCAATATATTTCACAATTATCAAGATGGCAATAAAAACAATACCGTTTGCTAGAATCAAAATAGTTTTATAAAAAAAAAATTTTGAAGCTTTTAAAGCTGTAGTCTTCTAAAATCTACATAATTAAAAATTAATTTTCTGTTTGTTAGTTTTGGAACTGATTTGTCAGAAATTTGGTTCATATAGTCTTTATACTCTAAGGAAGGTCTTTAAATATATACTTTTAGACCGACCATGCCCATTTTTCGATTTTAATTAGCCGCTGTTCAAGAAGTTGAATGCCTGTACTTAATTTAAGCCTGAAATTATGCTTTGAAATATTTTTTTTAGGGGTTTGGTTTACGCCTCTGCTAATAATACTAGCTAGAACATGATCTACTTTATAAGGTAGTTAATGGCTGTATTTATTTGGATGGGTTTTTAAACAATTAAAAATTTATTTGTAAACGGATTTCTCTAAGAATTGGAAAGCGACTGTAAAGATACCGGCCGACTCATGTGTATCTCAATAAAACAAAAGTAATTTTTACAAATTGTTACAGAAATATTTTTTTAATCAATAAATTCAATTCAGGTTTACTCTCTCTCACTCTTACTTTCTCCCTCTCTCTTTGCCTCATTCCTCTCCCTATCCCTCCCTATTTATCTCACTTTCTCTCACTTGCTCATTCTCTCTCTCTGTCTCTCTCTCTCTGTCTCTCTCTCTTCCTCATTAAATTTTATGCTTAGCTTACATTTTCAAATGTTCATAAAATTGAAAACGAATATTTTTAAGGAACTAATTTCGCATTATCAATGCTGTAGGGTATCATCATTGTAAAATATTTGCCACATTATTATTAACTCTTTTTCTTCTTTACAAAGTAACAGCTGATTTAATACAGATGCTCATTAAGAACAACATTAAATCCTTAAAATAATTATCTCTGCTTAAAGAGTGCTGGAAGGGGAAAGGGTAGAGAGCCCATGCTTAAAGTATATGCAGTTACATGACAATAAATTATGCAGCAAATAACATGCACAGTGGTAATCATCATAGAGATGTTGCATGGCTATTTAGCAAACAAAAGTTGCATGTTGGAAAAAAAAACAAACAAACATGCACATTGCAAATTATTTAGACTTGAACTGAAATTAAAAATTACAAATTTTATATTTTGGTCTTTTTGCTTTATTTTTATTATCCACTAATTTATAACCGGCTAAATAGTGTAAACAGCTGGACTGACAACAACAAGTACAAAAACAAGCGGTTTGGTTTGATAGAGTTTATTCTTTTTTTTTTTTTTTTTTTTTTTTTTTTTTTTTGTAAGTTGCTTACACAGAGTGCAGTTGATTTCTGGTTCTAATTCATCAGTAACCAGTATTTGCTAATAGTATTTCTGGTAAGTCCATAAATGGCTGCTGGCAGCTGACAGTTTTTTTTTTATTTAAATTTTTCATTAACCCGTTTACCTTATTCATTGTCAAACAGCAAGTTGAACTCTAATCGTCCATTAAAACAATTTTGCTAGAGTAATTTTTGCTATTTGTAATTGTACAACACGTTTTTAAATATTAATTAAATTATTTACTGTGTAAACACAACTAACAAACACATTAATCATTTTTGGTTTACGTTTTTATGTTTACGTTGGCATTTCTAAACGACCAATAAACAACAACAGCAAAAAGCATAAAAAGTAAAAAATTTTTAATTGACATCTTCACAAATTGACCGTGAAAATTTCGCTGTTTAAGCAGTTTTTATTTAGGCTTGTTTTATTAGTGGCTTAATTGCATGTTTTTTTTTTTAATTTAAAATTTTTTATTTTTTAGCATGAAAATTATTACTTTGTTTCTGTCAGTAAGCACATGTTTTTATGACTTTTCATGTTATCTTTACGCTTAATGTTCGACTTGCCATAATTTGCTGTTTGCCGGTACATAATTTGTTCCACAAACGCGAGTATGTGCGTCTGAAGCACAGCATATAAGCCTTTGGTTTGTTTTTGTTAAAAAACATAATTTTTGTAAGACTAAGAATTATATGAGCAGTTAAAATAGCAGCAGGGTTGGAAAATTAATTTTTTTTTATCACTTCTGGGAACTGAATCAATATGAGTTCTGTTCATAGAGAATGACATATCACATCGACTTATTTCACAATTTTTTAAAATTAGAAATTATGCTTAATTTTTTAATATTTTAAAATATTTGGAATATCTTTTGGATGCCTTCTTTAGGTTAAGATTTCTCAGCCACAATGGCACAAACAAATTTAATTGATTTTGCCCTCCTCTGCTTGCTTCAACATACCATTACAACAGTAAATTTGCCAACCAAACAATAGCAGAAATGTTTGCCTTTGAGAGAACATTTTTAAGCTGTACACCTACACAAGGGTTGTGTGTATTGCGAGACATACTGCAGCGAAATTTAAATTTATTTTATTTTTGTATTTTCTGTTTGCATACGCTTAAACTAAATAATAGTACAGTTTGTTCTGAAGAGCAAAACAAATACAAAATTATTCAACATAAACGTTTGCATTATTTTTGTTTTGATTTTGTTTTACTCACTGGAAAGAACGAAACAAAACGAAAGCAATCATTTGTTTCATTTTGTTTACTTTTCTAAACCCAGAGAAAAAATTACAACAAACACGTTTGTGCTTACTTCACTAGTGGCGAAACGACACCAAACCGGTGATACGTCAACATTATCTGGTATCAAAAAAGCAGCATTTGTTGTCGAAATGATACTTTCCGGTTGTTGAAATATGACAACAGGTATGGTCAATTTGACAACGTTTTTTAATAAGTTGGAAATTTGACAACATATTGTTGTCAATTCTACAACATTCGTTAACAAGTTGACAACGTGCGTTGTCAAAAAATTTAAATTCTAGTTTTTTTTCTAAGTTGACAACCATCTGTCATCGTTTTGTACATGCTGGTTAAAAAATTTAAAGCACTCGTTGTCAATAAAGTAGGTATCATGATCACATACGCTGTTGATTTTTCAACGTGATTTTTTGACTTAGTGTAGACCTTAAGCAAAATTTATGAAAAATTTTGATAACGTTGACTTTAAAGTCTACATTAATTTTTTTAGATAAGGGGGTAAAAAGTTTAAGGGCTGACACGAGTCACTTACAAGAATATTTTCAAGGGCCCTACAACGGGATTTGATAGCGACCTAAGTTTCCATAAAATGATATTGAAATTTCGATCGATATAGAATTTGCTTTCAGCAGCCAAATCGCCCTAAGCGATATTGAACAAATTGTTTTGAAATTTTCAAATTATTTTATACAGAAAAACCAAAATTACTATCAATAGTGGATGAGGTTATTTGCCTGCAGGTTTGTAATTTTTTTTAATTATGAAACATTACGTCTCCTGCAAGAGCTCTGTAGGACTAATTGTTTGTTTAAATTTAATAAAAATTTTTTTTTCTTTAAGTTTTGCTTTCTTGCTACTAAAAATTTGTGACAACAAAAAATAAGCTCTAGGGGGATAGAAGATTTGAAACTTACATCACTTAAATTTGTACGCTATACTGGTGCTCTAGTTGGTAAAAGGTGTTTAAAAAAAGTGTTACTTTACGGGGCTTCATTTCATTAATAAATTTCAATAATTAATTCTATTTAAATTTTGAACATTTTAAGGACATTTTTCTCACATTAAATTGCTGCCATTGAATTCCCATTAAAAGTTTGTTAACTTTTAATTAGATTTCTTTTTACAAGTACTCATACCTACAATAAAACAAATAAAGCCATATTGAACGTAATTGTTGCCTTTGCTTTATGTAAATGATAAATATTGTAATTTTATTGGCTTGCCTCTTTTTGCTATTTAATAGTTAAACAAATACATTTTAATAATCATATTGTACGTGACCCTTAGGGTGACTTGTTAATAAAAAGAAAAAAAAAATAACCTCTAATTTGCTACGAAAAACGTAAAAAAAAAATGTACAAAAAAAAACGTTACAAAACAAAAGAAATCCCTGTAGACTCAACAATGTAATTGCAATTGTTGTTATTATTTTCCTAAAATATATAACGTTCATTCATATTAAAAACAAAGTCTACCCAGCAGTCAAAAGTTTAATAAAATATTGAATATTTTGCACTTTGTCTTAATAATAACTAAGGGAATTAATTAATGACTTCAAGTTGTGTAAATAAAAATTTGAAAAAAAAAATCTTAAAGTAGCTTCTACTTTGATTGAGTAAAGGTGAGGATAATTGCTTTGCATTTACGTTACATATTCGTTTTCATAATTAAAATTTTTATTATTGGAGTTACAAAAGCATGAAAAAAATATTCTTACTAAAGAGAGGTTTTTCAAAAAAGAAATTTATAAGAAAGTTTGTATGTATTATTATTCCTGCTACTAGACTTTTATTTAATGCTAATTGAGCACTAGCTACTAAGGCTTTTGGCTAGGCAGAATCAATCTCAATTTGCAACCTCATCTAAAGTAATGGTAACCATATTTTTGTTAAGCTGATATCCCTTATCTCCAACCAATATTGTTGCTATTCGCTTTCCAGCCACTCCCTAATTTTAAGCTTAATAGAAATAGAAATTTGTATGTCTTCTCTTTTCTGCACACAAACCAAAATTTGTTTCCAAAATTTATGGGAGTGTTAAACGTTTAAAAAATTAATCCTTATTAGCAAAAGTAAGCTCTTAATAAAAGCCTACTTTTTTGTCAATATGTTTTACAATTTTCAATTAGTTATTTGTGTTGTTGTACAGTAATATTTTGAAGTGCTGCATATTCTCTGATTAGCTGATAATCAGGTAATTTTATGATATTGAAATGAAGACGAAAAAATATTACCCTACTTAACATACAACAGGTCAACAAGTACTAAATTTTTCTCAAAATTAACTGATTATAAATATTAAATTAAATTGCTTTTAAAAAAATATTAAATTGAATAGAATTTTTTTTTATAAAATAAAAAAAATTTATTAAAAAATGGCTTCCAAAAAAAAAAAAAAAAATCAAATAGAAATATTTGGTTAAAGAAACTTTTTAAAAAATATTTAAAAAAATAACAATTCAAACTGAGTACAAAAAATTAATAATCAAACAGAATAGAAATTTTTTAAAAAGCAAAAAGACATTTTTTATTATAAAAATGCTCCCAAATAATATACAAAAAAAAAAAAATTAAATAAACTGAATAAGTTTTTTATTAAAGAAAAATTTTATTAAAAATTTTTTTTTTTTTAAAAACATACTTCCAAAAAATATTAATAAGGACACAAACAGAATAGAATTTTTTTATTAAAATAACTTTTAATGCATTATTTACCGTAATGTTATCATGGAAAATTTAATAAGTACTAAGAGGGAATAGACACTAGTCTGAATCCTCAGTGGAATAAGATTTATTTTGGTAATCTTTATTATTCCAAATAATTTAAAATGTTGTATAATTTTTTTTTATTGATGATTATATGATTCCACATAATATTAAAAACAAAAAATTTTATTTGATTAAAAAAATGCTTTCAAAAATATATTAAATGAAAAAGTAATTAATCAAATTGAATAGAATTTTTTTATTAAAAAAATTCTTCTAAAAAAGTATTAAAAAAATTTATCAACAAACTAAATAGAATTTTTTTTATTCAAAAAAAATTTAATAAAAAAATATTTTGTTAAAAGTTTATTTTTTATAAAAAAAAATTATTAAAAAAATGCTTTTGAAAAAAATTAAAAAAAATCAAACTAAATAGAATAAAAGCATTTTTATTATGATTCCATAGTTTCGATTCAATAGTTTTTATTAGAATAATTTAAAATACAAAAGTTGCTTTACATAAAATTAAATGTACATATATATGTATGAGTATAAAGTAGAAAAATGTAAAATGTACAGAATTGTAATTTGGGGAATAGTTCCAACAATTTATTTGTTAGTTTTAGTTTTCTTCTTAATTAATATGACTATTTTATTAAGCTTGAGTTCTTATTTTATAAATTTATAAAATAAGACCTCAAGCTTAATAAAATAGTCATATTACTCTTACTATTAAAAAAAATTACTCCAAATATATATAATATTAAAAAGAATAGATATTTTTATAAAAATACATTTTTATTTTTATTAAAAACATTCAAAAAAAAATTTTTTTATTAAAAAATGCTTCCAAAAAATATTTAAAAAAACTAAGCTAAATAGAAATTTTTTATTAAAAAAATTTAAAACATTTGTTTTTAAAATGTTTTCAAATCAATATTTAAGGAAATAAAAAATTAAAGTGAATAGAATAAAAAAAAAATATTATTAAAAAAATTATTGAAAAAAATGTTTTTATTCAAAAAATTTTTTCCAAAAACATAACGAATATGTTTTTTATAAAAAAAAACTTATTTTTATTTAAAAAAAAAATTTATAAAAAAAAATAAAAAAAAATGCTTTCAAAACAAATAAAAAAGTAAACTGAAAAAATTATTATTAAAAAAAATCTTCTTTCTAAAAAAAAAATTTATAAAAATATTTAAAAAAATATTTCCAAAACAATATTTAAAGAAATAAAAAATTTAACTAAATAGAATTTTATTTTAATTATTTTTTTATTAAAAAAATTGCTATAATTTTTTTCAATTCGTTTCTTTAAATTTAAGAAAAAAGAGCAGAAGTTATTATAAAACACTTCATCTGCTGGGCACGTAAGTACGTCTAACATGTTGTACAACTAACATGTGCCAACAATTACAATTGTTGCGACAGACTGTTGAAACTCATTTCATTTTCATTGAATCATGTTTATTGATGTTATAAATAAAATAAATAAAATACATTGAACAATAACTAGAATAAACTAAATAATTGTAATTAGTGAATACTTTGTTGCAAAAAATTCACATTTTGTTAGGGGGCAAAATGTTAAAAAAAAGTAATTGAAAAAAAACTCCATGTTGAGATCAAAAACTAAAAAAAAAAAATAGTAAAAACGAAATATAACAAATATTTTCAAATTTCATAACAAATTAACAATTGAGGCTGTTTATACATAAATAACTAGAACAAATGAACTTTTATATTTGAAAGTGGTATAAGTTCACTTTTTTTTTAAAATTAATCAGTTAAATGGACGCTATCTTGCTAAAATTACCGCTAAATTGTTATTTTTTTAAGTGGACTTATACTACTTTCAAATATAACAGTTCATATAATGATTAAAAAAATTAAATTAACAACCAGTTGGCCATAATCTGATTATTATTTTTCTAAGAGACATTTAGGGTGTCTCTTTAGATAAAATACTAAGGACCGCAGCTTCGATTCCTGCCTTGACCCTACGTGTTTGAATTTACATTAAAACCTGTGGATCACGCTACATATGACCTTTAAAAAAGAAATATTAATTTCAATTAAAATTGTTTCAAAGAGTTTTAAACGAGTTGAAAATTTATAACAACTTCAAATTCCTATCCCTTATTTTTATTACAAAAAAAAAAAATAAAACATGAGAAGGACTTTCACTAACGCAATAAAACTCTTCTTTACTTGCTTTTTTTTATTAACAAAAAAACTAGCTCTTCTGCTTTATATTTATTTATTTATTTTTATTAATAACATTATTGGAATTGGCTGCTGTGGCCTTCGTCCTTTCTTGTGCTTTATAACTTTTAGCAGCTTAACTGATTAGCGTAATCAAACATTCAGTGCAAAATTACCGCGCCACAGGGTATTTTAATTAAAAGGAATATTTTATGGCATAAATTTAAAATAATAAATTCAAATAATTTATTTGGTGGCTTTCCTCTTTAATTAAGTATGAAATTCTTACAACAAATTAAACAGTTTAAAATAAAACTTTTTTAAAGAATTTAAATTAATTTAAATACAAAATATTTAATACATAAATATTTATAATAAATCAAATATAAATGCAAAATACTGTTGAGGAAATAAAATAAAATTGATTATTTAATCAACACAAATATTCCCCTTAATTTCAATACTTTTGAGGGTCAAAAACTGTTTGTTTAAATTAAAGGGTTCCACAAGCATACACAGTGCTACAAACATGTGTAATATTTTTTAACAAAAAGTGCTTGCAAAACATTTCGAGTTTAATTGACATAGAATTATTAAAACACGTTTATTTACCTGTAAATTAGAATTAGATTTTCTGAAAAAAGAAAACCAGCGCTAAAAGTGATACTCACTCCACATATTGGGGGGTCCAGTATAGAATTTTCTATTATGCAATTTGTTTTCAACTCTTAACTACAAATTTACAGCATTTATGTTTGACTCTCCATTTCAATTTAAACGAACAATATTCTCTGCCGCACCCTGATTGTAGGTTTTGTTAGTCATTCATACACAGCTGATAAATAAACAATAAAATATGGTTACAAATTAAGTCTTCTTAAATGCTTTCATACAAATAATTAATCAAACACTCACACATGTATACACACTTAAAAGCACCTTAACATGCACACACACACAATTGTAACTAAAATGACACATTGACACAGACAAACACTTTTAATGAATACAGGCACTTTTGACAAGAGCATTTATTTATATAAAATGATAATTGTTGGCCCATATTAACACACTATCAGACACAGAGAAACCGACAAACCGACAAATGATTTTACAAACAAAAGACCAAAGAAATTTTTACCAAAAAAAAAAAAAAATTAAATTAAATGAAATAAAACAAATAAATTAAAGAATTAAAGCCACAAAATTGTGTTAATTGTTCTATGAAACAAGCGCATGCTTACATACAAACAAGTATGTTATAAAATAAACAGACATATTTAGGTAAAATTTCCTACAATTGCAAGTATCACAGTTGTTGTTATTTAAAGCAGTTGCAAGTAGAGAAATGGTAAATATCACTCAGAGCAACAACACTGGGGTATATGGAAACTTAAAATTTTTTTTAAAAATAATCCAAAATAACTTCTGACCATTTGGGCGGTAGATTAAACATCTAGAGAACGTCTCCTTTAAAATGGTGTATCTCATATCCTGTAATCTTCTATGGTTCGTATGCAAGAGCAATTTAAATAAAAAAAAAAAAAAATTTAAATAATCCAAAGTAACTAGTGAGTATTCGGGCAAAAGATTAAAAATATAGACGACCTCCTCTTTGATATGATATGTGTCCCATTCCGTAACATTCTATAGAAATCAGCGTATTTTTGTATCTATGCACTTGTAGTTAAAATAAATACATTTATGAATATGTATATACTAAAAACATATATAGAAATTATTAATGACATGACGTAAGACTTATTTGAGAATTATATGCCATAAATACTAAAAAACGTAAGGGGTTACGTTAAGAAGATGGAATATACAAAAGTTTTATATTTTAATTAAAACCAAATTTAAATTGTTATGAAAATTAAAATATACCACGCCCACTTCTTATATTTTTCTAAAATCCGAGAACTTCTACACCGATTTAGCTAATTTATTATTTTATGTCCTCCATTACACAAATTATATTTTAATTAAAAGAAAGTTTTGCCACGCCCACTTTTTACATTTTTCTCAAATCGGATAACGGCTGGACCGACTTCCCTAATTTTTGCAATACATGTTCCTAAAAAAAAAAAAATTAACCACACCCATTACTACGCCCATTTTTTAAATTTAACTCAAAATGGAGAACTTCTACACCGTTTTCGATATATTTTTTTTATATGTTCGGCATAACCCAACTTATATTTTTCTTCTCTTTTTACTTATTTTTTATAAATAAATAAAATTTTAAGTATAATTGTAATTAGCCAGAGACCCTTTTCAATTATTTAATCAAAATTGGGCGTAAATTTGAGCATTAAGTGGACGTGTCTAGTTAATAAGTATATGGCGACCGTCCTTGGAGTATAAAGATCTTTGGTACAAAATTTCATCCATTGGAAAATATAAACAAAAAGAAAATTAATTTTATTTATATAAATGAATATAGAACCAGCAGATTGGGCTTAAATGGTCTGAAGCAAGATGGAAAGCCTTATTTAGAATAATATTATACTTTTTATTATTTTGCTGGCTTTTTGTTCTTTTTATTATTTTCAAACTGTGGAATGGAGCTCGAAGGCTAGTAAGTGAAGAGAAAAAACAAAAAAGGGACAAAATGGTACTTTATACTTTAATGATACCTTTTGTTAATATTAGTATTAAAAAAGTTGGAACTGAGATTAAATGGTGAACTAAATGCTAGTGAATTTAGAAAAATTTAGAAACTTCAAAAAATAAATAATTTTTTTAACCTCCAATAAAAATAACTTGTGATTTAAGCTTATAAACAATTCTAAAATAATTTTTTCTCCATCTACTATTTTCTATTCTCAGAGTAACTGTGTGTACGAGTATGTTGTTCATGTCCATAATATTGTGTTAGTGAATGTATGAGTACAAACAACATGCAATTAAGGCATAAACAAACTAATGCCACTGTAATTATACGTTGAGAGGACTATTTTAAACACACTCATAAGTAAACTATATTGAAAATTATGTATAAAATAGAAATCAATGAATATTTAGCTAGGTATATGAGTATGTGTATCGTTAAGTGTGTGAGTTGTTTTCACACATGAGGGTAAAAGTTTCTTTAAATGGGTTCTGCAGCATTAGGGGAGTAAGAAACAGAAATAATTACAAGGAATTCCCCTGAAAAAATTACTTAGCAGTGACTTTTAAGTAAATCACATTTTAATTGCAGTTGGGATTTTATTTTTGGTTTTAGAAATAATAAAAAATTTTTCTTTAAAAAAATATTTTTTTTCTCTAAAAAAAATTTTTTTTTTTTTTAAATTTTTTTTTATATTTTGCAAAAAAAATTCTCATGTAGAAAAACCTGGCTCATTATTATTGAAACTAAAATTAACTTTTTTTATTATTTTAATTTATAATATCTTTTTTTTTTTTTTGATCTCCTAAATTAGGAACTTAAAAAGTGTGTAGCAATTCGCAACCCCTTATGGGTCTAACAAATGATTACATGAACAAAGTTGTTATTTGCAAATGCTTATTGTGTGTATAAAACTATTTATCGATTTCCTGTTTATAAATGCATACGAGCACATTTTTATTGTGAACCTTAATGACACGATAACAATTAATCAAAATGTCAAAATATAAATTCATGTAAATACAGTCATTCCTACTAGTATTTATGAGCATGTATGGGTTATTTATTGCGTGTATATGTGTACATAAGTAATTTACCTTGTGAAAGTGTGTGTGTGAGAGATTTTTTTTTAATTCCTTTAACAACTCTTTGCTCTACTCAGTTTTGTAGAAGAAAACTTAATAAAAATAAAAAAAAATTCAATTATTTTGGCCACTTAAGTTACACTTAAAAAAATGTCATTTATGATAAATTGATTTTCTATGGCACTAAAACGTATTTTTTTTTATTACAACAATAACGTGCATTAAAGCACACAGTCAGGATTTGCTTTGGTTATAATTGAATTTTCATTTGCTGGCTAAATGGTTTGGCTGGTACAGTCGTATGGCCAATTATTTAATTGAGTGAAAAATTAAGTCGATTTTTATGAACACAAATTCATAAAAATCGTAAACGTGATTTCTCTGTTGCTTTTCAATTACTTGTTTTTCTTTTGAAACTAAATGTTAATGTTTTTTAAAACAATAAATAACTTAATTCAAACAGTTTATTTAATAAATTTTTCTTGGATGATTGTTGAAATAAGTAACAATTTTATTGCCTAAATAAATCTGTGCTACTAAGGAAAATCTTTATTAAGTCATTTTAGAAGAGTACAAATTTAGCAGTTGTAAAAGTTTTTCTTATAAAATAATTTCAACTGTAGCAAACGCTGTTAAAACATTCATTGTAAACCCGTTAATTGTTGAATATATTGCCTCGCTGTCCAAGAACAACAATAATAATTATTGAGTTGATTTCGGCAACAAAACAATTTTTACTTATCCAAAGAAAAGTAGTTTTCCTAGCAATACTTATAGTTTTCTCTCAATAAGAACTTTACTTACACCTGGGTAAAAATACTAATACAAAAATCAATTGAACTAGTTGAGCCACTGTCGAGTTTTGCGCTTAGCAACATTATTTGTCAATTTATTTTTATTTAAATGAATAAAAAATGCATTCTCAATATGGCCATTAATCACCCTTATCATGAATATCATTTCCCTTGAATTTTATTCACTTTCACTGGCATAGCAATCACGAATGAATTCCCTGCAAATTCCTTTTAACGTACTTTTATGCTTTAATCTGTTCACTTAGTATTTGCTGGCAAGCATATGCTTGTTTTTCGTTTTTTTTTTTCTAAAATTTAATTAAGCAATTTTTTAATTAAAGAATTAAAAAATGGTGGGGTCTACCTAAAACAATCAACTATTTATTGATAAAATTGTTTACCCATAACCATTCACAAATCTCTTGCTCTTAAAATTTTAGAAAATTTCAGAAATTCCAGCTGAAAACTGTTTAACAACAGAAGTTGACACAAGCACCCTTCGTAAATTACAAAACTTTATTGATTTGCTCTTGAAAACTTGAAAATTTAATAAATTTTTTCTTGATTATACATTCACTCTGCACTAATAACGTGAACAAAATTTCACGGGAGATTCTCGATAGATATTTTTTAAAACATTTAGTTATTTTAATTTTTAATTAATTTCCAACTTTCGAATTTGAAGAAAAGGATGTGAGAAGAAGCAATTGTTTATTCATATTATCAAAAATTCTATTTGCACAATTGTTGTTTACAGTTCTTTTTTATTTACTTGCATTTGACAAGTATTTGTGTATAAATCTTTTATAATTTGAACGAAATTGTGATTCGATAGATATCGTACACGGTGGTTTGCTTATTCGATACAATAGTCTACTTGCTATCGAATGCGTTGTGATTACACCATAGAATTATCAATGAACTGGATTCATTATTATATTTACATAAGTGCAGAATTTTTTGTGCTGTTAAAAAATTTCTTCATTAACAAAAACAAAATGGACACTCATACAATATTGTACTTGAACAAAATAAATATTTACATACAAAAAATTATAAGCAAATAACGACACAATATGGGTTTTTTTTTTATTTTTAGAAGTTTCTCTACATTTTTCGGTAAATGCTGGAAAACTAGTAAAAAATCAAGGATATGAAAAAAAACGAGAATTAAGGTTTTTTTTGTATGTTTTCAACGTTATAGAAGGGTAAAAAAATTATGAAAATCTTGTGTCTCATGCAGAGTTCATAAAGAAATGAAACGAACCTAAAGCAAACGTTTCGTTTTGTAGTTTTCTAGAATAATACTCTGAAATGCTGCGTTTGTTTCGTTTCGTTTCTTTGAGAACTTTGGGCTCACATCATGTTGGGTACTTTATTAACCAAGTATTCACTTAACAAAATTGAGAAAAACATTCTTTGGGGTTACTGAACTTAAAAAAAAAGAAACTTAATGCAAAATAATTTAAAAAAATTTAAACTTTGCCAGCTTTACTTTTAGATTTATAGCCGCATTAATAATTTTTTTTTAATAATAAAATCAAGCATATTGATTATTGAAATTTATGATCTTCATAAATCATTTTTTTTGTTTTTTGCTTTTTAACATACAGGAATGTGTCAGCAATAATTTAAAAATTTTAAATAATAAATTAAATTTAAGAAATAAATAATTGTTGCTGGGTGTGAGTCTTTTATTAAAGTCTGCTTAATAAAAATAAATGCTTTCATTTTTAACAGAAAATAATTTCTCTGAATTTTATTAAGAAAATTTTAAACTTCTACGTTACACAAGAGCACAAAAACAAATGAGTGTGCTAAAAAAAAGAAAAATAAATAACTTGAAAAAGGAAAATTTTAATTTCCATTTTAATTTCAATCAAGTTGGTAAATTTAACTAAATTGAAAATTTTCCTCTGAATTCTACCCACACACATTCACATCATTTTTATCATCATCACTAGCAGGACATACCCAAGGGAAACCACCAACATTTGTAAAATAGTTTGAAGGTTTATTGGTCATTTTGTTGACTTTAATCTTTCAATTTACATACGCTTATGTGTATGTAAATGTTTGTTTACCTAAACTTACATTTAGCATACAGACGTTTGTCAGTAAGTAAATAAACCTCAAAACATACATACAAGTTCATAACACATTAAATAAGACCACACACACCATAAAAATCATTTCTTGGTTTTTTTTTTCTTTTTTTGCATTAGAACCACACTATTATAGGAAATGTGATTTTTATGTGCCAACCACAAACATATAGATAAACACACACACATCCAGACATATAAATAGACTCCTACGATTGGATGAATCGGGGTTTAATAATTTATTTATTAAAAAAAAAAACAAATCAGCAGCCAGTCTTGTTAAAACTTGTATTTCAAAAGGGATTAACTTAAATTTTCTAGGATCCCCAAGTAATCCATCTTTTTTTAATGGGGCGGGGCGGCCTACTAAATTTAAGCTTAGCAATATGTTGATCATACTGTTGCTGTATGAATCCATGCTGACTAATATTAACGTTTAATATATGTTTGTTAGGGCTTTATTGAAAACATCATAATTCGAGGTTTTGTTAAAAACGATTTTAAATTTATTAAATTCTCAGGAACAAAAGTAAGCTTTTAATAAAAACCTATATCTTTGTGACAATTTGGATATCAAACATATTTGGCTATAAAAATATGTTTGATATCCAAATTGTCTAAGCGAGTCCTAAAACATTTCTTTTATAGGGTATTGGGATACACACTTTTAAACGAAATGGGAAACGTGGTGGGATCTTTTCTTCTAAAAATTCAATCTGAATTGTAAAGGCAAAAGTAGCTTTTTTTAGCGTCTTATTTATAGCAAAGTGTCATTCCTAAATAAGAGCGTTGGCGGTGCATATTCCCTACAGTTTAATAATATTCAAATAGAGTTAAAAATAATAAAAATAAAAAAAAAAAAAAATAAAAAACCAATTGTTTTGCAGCCAACTTTCCTACAAGCCCCGCTATCAAAATTAAATATTCCAATTGCTGAGCTTTGCCGCCGCGCTATTTTGGTATGCTGCATACATTTTGTATAATCATGAGAATTTTTAATGCCTATCTTGCCAATTGAGGTATAACTGTAAGCATTTTCTTTCAAATCGGGTGACCGCAAAGTAGCCATCTCAGGCCTATATCAAGGACTTGCCTAAAATAATTAAGCAGTTCAACATACTGATGATGTAAAAATACTAGGCTTGTGGTGTTCAAGTTCAAACTATTTAAAATGAATGATTCGCGCGCTTTATTGTCGGTATGGTCCATACACTTTGTATGGGCATAAGAAATTTTATAGAGAAGAAACACTTGTCGCGCCAATTTAAGTTTTACTTTAAGAAAGCATCTAGAGGTCTTTACGAATGTCTCTAACAAACATTCTAGAGTTTGTGTTACAGTCTATTTGAGTAGTTTGGGACTTCAGTACTACAAGCTGAATTAACGGCAAGAAGAAAAACAGCTGACTGGCTGTGGTACCATGATATATTTGGCAGGAATATATTCCCATTTGTACTAGCACTCAAATTGCAATTAGGTACTTGCTGAGTTTCTATTCGGCATCCAATCTGTTACAGAAATACCGAATATGCTTAGAAAGGATGGTGGTCACCTTTATATGTTTAGGCATAATTGGGTCTACTGTAGGAAACTGTAAAACAGAAAACCTGCAAGAACAAAATATCGATATTTACTGCAGCTTGTCTATTTCGGCAAACAGCAGATTGAAAATATATTCAAAAGGATGAATAAAAACATGTGCAGCGTAGGGCATATGATTTGTTGTAAACTGAAAAGAAATCGCAGCAGGGACTTACTAGGGCTACAAAAGAAACATGCCACTGCAGTTTTGGCAACCATGCGATCATAATGGGTTTTGCTACCTAATGACTACTGTAAAAGATATTAGAACGATGAGGAGAAGTAAGCTGTGAAATACCTTTTCTTTGTTTGACCGGACAAGTCCTCACTGCGCTATTTACTTTTGTTAAAACCAGCGATTGGTTTAGATGACCGACTTGGTTTTCTTTTTCTATTCATTTTACTGATCTCTATGCTTCTGGCTTTTGTTTCTTAAAGTCTTTCTATTGTTATCCTTTTCCATTTGTCTTCTTATACAGGTAGATCACAAAGGGATCACATCAGAGAACCCAAGTCAGCCCCTATAAGAGGCGCTCTTTGCAGCTTAAACTAAACCTTATCAAATGAATTTTATTAAAGAAAATTCATAAAGAGTCCCTTTGTGTGCCCTTATCAGGCCTGCTGGGTAGGGTTATCTACACTTACATCAGTTTTTTCGAATACATTTTTGTTTGTTTCTTTATTAGTGCTCTATATTTAGTTGGAATGACGATATGTTTTACATTTCAACAAAAAAATGAATGCGTGAATTCATTTTTCTGTAACCTAAAACATGAGCAGACAGAATAAAACTATTTCTTTCTTTATGGTTTGGGGTTGCATAGAAGAACTCATGTAAGTGTATGTGCGGGTTTTTATGTATTTGTATGAGCTTAAGTTAATAAATTTTTATGTTTATATTCAATGTTTGCTTTGCATATGCACAATATTATTATTAATGTATGCACATTCGTTTTTATAAAAAAAAATATGCATGTCCTTTATGCAGACTTTCATATTTCAACAAATTACCCAGATTTGTTTGTATTTGTTAGTTAAATTTATTTGTTGGTATGTAATGCAAACAAATTTTTTGTTTGTTTTGTGTTTTTTTTTTTCTTCCCAAAATTTATAAATATTCATGCTTGTATTTACACTAAAACGTTAATACACACAAACAAAGATTTATTTTGATTTATAAAATAAGGTGGCTAATAAAGTTGGTAGCAACAGAATGAATCTTTTTTTTTTTTTTTTTTTTGTTGGTGCTTAATTAAAATGGCACTGAAATGCAGCAAATAGAAATAAATAAACCTGAAGTTTTGTTTTTTAATTAAAAATTTTATTAGGCTGGATTTCGTTGGCAAAATTGTTTTGTTGTTAAAAATAGAAAAAAGTAAATGAATTTTAAATGAGCGGCATGTAAGCACAATATATCAAACAGCAGCTTTTCTCTATTACACAAGCATGATGGCATTTCATCATACCGTGACGTCGCTTTACAGTCATACCTAAACTAGCTCTCGACAAACGTTTTTTATCTATCAAAAATTCTCTCGGTATGGATCATACCGAAATTGTGTGGCGACAACTCTAAGCAATTGGAAAATCCAATTTTGATAGCGCGTTTTTTAGTGAAGTTGGCTGCAAAACAATTGTTTTTATTTTTGCTTTGTTATTTTTCACCAGTAATGATATTTTAGCTAGTTTTTTTTTAATTTAACGTTTTTAACTCTATTTTTGTTTGTCTTTAGTGGGTGTTATTAAGCAAAATGATTAACATCACTGTAGAGAATACTTACCACCAAAGCTTTTATTTTGAGATGACGCTTTAACATAAATAGTGGGCTCTAAAAACGCTTCTTTTGCTGCTCCAATTTAGGTTGGACTGTTGGGAAGCCCTAGCGACCTCTACAAGTTATGTAACGATACAAAGATATGAGACAAAGAGCTAGCAGAACATGTATTATATCACTGTAGTTGTTTTATTTAGAGAGCCGTTTTCCTTACTTACGGCATTACAACCTACAACTATCTGACATGTTAGACAAATCATCCAAACAATTGTTTGGATTCTTAAGTAATACTAGACTTAAGGAGAATTTGTAGCTTGAGACTAGTATCACAATTGGTTTATTCTGATCAGATGACTAGTTCACGTTCCTGATTCTAGTTCTAAATATGAAACTTAGGATTAGCTTTTAACTAATCAATTTGATTAAAATTTAACCTCGAAATACAACAGTTTTCATAAAAGTGAAAGAATTATGTTTGTTTCATTCAAGCTCATAAAGATCTCTAAAAGAAAATATTTTCTTTTAACAATCCTTCTTACAAATCTTTCTTTTTTATAAAAAAACTTCATGACTAATGAAGTTAGTATCAAAAGAAATCTGCTGTTTTCTATTTACAAAATTTTAAACTTCTAAAAAAGGACCCAAGCTTCTGTTTTTGTTATTTGGGTGCATTGTGTAACCTAATCTAAACTTCTACAAATAGCAACTGCAGTACCCTAATCAGTTACAACATTCATTACACACAGTAATCTGTGTCAATTTGTATTTGTGTTTGTACAAGTAAATAATAATTCCATTATTGCACTAAATATTTCCATAATGGAACGTGATTCAGCATAGAATTACTATTTTTTTTTTTTTTTTCGTATTTCATTGTACAAACAACAAAACATCATCAGTAATAAAATAATTAAACTAATAAAAATGATTAGTAATTTATTGTGCCAATAAAAAAAAACTGAAACTGAAGCTTTTTTTCACTAACTCAAGCAAAAACTTACAGACACGCTACTAAATTGAGAGTGCGTGCAATTTGAAGTGTACAAGTGGTGCGGCTACAAAATTTATCCTCATCATGCTAAGAACATGCAATGTTGCTATTGTTTGCTTTAATAACGCAACAACAGTCACCTTACAGTCCCAGCAGCAGTGATTTAATGTGAAGGTAGGTGAAGGAAAATCTTTTCCGATTCAATTTTTTTATTTTAATAAATAATAAATATTTTTGCTTTAATATTTTTCAGTTTAAAAAAAAAAATTCTTTTTTTTTAATGTTTTTTTTTTTTTTAAATAAAATTTATAAGCTGCTTATTCATGAGCACGGTAATCTGACAAATTTGTTTTGTTGAATGTTTAACAAATTTATTTAAAAAACTGTATCGCGTGTCACATCTCATATATAACATTATAAATAAATTACAATCACATACAACAGCAAAAAAAAAAGAAAAGCTTTCACTAGCAGCTACAAATTTGCTAAAAGCTGTAAAAAACAGTTACATTTTTGTAAACAAAATGTTATTTAATGTGTATGTATGTGGTCTTATTTGTGTATTTTCACAAGCAAACCTTTAATACCATTTAGGTTGTTAATTTTTGTTGTCGTTTTTGTTTTTATGAAACAACAAAATATATTCACATTCTCATTGAGGTTGTTTTACACTGATTGCTAGAAACTGATAACCAGAAAGAAAAAAAACCGAATTAGTTTTTTTAATAATTTATTTTGTTTTCACATTAAAAAAAAAACAAAAACAGAAACAAAATGCTTGTGTTCATGCATAAACCCTTTTTAATGATGTTTAGCAAACTGTAAAAATACCGTTATTAACAATTTAACACATTTATTAAAGGAAAAATAACGACAACAAAAAATAGAAAATAGTTTTCTTCTTTCTGTTTCACTTATTTATTTATTTTTGGCAAATAGAGAGTAATAAAAGTAATTAATCCTTTAAAGTGTAAATAAATATTTCAGAAAGTGTTTTTCGTTTCGCAATTTCGATTTACACTTTTTAAAAGAAATAAGTATAGGAAGTTTCTTAGTAACTTTGCAAGACAAACAGAATAGCCTTACAAAGTCTTTAAGGACAAACCAACAAGTTAATGTTTTTTAAGAACCTGTAAGTAAATTAAAATTATTTCTGCTACTTTTAATATTACAATTATCACTACTACTTTTTCTGCTACTGGTTTTATTACATATGCTACTTTGATAAATATTATTACTATTTCTGCTACTCGTACTAGTACTACTGATACTATTTCTATTGCTACTGATACTATGAGAGCTGAGATTAATATTGATTTTTATATTTATACAGAAGTTATTTGTTTTAATACTGCTATTGCTATTTATTTTACCTGCTACTGCTGCTGAAAAATATAATAGTTACTAATTTTGCTACTCTATTGCTACTTTTATTGCTATTGTTAACATTAACAATGTTGCTTTGACTGCTACTACTATTTCCATTAATATTTCAGATACTGCATTTTTTATAATACTATTGCAGCTACTTATTTTTCGCCTAATGTTGTATCACTACATAGTATAAGCAAAGTCGATCCCGCGTCTGTCTGTATGTATGTTTCGATCTTTAAAACTACACAACGGATTGTGATGCAGTTTTTTTTTTTTTAAGAGAGTGATTCAAGAGGAAGGTTTATTTTTAAAATCTTGGAAGGTTTAATGTCACAAATCCGCCCGTCAGGTAGCGCTATAGTCGGTATCTGGCTTATTTGCCTACTACCTGTTTTAACCCGTTCTCGCACGGTTCTTTACTCTATGAGTACGATTTCTTAGTGTAAGAAGATCGAATATATAAAAATTTTAAGGCAAAACAACAATTTCCGGGTCAACTAGTATATTATATATGTATATGTAAGTTATACATATTTATATCCTACAGACAAGTCTAATGACTTCGCAGGGCTTAAATTTAAGTTTTAAATATTTAATTAGCTTAGTAATTAAATTTAAAAAAAATTAAAGGTAGATATAATAAAAAAATTTTTTTGCTACTGTGATATTTAGAATGTTTTTGCTACTGCTACTACTAACACTGGCACTGTTGCTATAACTTCCACTAATGCTAAAGTTAATACTTTAGCTACTGCTGATCCAAATTCTGCTACTGTGGCAATTACAAGTATAACTTCTGCTAGTACATAGTCTGTTACTGACAGTTTATATATTATTTTTACTAACACTGTCACTGCTGCTACTATGATATATGATATTAAAACTTCTGTTGATATTGCTTATACTGCTAATATTTTCATTGCTGCTAGTAGCATTGGCACTGTTACTATGGTAATTGACATGAAAACTTGTGCTACTGATTAGTATTTTTGCTAACACTTTTGCTACTTGTACTAGTACTCTTGGCAACAAATTTAAGTATTAAATATTTAATAAGTAAACATTTAATTAAATTTTTGGAAATTGTAGATAAAAATAAATTGAATTGAAAAAAAGGGAAAAACGGAATCTTGTGATTCTAATTGATTTACATTGGTGGCCATGAAAACTAACTATTGCTATTTCTGCTACTTCTTATTTTTGTTATTTAATTTTTGAAAGAACAAAAATTTTTATATTGTTTAGACTCTTGTTTAATAATCGTTAGTATTATAAAAACATTATCTAATTAATTAACTTAAATTTTATTTAATTTCAATTATTTTTTTTTAAATACCAAAATTGTTTTCGTAGTATTTCTTTTATTTTGCAAATTCGTAAGGGAATGTGAATTTAACAAGCGTATAAAGTTTCTTTGTGCTTTAATAGAGCTGTATAAATCAAATTTAATAGCGAGTTAAGTGTTTTTTCATTATTATATTTAGTTTTAGTATTTGTAATTTAAAACACATTAAAAAAAAAACACTTAAATCACTTTAAAGTACCATAAAAATACTTAATTTATTTTCTCACACAATTCTCATTGCAACAAGCGCCCACAAATCCAATAATAAATTTTTTCTCTTATTCATTTTACTCTCAATTACTGAAGAATAATTCACTAGTCATTTCAGGTGGCATTCACTTGTAAAGGGATAATTTGTTAAAAAAGGAAAAAAAAAACACATGATTGGTGCAATTTCCACAAATGAAAATCATTTTCATTTTGTTTTTTTCAATACAGACCTTAATCATTAGCTGCTTACATTGCTGGATTTCAGTTTAAGTTTAAGTTTTAAAAATTAACTTAAAGAAAAGTTTTATAATCATTTAAAAGCAGCCATAAGCAGCTTTTCAAGTTAATGCATTGAAAATACACTAAATAAAATATTCTGTTGTAAAGAGAGGAAATAATTTCTGTTTAATTTTTATCTCTGGCGTTTTGCATGCTTTAAAAGCTTCATTTAAAAAGAAAAAAAAATTTTAAATAAATGAACCACAAATAATGAATAAAACATTTGCAAGCAGACCAAACAAAATAAATGAGTAAACGAATGACTAGAGCAGCAGCTTTTTAATTTATGTAACCCCCATCCATGCTACCTGCCACCTGCCACCAACTAACAATTTGTGGGTTGTCTTTATAAGGCTACTGCTATTATAATCGTTCACAACTGTAAAGGACACTTTTTATTTGTTACATCATGCGCTTAGCAAACAAGCACATAAAGAGGAGCATTTTTGACTCAACTGTAAGTGACTTATTTGAATTTTATTAAAGTCCATCATTATTAACAAGCATCTGGTTAGAGTCCACTGCTTGTATTTAAATTTAGTTCATAATCTAAATATTTTAATTTTTCGCTTCTTTGAATTATAAATTCACTTTCAATTTAAGAATATCATCTGCATGTGTGAAATTATGTGTTTGTTCAAGTTTTAACTTATAGAAAACACTTGCAGGCTAAACCATATAACTTAAGTAAGAATCTATACATTTTGTAGAGGATATTTTTTCTATTGTCTGTATCTTAACAGGGTTAGTCAAACTTTTTTTTTAATAAAAAAATTTAGAAAATCGTATGAAATTTTTTTTTTTAATTTAAATTAAAGAAAAGTATGAAGGTCTTACTTAATTTCTACTTAAGAAAAGGATTTTAATATAAACTAATTATTCACTGTAATAATAAAAATTACAAGCGACAAACCAAGCAATATTCAATTGAAATATTTCCCAAATTGTAGCTGCATATGCTTTTTAGATAATTAACTTTTTAGATTTTTACTTTAGGTAAATAGAATTTTTATTAAAGCGTTCTCAAAACGAAACAAACTTTAGCTTCAAATAAATATTAAAAACTTTGACTACCGCTGGAGTGCTATTTTTCTTTAAACTTTATTTTTATACCGTCTTATTTTTATCTTTCAACTTTGTGCTACGTACATACTCATTAAAGACTGTCTATATTAAGCATAAAAAACTTGGTTAATGGTAAAGGAAAAATGTTCTAAGAAAACTGAGTAGAGAAACTGCTACTGTAAATAAAGTAGATGTTGACTGAAAGGCAATAGTAGCAGCGGCACTGGCAATAATAAGATGGCTGTTGTGGCTGTTAGGAGTATTTAAATTAAGTACAGTATAGACAACAAGAAAGTAATATAAAACCCATTAGATGATAGAAGAGCCAAGGGCATTTAAAAGGAAAAAAAGTTAATAAAAAACTTTTGCTCTCTACAATTTTATTAAACACCAGCACTCAATTGTTGTCTTAAACTAGTTGAGATTTTCAGTCGCTCAACAAAAAGAAAAAATTTGCAATTTAAAAATTAAATATTTAAAAATAGCAAAAATTTTAATAAAGAAAACTTAAACACAGCAAATGGTGATAGTTATTTACTGCTACTGGTGAAAGTAGTCAACCACGTAAATTAACTTTACAAATTTATACGATTTTCAATGATACCAAAATATTACTTTTAATGCTACTAGTTTTTTTACATCAACTTTTATTTGTTTATGCTACTGGTACCTAACTATTACGTTCATTGCTACATTTAATAATAATATTGGCAGTGTTTTAATGCTACATATACTTTTATTTGTTTTTGCTACTATATACTACTTAACTATTACATTCAAATGCTTTAATACTATCAGTTTTATATTAAAATAAAAAAAACTAATCTCACTTTTGCTACAAATAACTATTATTTTATTGCTACAGTTTATAATAGTAATAATAAAAGCAGGACTGCTACTACACTTAGACCTTAGTCATAAAGCCGAGAAAAACAATACAATTATTGTTTATTATTGCTGTTCCCCGCTGTTATTGCTACTATTATTATTGTTGCCACTTGTACTTTTAATGATATTGCTATTAATGAAATAAAGAAAAAAATTTTGCAATAGTTCTGCTAATAATTTTGTTTTATACTATTTGGCATATTACTACTCTAATTTTATAATGCTACTGCTTTTTTAACATAACTAATTCAGCTAAAAAATATTTGGCTGCTATTGTTATTTTTTTTTTACATTTTATAATAATGCTATTAAATGCATATACTAAAAATTACACATGTGTTACTTTTGCTACTAATATTTTTACTTTTGCTACTTCTAACACTATCATTTCTTTTATTTTTATATTTACTATTCATTTTGTTCTTATTACTGCTACTATTTCTGCTACAATTTTTTTTATCACTACTGCTTTAATGTTAGAATTTAAATTGCAATTCCTCTGATATAGATTTTTTTTTTTAATTTACTTTATATAAGAAAAAAAATTTATTACTGCTTCTGCTACTAATATCTTTATAGTTAAGAACTTCGTTACTACTATTTTTACATCATTTTTACTGCTACTGCTTTCATGACAATTACTTTAACATCTCTTTTGATATAACTAATTCAGCTAAAAAAATTTCTGTTGCTATTGCTATTTTTTTACATTTAATAATAATGCTACTTAATATATACTTTTGCTACTAATATTTTTACTGCTACTATTTTTTCTAAAAACTTTTTTCTTACCACTGCTATTAGTGCTACAATTTAGATTGCAATACAAAATTTTTTTATATATTAAAATCTACTTGAAATGATTTTAATATTTAATTTTTTTAAATTATAAATTTATAGAAAACGAAATTATGAAAAAATTTATTTTACGGTTCAACTTTATGATTTAAAAATCTGATAAAAAAAATAATGAATTAATTTTCTAGAAAAATATTCAAGATAATGTTGTTGATAGTTGGTAGCCAGATGTGATTTTGTTTGCTAAAGTAACATTTTGATGGAGTTTTCTCATTAGCTTGGGTTGTAAAATGTCACATTTACTATTTGTTAAAATGTAATTAAATTTCTAACCATGAGCTTTAGTCACTTTGCTTTTCGTTCATAGTCAGTTTTTAAGAAAATCAAAGGCATATGGGAGAAAAAGCGTATAAATAGCAAATACTGCAAAAGAAAAAGAAACAGTTTAAATATTTGAATTATTAAATTATAAGAAGTTAAACAAAATTAAAAGGAACTAATAATGAAATAAAAATAAATTATAAACAGACCTTAAGTTTTTCAAAAGCTAGACTAGAGCATAAATTTAGGCTATTAAATAATAATTGATTAATCATTAAATATAAAATAATTTAATTTCCTTTTTAAGGCCTTTGTAGTTTCCTTTATTTTGTTTTCTATTTGAAAGAAATAAAATCATGGCTTTTAACTGACTTTCACAAATACTTTTTTTTTAATTTTGTTTTATGAATTTTGCTTTTATTACTTTTAATATCTTAAGTTTATATTTATTAAAATTAATAAAAAAAAAAAAATAATTAATCGTTTTTATTGAGTCTCATAACGCTTGATGCTGGTTAACTTCATAAACAAGAAAATAAATTGTTTATGAATAAGCCCAATTAAATGCCAAGTAATTGGCAGAGATTTCTTGATATTAAATTTTTTTATTTTTATAAATCGTTTTTAACTGAAAATTTCTTTAAAGAGAAAGAATGAAGAAGTTTTTATTTTTTTTTTTATAAAATATATTTTTGTCTAAAAAAGTAACTTACAAATCTGCTTAAGGTATTTTGAGAACAAATTAAATTATTTAAGTTTCTTTATTTTATTTCAATACTTACTCCCACCATTACAACAACAAGTACAATTATTTTTAAATTCTTTTGACAAACAGTCATTCAGTTTTTTTTATTATTCCATCAATTGCCTAATTATCTTTATTTTATTTTATTTTTTTTAGCCAATCCATTCTATTCATAGCAAATCAAGCAAAACTGTTCAATTAATTTCATTTTCTTTTATTGTAGCAAACAAGCTAGCAAATACAATGGGGCGTATAGAACAAAAACTCATTGCCAAGTGAAACAAAATCTGTTTTTTTTTTGCATTCACTCATTGATAATTTTAATTTTTTTTTGTAAAGAAGATGAAGTAGATTTCAGTAAGAAATAAGTGAGTGCTTTAAGGTACCTCCTTGGTGTGTACGAGTGTCTGTTCTATCAGGCAATGCCAAGAATGACTGAGTATGAAGGCTCTGCAGGTGGCTTAATGCATTCAATTCAAACACTAATTAATTGTAGAAATCCACTACCAATCAGTTGGCCATTGTTTGAAAGTAATAAGTGTTGCTGTTGTTGTACATAGAAAAAGAGTTAAAAGTTAGTAGTGTATATATGTGTGTGTAAGTAAGAATTGTAACATTTCGCTAGATGCTGCAGAGTTTATGGAAATGCAATTACTGATGCCGCAGTTTTGCTAGAGCTCGTTGCTGGCATAATAAATTTCGAGTTGACTATAGCTTTTTAAAAAAAAACTCCAACTGGGCAAGTGCTTTTTAAATAAAAATTAAATATTTGATACCAGAGCTCGTCGTCTCAGCAAAGAAATTAAAATGTCCTACGGCTTTACATTTATTTTTTTTTTTTTCAGACGGCTGCTGCTTTTAGAACTTTTTTTGTTTTACTTGATGTAGTTTTTGTTGAGCTTGAATGCAAATGCTGACTCAAATTGTAGTCGCACACAAAAACCAACCAACTTATTTTTAATTATGGATTTTGTTATTTTTCTTGCCTTTGGTTTTTTTCTATTTTTCTTTGCAAGTTGCATTTCAATTTTTTTATATCAACTTTTTGTTGCTTTTGTCTCAGAACTAACTGGAAACAAATATTTTTTTTTTAATTTGGGGCATGTAACGAAGCCATCCTTTTGTTTTATTGTTACAAATTTTTTGCAGATTTTTAAAAGTTTTATTTGCCCAAGAAAAAAAAAAAAACAAAATCAAAACATGAAAGAAGAGAAATTAAATAAAACAATTTTTTGTTTGTTTTCAGTTTCAAGTTCTAATTATTTAACAAGTTGTGTGCAGTTTTACAATTTGGTTTTTGATTTAAACTATAAAAAAAATAAAACCAATAAATGATATTTGAATTTTTCTTTAAATGAAACCTTCAAGAATTTTAGCACTGAAAATGAAATACAAAAAAAAAAAAATATACAGAAACAGATTTTTAAGCAATTTGAACAGCCAATGAACTTGACTAAATCAGTAGTGCGATTCAGTAAAAGTTGTTACAAACAAAAACAAGTATAACGATATATACCAAGTTTGCGACCAAGTTAACAGCACATAAATTATCATCGCAAAATAATTATTTCTATTGAATACCCAATTCGATAAAATATCGTTTTACTTATAAAAGTGTTCAGCCAGGTCACAGTGAATATGTCAGATAAATGTGCAAAAAAAGGTGCAGTTAATAGTTTTCTTGGGCTACAACCATTCGTAGGATTCTCTTGGAGCTCTTTTAAGTCAAAATTTAGGGAGGGGCTGGAAAAGAAATCGCAACAACAATCAGTATAGCGAAAACATTCATGCCATTCCATGTTCAGAACAGAACAAATGACTTACTGAAGCTGACTTTAACGAGTCACAAACCTGCATTGTCATGCGATTAAGGAGTTTTAAAATTCTTGGCAATTCATCAAATTGCTTAAAAATCTATTTCTGTCCTGTAGGCCAGTATTTTTTTTTTTTTTTTTTTTTTTTTTCAAGAAAAAATTTTGTTTTGGCTACAATTTTCTATGATAAGTCAGAAGCAATTTTCTTTTTTATATAAAAAGAAAAAGAACTCCTAGAGAATTTTTATTAATATAAAAGGATTTTTGAAGAGCAAAGATGCAAGATAAATCAAAATTATTTTCAACGTTTTTTGATATGAAATTTAAGTTAGTTTAGGCTGCGGCATTCATTTAAAGAAGCCAATGGAAGAAAACTTAAGTGGTTGTTCTAGAGTTAAAGTTATATTATGTATGATTTGAAGTTTGGTATACAGACTAACATAAGTCATTTCTATCGCTATAAGTCTTTTGTAAGAAAAATTTTTGGGTACTTAAGAATTGACGCCACCGCAGCAAAAAATTTAAAATAAATACTTCGCTTTTAAATAAAGTTTTTTGGCCGTTTGAAGTGTTTGAATATAGCTTGTATAGCCGGCCTTTGGTCGGACTTTAGGTTTATTTGCTATATGGAATAGCGAACATCGACTTCTCTTGCAAAAGTTTTTTTTAAGGTTTAGATTGTTCAAACTTGCCATTTTTTTATGAATATTTATTCATTTAATCTCCAAAATTATTTAAGCTAACAAAAAGTCGTTAAATCTTATTATAAAGTATAACTAATGCTGTACAAAAGAAAATGGTATTTTCCTCTTTTGCGTATGTAAGGGAATAGATATTAAAGGGGTGCACAAGCATACTTGAAATTACTTACAAGCACTTTTTATTATAAAATATTACACATGTTTGTAGTGATGTATGGCTTTCAAGTATGCTTGTGCAGTCTTTTAATAGATATCCCTTCTTTTTAAGCGAATTTAGTCCCTTTCGTTTCAAATATTTCGCACTAGAATAACCATTAAATTTTTATTTCTTTTACTCTATACCGCGGAGGCTCTAAAACGTAAGTAGCAATTTTTGTTTTGCTTCAATCTTCACATTTTAATATTTTTATTTTCAAATATTTTTGGACTAACTTCTCTCAACTTAATTAACAAAAATAATTTAACCAAAAAATTTTTAATACTCAATCATTTCTAACACTTTGAAACCGCTTTCTTCACACCAAACAAAAATACTTTAGCAAAAATACTAAAGATTTCGTTTAACTATTAAAAACCCTTTATCCTTCAACAGAATAAAAAAACAAAAAAATAAAAAATTTTTATACAACCAAAGTACGTGCAAAACAGTTGACTGTTTAGTTTAATCAGTTTTTACAAGGGAACAACTTATTTACTTGTAAATAGTTGTAAGAAATTCAAAACTTTCAGCAAGCAAGCAAAAACTTTTTGCCACAACTAAAAAAAAAAATAACACAAAAACTTTTGTCCAAAAAAAAAAAAAAAAACTTTAATATTGTTGTTGCTTACTTTATGTTGCTAACAAAATTCATATTGTTCAAAAAATGATAAAATGAATAATGACAAGGACATGCACCTGAGTGAGGTAGTGAGATTCGAATTTACATTTAGTAGCATAATTAATTTGCCAAAAAAAAAAGTATAAGAAAACTTTCTGCAACTACACAGATTTATGAGTACGAAGCAAGATAAGCAGCATTAACGATTTGAAACATTAATTCCTTGTAGAAAACAAAATAATATTTTCTTTCAAGTTTTTGTAAGAAGTTTACAACACCTTTTCAATTGCTTTTTAATTTTATTCTAAAGGCAGCTTTAGAATGGGTGCATTCATAAGGCGTAACTTTTGAGTGTTGAGCACTTCTGCTCAACTCAATCGTTGCATATTTGCTGTCATGTTTTACATCATAAAATATTTTAGTCAACTAAATTTAAAACAACTTATTCAAGATCGCTCAAAAAAAAATTTAAATAAAAATTTTTTAGTTTGGTTAAACCAGTTGGTTTAGTGGATTTTATTATTTTATTTTAATTTATTTTGTAATTTGTTTCCTTTTTTTTCTAATGTTTATATGTATCAGCTGCTCATTTTGTAGCATATTCATCAAACCGCTTCGAAGACGTAGCTGTTGTGCTCAACAGTAGCCAGTAATTTTATAGCAGTTGAGCTTAACTGTTATGTCTTATGAACACACCCAATATTTATCAAAGCCAAGCAAATATTTTAAAATGCACATCACATGTAAAGAAAGCAAATTTTGTATTTTTAGATGATTAGTTTTTTTAGTAGAGACTTGCTAGTACTTCATTTTCTCTTCTATCATTCTTTTTTGTGAATGCCAGTTTTATTGATGTATTTATAATTCTAATTTGTTGTACTCCTATTGTTGTATGAGTTAGTAAGCTTAACAAAATATAGAAAATTAAAAAAAAAATTAAGAAATTTTAAAGAAAAGAAAACAAAAGTAAGAAAAAGTAAAATTGTGTACGTGAACGGTAAAACAAGTTCAAAAGGAAATAAAAAAAAAATAAAAAATATTGTTACGAAAACTGACAGCCCTTTAAGGAAATATTGAAGAAAGTAATTCTCTGTTGGAGAACAAAAATTGTCTCTAACAAGTAGATATTACCTTTTAAAATTTTTTAAAAAGTTACTGAAAGACTTTTTAGGTTACAGCACAAATTAATAAATTTTACGAACGTCAGAGAAAAAAAAGCATTATAAAATTGATAAAAGTTTTAATCAACTAAAAAATTATTTTTAATTACCAAAAAAAACATTATGATGATTAAATATTCAATGAAAAATTTAATTAATTTCATTTAATCAGTAAAAAAATTCAATCAATTAAATATTTTAGTTAAAAATTAATTATAAAATTAATTAAAGTTTTAAGTGAATCAATTAAATTTTTTAATCAAATACAAAAGATTTTAATTCAACGAAAAACATTATGGTGATTCAATATTTACAGGATTCTATGAAAAATTTAATTGATTTAATTAAAAATATCAGTAAAAAAATTTAAACAATTAAATATTTAAGTTAAAAAAGAATTATAAAATTGATTAAAGTTTTCAATTAAAATTTTTTTTCAAAAGAACAAAATTTTTAATTAAAAAACAAAAAAAATTATAAAATTTAAAGTATTCAGTGAAAAATTTATTTTTTTTAAATAAAATTTTAATTAGTTTCATTAAATAGGTAAAAAAATTTAAGCAATTAAGTATTTTAGTTAAAAACGAATTTTAAAAATAATTAAAGTTTTAAGTGAATCAATTACATTTTTAATTTAATAGGTAAAAAAATTAATCAATTAAATATTTTAGTTAAAAACGAATTATAAAATTGATTTATTATTTAATCAATTAAATTTTTTATCAAAAGAACAAATTTTTAATTAAACAAAATTCAGTGAAAAATTAAATTGTTTTAGTTAAATTTTAATTAATTTCATTTAATCAATCAATTAAATTTTTAATCAAGTAAAAAAAAACTTTTAATTCAACATTATGTCGATTAAATATTTATAGGATTTAATGAAAATGATTTTAATTAAAATTTTAATTAATCATTTTATTTAAATAACTAAATAAACTAAATAATATAGATAAAAACGAATTATAAAATTGATTAAAGTTTTAATTGAATCAATTAATTTTTTTTAACAAAAAGACAAATTAATTTAAAAAATTCAATGAAAATTAAAATTAAAATTAATTTGATGTAATCAGTAAAAAAATTCAATAAACTAAATATTTTAGCTAAAAAAATAATTTTAAAATTTATTTTTGAATTAATCAATTAAATTTGTAATCAAAAGAACAAACTTTTATTCAAATAAAAAACATTAAAATTTAAAAGATTCAATGAAAAATTTTAATTGTGTTGTAGCGGCGCTATCAATGTTATTTTATTTATATTATCATTTATTATTATTTTCAATTATTAGAAATAACATATATTTATTTTTGAATTTAACGGTGATGTTTACCTGATAACCAATTAACTTTTACATCATTTACGAAATACAACTCTATGTAAATTAAAAATACAACTCCATGTAAATTACAGTTTGAGAGTCAATTATTAAAATTATCATCATTTATTTTCTTTTATTCTATATTCTTACTTATCCTATTTAATAAGCATTATTGAAAATAAAACTCACTCTGAAGTCAGCTTTCAAGCTAACCACACCTAATTTAAAGAGTTTTTTTACTTAAACAATTAAAAGAACAAATAACCCTTGCGGACTTGAAATAGGCCCTTGTGGATATTGTTCGGTTGAGGACTTAAGCTGACCTTTGTGTCTCTTTAGGACCAACCTATAAAAATATAAACTTAGCTCCCCGTTACAGTGTTAATTTTTTCATTGAATAATTTTATCAAATTAATTTGTGCAATTTATTAGTTATTTTAATGAAAATCTTTCGTCTTAAAGGCCCTTATATAAAATCCGTTCTACATTATACTTCGCCTTTTTCAATTAGTATAAAAAATCCAATGGACTGAGTACTTGGTTGACGAAAATTAAATTTTAAAACAATAAACTTTTATATATAAATTCATTTTATTTTTAGTAACTTAGAGCACAAAAAACACACAAAAAGTGAATTTAAACCAACAAAAACCAACTGGCAAATATCAAATTATTGTTAAAAGTTAAAAGTTGCCCAATTGTAGTACTTTGTGCTAACCAAGAGAAAACTCATAGGAAAACATGTATGTCAGCTTAGTTGTCAGTTGAAAAATTCGAAGTATAACGTACGATGGATTTTATGTGACCCAGCACAATAGATCTTAAAGGTTTTGATGCGATTATAGCCCAAGGTCTTAATAATAATATATAATTTGATCGTTAACAGATTTTCAAGATTTAGGCTCATTCGAAAGCGAATGCAGCGATATAAATTTTAAACCTACAGCATTTCAGTTGATAGTGAATGCAATCAAGGGAATTTTTTGTCTTTTCATATGAAACAATTTGAAAATTTCAAGGCAAATGATGATTACTCAAAGTCGCAGGATAGTTTGGATTCAAGTTATAAACTCTGCCTAACTTAAGCAGCAGGGCATTTGTCTAATTGATTAAATTAAAGAGTTTAACATATTAAAAAGCCTAACAAGAAGCAATACAGAGTTAAGGCCAAGCATTGATATAAAATTGTAATATTTACAAACTGATAATAAAAGAAAACAAAAAAAATCTAACTATTTTAAATGAGCAACGCCTTTGAGCTTTTTAGTTTTAACTCGTCTACAAACGTTTACAAGTTTTGTTTGAAAACAAATGTTTGTAATTGTTGATTTTTCTATTATTATTATTTTATTCCAAAACCACAGAATGTTAAATGGCTTTTTCTTGACCTAAAAACTGTTTTAAGGCAACTCTTACATGCTGTTCTGGTATAATTTTTGGGGGCGCTTAATTAAAAGAAACCATAATGTTTTGCAAAAATAAAAATAATTAAAACAAAAAAAAAATAAAAAATAAACAAATGAAATAGAATATTTGTTAAAATAAACCACAACAACTCACACACACAAGCTCAAAACACTTTGCATAAAACCAGTGCCATTCATATAAAGGCAATAGTTGGTTTGTGAAACGAGAACAAACGAGTGCATAAATGAATCAAATATGGTTTTGCAACTCTCTAAGTCAACTTACTTTTATATAACAAAAATATAAACACACTTACAGGCTTACCTAAACACACACTCTGCCTTTGTATAATTTGATAGGGCTAAATGCTTCCTTGTTTTTCTTATAAGCAACTTAACAACTAAAGAGGATGTACAAAGAGACACCAGAGAAAAAAAATTAAAAAGTAAAATATTGGCCACAAAAGTTAATTAAAATAGCAAAAAGCATTTTTGAGGTAAGCAAATTGTATATACATGCGTATACACGAAAGGAAAAGGAAAATACAAAAAATCAGTTTTTTTTGCTAGAACAATAAAATACGATTTGTGCCAGCCTGGTATGTTTGTGTGTATTTAAAATTTCTTCTCATTACATTTACATTAAATGAAAATTCCTTTTTCCAGCAATTATGCTGGAAGCAACAAACGTTTGTTGGAAACAATATTGAGGTTGAAATTATTCAAAAGTACTTTTTGAGGCTTTAGTTACCAGTAAATATCTCCCTTGAGTTTTTTTAATTTTTTTTTATTTCCTTTACATCATTATTGACATTTTAGGGCACAACATGAAATAAAGTGCTTAAATTGTTTTCTTTTTACTGCAGAAGGCAGGCAGGCACTAGGTTTTAAAAAATTTTCCAACAATTTTAAACACACAAATTCTTTTTATGCTATTTGTTTGTCTATTTTGAGAGATGCATGTACGATTTGGCTTGTGTTATTTTAGAAATGTTTCTATAATTCCGTTTTTGTAGCAAAACAAAACAAAAATTTAGGTATTTTAGCTTTTCTGCAAAAGGCCACTGCCGCCAGTAACTGCCTGTAAAATTCCTTGAAATAGAAACTACAACTGTTTGACTTTCAATAAAATAAAAAAACAAAAATTTTTTTGCATTTGCCAAAATGTTAACTTTAATTCTTGACTTACGTATACGTAACTAGTGTTACGTGTTGTAAGAGGGTTGCTCTAAGAAAAATTTAGGAAAGATTTTTTAATTACATTTTCTCCATTAAAAATGAAAAAAAAATAAATAAATAAGAAAACCCCTGAAAATTGTTAAATGAAATGTTATCAAAAAATAGATTTTTTAATCTTAATTTGTGTATAAAAAAAGCAACATGACTTGACATGCATTGTGGTCAAAATGTTGAACAAGTAATTTTGTTGAAGACTCTTTTTTTTCAAAATTTGTTTTTATACGAACATAAACAGCTTAAAAAAATATATAAACAACTTGGATTTTATGACCATTTTTTTGGAGGTAAATGAAAATATATGACGGTTGTTATTGTTATTGCTGTTGTTTGTTCTATGATACCCGGTGTGCTACTAGTTATTGTGTTGTAAAGCTAATCTCAGGTATATAGCAGCAAACAATAAACTAAAAACATAAAAAATAATAAAACAAACAAAATATTGAAATAAATGTTATAACTCCCCCAAATCCACTACCACCCCCGTCACCTCGAACAACAATAAAAAGGTCACAGTAAATGCAACAAAATGTGAATGAATGAATGAATAATAAAAAATAGCAGCAACAATGTTTGAAATTTCCCCTGACGTGAGAAATAAAAATGTAACAATAATAGCAACAACAAAAGGAAAAAAAAATTTATGAATGCAACTAAATTGTTGCAGCTAAAGAAAAGGTAGTTTGAAATTTAGCTTTTCAAAGAAACAACACAAAAACATGAAAAATATTTTTATACCCAAACTAAAGTTTTGTTTTTAAGCAAACAAAAAGTTATTAAAAAAAAAAAAAAACATTGTTGAAAAATTTACAATACAAGTTAAAAACAAATTTAATTAGCAAAACGGGAACAAAACTATTTGATTGTTTTCTTTTCTTTTTTATTGCTTAACGTTGTGTTCGTTTTTGTAAATCAAGAGCAGAAAAAAAGGAAAAAAAGTGCAATAAAAAAATTAATTTTAGTCTAAAATTTCAAGACAATAAAAACCATAGAAGGATGTAGTGAATTTCAGTTGAAGTACGAGTACTTAAGGCCTTGATATTTAGTTAAAATAAATGGCCCGGCTTAGCCAATGCCGATAGTGAACCGTAGATATTGAATTGACATTAAAACAACAAACGTTTTACAGTCCCACCTAAGTCGCTGGCGGTGTTAAATAAAACCCACTAAAGACAAACAAAAATAGATTAAAAACCGATGAATAATAGCTTTTCAAAAACAAAAAAACAAAAATAAAAACGCGATGTTAAAATTTTATTTTCCAATTGCTTTGTATGGACATGAGAAGTTTTGATAGATAAATAATCAATACCAATTAAGTAGTAGTTTCAGAAATGTCAAGAAAATTAAGGAGAAAAAGAAAATTTTTTGATTAAATTTTTTTTTTAATATATTATTAAAAATAAAATTTTTTTTTAACAAAAATTATTTTTTAATGATTTTTTTTTTACAAAATTACTATTTTTCACAAAAAAAAATTTTTTAATGTATATTTCTTTTCATTAATTTTTTCCTTAAGAAGAAAAATTTATATTTATTGAAAAAAAAAAAATTATTTTTTTAAAAAATAATGAAAATAAATTAAAATTTTTTTGTTAAATTTTTTTTTTAATTTTTTTTTTAATATAATATAATTTTTAAGAAAAAAATTTTTTTAATTTATTAATTAATTTTTTTTAATATAAAAAATTTAAAATTTTGTAACAAAAACAAAAAATTATTTTTTTTTTAAAAATATTAAAAAAATTAATTTTTTATTTAAATAAAAAAAAAATAATTTGTTTTTTAAATTAAGATTTTTTTAACAAAAATTATTTTTTCTTTTGTTTAACAAAAAATGTTTAAAAAAATATTAAAAAAAAATATTTTTTTGCTTAATTTATTTTTGAACAAAAAAGTTTTTTTTCTTTAACAAATAAATTTTAATATAATATTGATTAGAATTACCATTTAAATTTTAATATAATAAAATAATAATAAAACGATCTACACAGAGAAAACAAAAAATGATATTCAACTACGGAATTCATAAAAATATTTAATTTTTTTAACTTAAATAGGTCATATTACAGAATTCGAAAAACCAAATACACAAAAAAAGCATTTTCGCAGCGCACATGAAACAAAAATAATATTATAGAATAAAACATAAAATTAAACAAAAGCTTGCTAAGAAAAATTTTGTTTATAATTTTTTTCTCTGTACTTTGCCGTCTGGGCATAATACTTGTCTCCGTAAGCATATTTTTTTGAATTTGAAAAAAGAGAAAAAAAATTATATTTCATTCACTTTTAGGCACAAGACGTACCCTAAAAAACGAAATGAATAGCGGGAGCAGGAGGGCAAAAAAAATTTCTTATTAAAGCCAATACGTTTAGCTATTCAACGCAAAAGAAATCAAGTCGATATCTTGAAAACTTACAAAGTTATGACCAAAAAGGGCCAGTAGTAGAACTGGTTACCTTTTTGATCAGAACTTTCTTAATTTTCAATATATCGACTTGATTTCTATTTCGTTAGATAGATAAAAGTATTGGCTTTAATTCGAAATTTGTGTTTTGCTTTTTTTTTTTTTTTAATGTTAAAAAAATATTTTTAACTATTAATTTAGTTGATTTTAAAAATAATAGCAACTTAATTGAACATTGTGGAGACTAAATATAAATTTAATTCAATTCAAGTTCGAAATTTATAGAAAACATTTTTTGTTCAGGAACTTTCTTCAGCCTTAGTTTGTTTAGGTGAGATTTGGTTTCATTTTTCCAAAACTTAAAAAAAAGAAAAAAAACTATTTAAGGCTATTTTGAAAATAAAAAAAGGCTAGGAAAAAAGCTAGAGGCTAAATCATAAATTTCAAGGCTTAATGTGAGAAAAAAGGCTAAATCTAGGTAAAAAAGGCTAAAATGGCAACGCTGCTTGTGAGCATAATTTCTTTTCTTGTCCCAATAATTAAAACTAGGTGTTCGTTTAGCACTCACTTTGTTAGTAAATAGAAGTAAAAGTCTACTACTTGCATGCTGTTTAACAAATTTTAGTGATATAACGGAATGTAAATGAACTTTTCTCCTGAAAAATATTTATAAAATTTAAATGGTTGCAGGCCAATTAGAAACACAATCAGTTTTTCTATTTTTACTTAGTTTGATTTAGAAAATTGAAACGTGCATGAAATTTTCTTCCCTGCTAAATAGACTGATATTAAATAGAAATTCAGTATTTAAACTTTCGTCTTAAGACACAAAATCTTCTAAATATCTTTTGCTTAAACTTAAAGCAGATACTCTTATAAATATAAACAAACTGATTATAAATTATATTAGAAATAATATTTATAATCAGTGTGTGTGCGAGCTTGTATTAATAATTTCTTTTTGGAATTTATTAATATTATTTTAAAGATATTCAATAAGATCTTTTGTCATATTTTAAGTAATTTAATTTATGTGAAATATATTTAATAAATAAAATTAATCTCTGGCCCGCAAATGACCTACAGAAAATTTCATATAAATTATGCAAGCATTTAATTGAATTTAATACCATTAACAACTTTTCTGTTTCTATTGAAAATTGAATAAGAATTTACTTAAACATGCATGTAAAAGCAATCAAGTATTAAAATACACACACACATACTCTCATTCACAAGCATTTATAATTTTGTGATTTAAAGTAATTATTCACCTAGAGGGAAAAATGAAAGCAGAAAGAGTTAGACAGGCCTTCTACTTCTATGAGCAAATGGCACAATATTTTTAAAATAGTTTTGATGCTACAAAACAAATGAAATTTGTGGTAGTAAAAAAATAAGGGCTAATGATTGAGAAAAGAAAATTTCTGTACTTTTACTAAAGTGGAAAACAGTAGTAGCTTTTCTATTAAAACGGCCTACTTACGAAAGGCCTTTCTGTATTCTCCCTTGTTTTTTTTTTTCAAAAAGAAACTTAAATATGAATTAATCTGTTGCTGAAATGCCTGCAAAATTTAATTTAATTTGTCTTAATTGTATGTTTCTTTAATTACGTTTTTGTTTTATTTAAGAAAAAAAAAATTAATCCTGAAACTTAAATTCGATTTCCTTTGCAGTTATGGCTTGTTGGGTGCATCCGGCTGTGGTAAAACCACATTATTATCTTGCATTGTTGGCAGAAGACGTCTAAA
The DNA here is from genome assembly GCA_947397855.1 of Thelaira solivaga. NCBI lineage: Eukaryota > Metazoa > Arthropoda > Insecta > Diptera > Tachinidae > Thelaira > Thelaira solivaga. The sequence goes on along the minus strand of OX377610.1, from coordinate 71,166,382 downwards.
TTCTGGTGAAATTTGGGTGTTGGGTGGAAGGCCAGGTTCCAGAGGCTCAGGTGTGCCAGGACCCAGAATTGGTTATATGCCGCAGGTAATTTGAAATTAATAAAGCAAAATTTTATGGTTACAAATATTTTTCACCCTTAAAATTTTTAAAAAAATCGTGACAAATATTTTTTATTATAAAATTTTCAAAAAACTAATGATTGATTTCAATAATTATAAAAAAGAATAAATAATTTTTTGTAAAACAAATTTTCTTATATGACTTGAAATCGGGCTGTTACAATTAAAACTTGAATTTTCAAGCAATAAAATTGATTTTTTTTTTGTTTCCATAAAATTAATTATGAGTTTAATAATTTTGATTGAATAAAATGAAACTAATGTGACAGTAAATTAAATGACAATTTTAACTACACATAAGCACAGACATCCACACACTGTGTGCGATTTTAACCGCATTTGCAATGAACATTTAATTGCAAATGCATGCATAAATTAAAAAGTAATTAAATATAAATAAAGAAAATTAAGCGAAGCGAGCACAATAAGTATTGAATTTTACAATAATTTTTTTTTAATAAATTAACTGAAAACAATACCGTATTAGCACAACCAAAGCTAAGCCTTAGTTTACAGAATTAAAAAAATATTTAAAATTTTGTGTTGATTAAAATGTAGAATTTTATTATTATTATTTAAGCTGAAGTTCATTATGTTGCATTTTACATTCGATATTTTTTTTTTAATAAAGAAATAATTGCAATTCTTTCCAAATACCCTGATTTAAGTAACATAAGTTTTTTGTCATCAGTACTGCTGGTACGTAGCAGTCTTTTTTTCGTGTATTGCGAACCTTTCGATCTCTTTTAGCTAAATAGGCCTTTAATTTTTTGCCAGGTCATTATATTACTTTTTACCAGCAATAAAATTTGCGCATTTAGCAGTACAGGTCCCTTCTTCTTTAATTCAAGTACTTGAGCAGCTGCTTTTGCAGAAAAAGAACTACTTGATACAACATAATTTGCTAATGGCAAATACATTTAAAATTTTATTTATTTATGGGTCATTCCAGCCTTATGACTTAAAAAAATTTATAGTGTAGCCTAAGAACGAAAATAATTTTACGCTTTTCAAAAATCTCGTAATCATTATGAGCAGGGGTGTAGTCACTGCATTCGAAAGCGAATAAACTATTGTATCGAATAATACTTTAATACGTACCGCATACGATATCCATCGTATCATTCCGACTTACGGATAGATCTAATGTTTTCCAGCCAGAAGGTGGATCAAAGGAGTTGTAGATAGTCAAGCAGCTCCCCTGGTACTTCATTTGAATGTTAAATTTACTGCTCTAGTAGGCCAATGTAAAGCTTTGTTATCCAATTTGAAACGTCAGTTTGACGTATCTTTGGTATGATTTCCTGTATACAGCGGGTTTATTGGTAATGAGCAGGTGAATGAATCGGTTAGGGCTGGCGTTAACATAGATGTTTCTATGTTAGTGACAGTCACTGAAGCGCTTAGTAGCAGTAGCAGCAATAGCTTGGATTATTACCAAGGAAAGGCAGATATAAGAAGGCAGAGTCTAGAATTATGGCCACGTCTGGCTCAGCTGATGCTCAGGAATAAAAAAGATATTACAAGACTGGTGGCTGTGATAACTAGTTACTGCATGATCGGTAAGCGCCCCAGCAGGCTGCAAGTGCCCTTCAACAAAAACTGCCACAGATGCCAGACACTCGAGGGAAGGAGACGTTCTTTCACCTTTTCTGCAAGTGTCCAGCTCTTATGACCTAGAGATACAGATTTATCAGTGCTCATCTGATGGATGAACTACCTTGAGATATCGAGCGTAGGGTTTTAGGGAACCGGCTCAGATATCTTAATGTTACAAATGCAAGTAAATAAAAAAGAACTGTAGCATAACTTGTGCAAAAAGAATTTTTCTTAATATGGATGACCAATTGCTTCTTCTGACATCTTTTTTTTCAATCCAAAACTATGGGTCCGCCAAATAACTTTTTTTTTTTTTTTTGAAATGTTATAAAAACATCGAGTGTAGCTTCGGCTGTGTGGCACGTAGCGCCGTCCTGTTGAAACCAAATGTTGCCAATATCCTCCTCTTCAATTTTTGTGAGCAAAAATTCGTTCAACATGGCCCGATAATGATCGCCATTGACTAACGGCCACTCCTTGCTCATTTTCAAAGAAAAATGGCCCAATTATGCCTCTAGACCAAAGTCCATACCAAACAGTGCGTTGGCTTCAATGTATGTGTGCGGGTTGGCTGTGCCCCAAATGCAACAATTTTGCTTGTTTACATACCCGCCAAGATCAAAATGAGCTTCATCTGAGAAGATGATTTTTTTTGGCAAAATCGGCATCTTCTGTAAGTCGATCGCAGGCCCACTTAGCGAAGCGAAAACACAACCAAATTCTTTCAGCGGAAGGATAAAACTAATTATTTGTCTAATCAGACATGAGCTAAGTGTTACCATTCACGAAATAAGCACTAGTTGAAAAAAAAAACGTTCGATAGCGGACCCTTTAAATAAAACTTAAATTTTTTTATCAACTTTTTGTTTATTGTTTTGGTTATGTTTGCTATCGAATGAGATTTACTTAGATTATACTCGATTGAAGACTCACTTTCGAATGCCATTACCTTAAATTATGATACATTTTACTGGATATCGAGTGCAATGACACCAAAATGAAAAATTTCTATAAATTTTACTCAAGCTTAAAATCTTAAAAGTTTAAGCTTAAATAATTATAAAAAATCGAACAATTAAATAACATAATTTCAACTTTACTCGATATCGAATGAGGTGATTAGACTTCAAATTGAGCCAGAAGCTACTCATTTTCCAAAAGTACTGCAAAACAATATTTACTGGGTCAGCTAATTCAAAATTAAATAATAAATTTTTGAAATTTAAATATTTTATACAAAAAAAAGTTTCTTTTCTTTTAAAACTAGTGAGATAATTTTTTCTTTATTTAAAAAAACAAAAAGCGCCTTTCATGCAACTCACTGATTAAAACAATTCCAATTTATTTTTACATGTTTTTAATTAGAAATTTATCAATAAATCAGTAACAAACAATTAAAACAATTAATAATTAAACAATTTTCTCACTGATAATATCAATTAAATTTATATGTAAGCACATCCTACGTAAATAAATAAATTATTAATTGATCTCTTTCACAATAAATATAAAATGGGGGAATTCCATCAAATTTAAGTCAACAGAAAAAAAAATTAAATAAAAAAAAAAAGGTTTCAGTATAAAAAAAATAATTATGCTCTTATCTAAAAAAAAAAAAAAAAATGTTAAAACTTATAAAAAAATTATATGAAAAATTTCGGTAACGTTGACTTTAAAATCTATGGCAATTTCCTTTAAGAAGGGGGTTACTGTAATAGACCGATAACTTCTTTCGAAAATTTTGTTGAAAGTGAAAAACAAATGTTGGTATTTTGTTGTTGTTATAATAACAATACAAATATGTGAAAGAAGCTATAGTTCACTTGTAGAGAAATAGGCCTTTAATATGAGTCTTTTAAGAATAAGAGTTCGACTGCAAAGTGAAAAGTGAATGTGAAGCAAAAGCGACTCGAATTATTTTTAAAGAAAATAATAATTGCTTAAAAACAAACAATTTATTTATTAGAATTATCACTTCAGGCCTTGAAAATAGTGCAAACGATACAAATGGGAACAAAACTGTTTCGGTTTGCTCAACACACGTTTGCATTTTGCTTAAGTTTCTTCCATTTGCACTGAAAATAAATACCTTGAGCAAGCAACGCTGGGCATATTTGGCCGGATATCAAATGTCAATAAATCGAAAACAACAAACATATATAAAATTGACAGATAAAATTAAAGCTGCCAGCCTTTTTCGAGGGTTTTGTGATCTTATAGCAGCAAGCAAAAATTATTGAAATTAAAAAAGAACACTTACAACCTATTAAATATTCTCAGCATATTTGAAAAATGAAAATTTTAAACAAATATTGACATGATTTATTTATTTACTTATTTTGAAATGGTAAATTTTGTTTGTTTCTTCACCTTGCCCCTTGATTCACTCCTCAATTGGCTTACATAGAAAATTAATATGCATGGTGACAATAATTTCTACATTAACCTCTTTAATAAAAGGTATTCCTCTCAAAATAGTTTCATAATGAAGTCAGCTTCAAATTTCAATTTTGCGAATTGTTAAAGCAACTACTTGGAATACATTTTTAATAGACTTTTTTCACTGCATTGCATAAAGCATATTTGGTTTTAGAGATTAAGAGGACATGCCCTTAAATTATCTACTCAATTAAAAGTCCTTCAGATTGTTAACCCATTTCTATAGCCACTACAACTCTTTTGACTTAAGAAAAAAAAAAAACTTTAATATTTGAAATAATACGCTTAACTTAATTCGTCTACTTTGAAATAAAAATTATATTAACAAAATAAACTAAAATCTCGACCTTCAACTTTTGTGTGTAGTTAACATTATGATTCTGACAGCTTTTTTTTTTATAGCCTAAAGCTAATGAGCTCTTCTTTTTATTCAAATTTTTAAAATAAAAACAGACAGAGATATGATTATTAAAAAAAAAAAAAAAAATAAATAAATAAATAATATTCCTCTACAGCATGTTTTAAAAAAAAATTTTTTTCCAATTTTATTTCATAAATTTTTCTTTCTTTGCCATTAATGGAGTTGCATTTTAAATATAATTTATGGCCCTTCATTGTAAAATGAAAGAAATACTAAAGCAAAAAAAAAATAATGAAAACTAAAATTATAAATAAAACAGAAATTTTATGGTGCAGTTTTTTTTAGCTTGATGCCTTTTGATGTTATTTTCTTGTTTTTCTTTTTACAGAAAGATTTTTATTAAATGCGTATAAATAAATATTTGTTTGTTTACTTGTAGGAGGTGGCTTTATACGGTGAATTTACCATGAGAGAAACATTAATCTACTTTGGGTTAATTGCTGCCATGTCTCGCAGCGATATTGAGGATAGAACTGAATTTCTATTGAAACTTTTAAATTTACCCAACGGTTCAAAATTTGTTAAAAATTTAAGTGGTGGCCAACAGCGTAGAGTAAGTTTGGCAGTGGCCTTGCTGCAAGAGCCGGAATTATTAATTTTAGATGAGCCCACTGCGGGTGTTGACCCCGTTCTGCGTCAAAGGTAAGACTTTCTGCACTGAATTTTCTTAATTAACCCTCTGAAATAATAACTTTCCAGCTTCATTAATTTAATGAAAAAATTTTCATTAAAATTGTGTAACTTAAAATTTTCATAAAATATATGAAATGTGTTTCATAAGAAATATATTAATTTTTTTTGCATTAACTAACTGAATTTTATTAATTTTAATTAATAAAACAGAACTATTTAATAAAATCTCTTGCATAAAAATTGTCCCAATATTTGTTTGAGCTAATAAAAATATTAAGTGAAAAAATGAAATAATTCATTAATTTCATACAGTAATTAATTAATTCAATGAACTTATAACGAACCTCTTTGTTAGTTAAGTTGTCTACCAATTAATGAAATAATTAATTAAATTAACGAAATACTCATTTAATGAAAATTCATTTTAATCATTCAATGCAAAATCTATTTCATTCATATAATTAAAGTTCATTTAATGAAAATTCATTTCATTCATTTAATGAAAATTCATTTCATTCATTTAATGAAAATTCATTTCATTCATTTAATGAAAATTCATTTCATTCATTTAATGAAAATTCATTTCATTCATTTAATGAAAATTCATTTCATTCATTTAATGAAAATTCATTTCATTCATTTAATGAAAATTCATTTCATTCATTTAATAAAAATTGATTTAATTTATTTAATGAAAATTTATTTCATTCATTTAATGAAAATTCATTTTATTCATGTAATGAAAATTAATTCCATTCATTTAATGAAAAATAATTTCTTTCATTTAATGAAAATTCATTTTATTCAATTCATTCATTTAATGAAAATTTATTTCATTCATTTAATGAAAATTCATTTTATTCATTTAATGAAAATTAATTTCATTAATTTAATGAAAATTAAATACATTAATTTAATGAAACTTAATACCATTTATTTAATGAACATTCATTTTATTCATTTCATTCAGTTAATAAAAATTCTTTTCATTCATTTAACGAAAATTCATTTCATTCATTTAATGAAAATTAATTTTTCTCATTTAATGAAAATTCATTTCATGCATTTAATAAAAGTATTTCATTAATTCATATAATTTGAAAAATATTTTATTAGATCTATGAAACCAGATTCTTTCCTTGTTAAAGTAAAAATTAAAAAAAAAATATTTTAAGCTGCAGCAATTACTCGTACATTCTTTACTCTTAAGCTGCATACATCCACTGTTGGCATTAGCCAGCTCTATTTTATAATTTTTGAAAGTGGTAAAGTAACAATATATGCAGAAGCCGATAATTAGCTACATAGCGGCTAAAAGAGCCATTTGTAAATTCCTCTGGTTATAAAATTTGTTCAAATACGGACATCAGAAGCATTTAACTTCATTCCACACACTTGTAAAACTGTATTAAGCACACCACTGTTTTAAGAACCCTTTAAATATAAACTTTATATTTAAAACCTTAAAAAATATCTCATTTACTTTAATTTCACTTGTTCTATATGAAGACTGTTTAATTAATGATTCATGTCAATTTAATGCAGTATAAAATCCTTAAAAAATTCTTTTTTTTTTAATGATATTAAATTGTGTATTTTTCTTTTGTTTTTGTTTTCTTTTGCATTTTTTTTTTGCTCATGTACGAGTGAGTTTAAGTAAATTTTCATATTAATTACAGTTGTTTAATTCAGTTTTCCCCTACTAAATATTTAAAAAATGTATATATTCTTGAATTCATTTTGTATCCGTTTCCTCATGATGTTGTGTCCTTTTTTTGTTGCAGCATATGGGATCATCTAGTGGATATAACCAAGAATGCCAGCACAACTGTGATAATTACAACACATTACATCGATGAGTGTGCCCAAGCGCATGTGGTAAGTAACATTTGTTTGCTTTGCTTTTTTTTTATTTAAAAAGAATTAAAAAAAAAGAATATTTATATAGCCAAAGTACGAGTAAGTGTGTGTGTGTTTTATTTTTAAGCACAACATTTATTTGTATATTTAATTTTCTACAGATAGAGATGCACACACACACACACAAACACAAACACACACAAACATATACAAATTAAAACTTTCAAATGCCAACATGCTGTACACATGTTTACACTCATTCTCTTGTTGAAATAATTGTTAGTTTTCTTCTTCTTCTTCTGCTCTTTTTTATCCCTTTTTTTTGTTTCTCTTTTCCTTTTCATTTACACTGTTCTGCTTTTCATTTGTAAATGTTGACTGAAAGGATATTTGTCTAAAGTAATCATAGACAGAGGAAAAGAGGAAAGTAAATTAAAAAAAGAAGGTTAACTTGCATAGCGCCACAAAAAATAAGAAAAGGCAACATTACAATTTTTTTATATAAATTTTTTTTTTAAATAAGCAAAATTAAATTTGACATTCGATATTTCGATTTTAATCGAAAAGGCTTTCGAAGAGAATTTTCAATAAAAAAAAAATAATTATGTAGAAAATTCGAGAAAAATTAACATTTTTAAAATTACCCTTAATATTGTGCATTCAACTCTGCTGGATTTATGAAAGCTTTTCCTTTCGAATTGAAAATTCTTTTCGAAATCTATTTCGATTCGAATCAAAATACATAATAACCCCCCAGAGACAGTTTTTGTTTAGAGTCATTTAAAATCTATAAAAAAAAATTTTACTTTTGAATCCTTTTTTTTTTTTTTTGCCCACGATATGTTTAATCATACAGACAACCAAACCAAACTGACTAGTGTATATGTACGTGTGTTACATTTTAAATTAAATTGTTTCGTTTATGAATGGTATTTGTTAACTAATATAAAAGTAATTGGGGTCAAAAATAGAGTTCAAGGAAATGTTTCGAATATTTATTTTAATTGCTACGACTGACCCCCAGTGTATTTGCAATTTTATATATTTAATTGCTTAAGTAATTACTTTTGTATAAATTATCTGCAAAAAAAGAACACGAGAGTAAAAGAGTAAGAGAGTATTTACAGAAACAGTTTATAACTTTATTATTGAAATGAAATAACAACAAAATAGATCAATTAATTTGAAAAAGAGTGAAATTAAAAGTATTAAAAAATATAGTAAATATATGGGACAATTAATTAGCATTTGCTTTTACATAGAGTAAGGGTCGGCAACAAGTCAGATTTAAGAAGTTTCAAAAATGTATTTTAGTTTAAAAGCAAACTGTTTGCCGCTTTTTTATAGGCTTGAATTTAAGCAATTAAGACCTTTTTAAACCGTGCGTGCAAGATTTAAATTTGGCGCCATTCGAAGTGTCATTGTTTGACATTTGAACAATTGTTAATGTTTGCTAGTAAAAGGTACGACGTTAGTAAAGAATGACCATGGACAGCGAAGGGAGTTCGTTAATTGGGTACTGGAGAGACAACATGAAAATGCTGATTTTGCAGATAAAATCATCTTCAGTGACGAGGCCCATTTCCATCTTGATGGCTGCGTCAATAGGCAGAATTGGCGTGGGGTGAGGAAAATCCTCGAGTGATTCACGAGAAGCAAATGCATCCTCAACGTGTCACTGTGTGGTGTGGTTTTTGGGCTGGAGGAATCATTGGATCTTTTTTTTTATGAAAATGAGGCAGGTCAAGCGCAAACAGTCAATGGTATTCGGTATCGTAAAATGATAACCAGTTTTTTCTTGCCTAGAATTAAAGAAATGAATGTGGAGGGCTTGTGGTTTCAATAAGACGGCGCCACATGTTATACAGCCAGAGAAACAATTCAATTGCTGCATCAGTCATTTATTTAAAATTTAAATCTTGCGTTCTTGTTGGGACACGCTTTATTTTGAGACTAAAATGGTTTCACTTTTACAAAAAAACTTATTTTCCGTTTACTTAGTATAAACACTCAACTTGTCTAGAAACTTAATAGACTGACTCTTAGATGTTTTTGCCCTTTATTACGTGAATCGCCATCCTTAGAGCATAACCAGCACATGTACCGATTTTTAAAGAAATCCGTTAACAAATAGAATTTAAATCTTAAAAATTGCCTTCCAAATAAATACAGCCATTCACTACTTTAGAAAGTGGCTTAAAGCTTTTGCTGGCATTATTAGCAAAGGCGTCAACTAAGGTGATAAATAGAATATTTCAAAACTTAATTTCAGGCTTAAATTAAATATGGGCACACATTTAAAAAGTGGAGTTAAAAATGGGTGTGGTCTGACCAAAAATATCATACAAAACAGTTGAAAAACAAAAATTTGTATAGCGAACAAACAAACAAACCGAAAATTCATTTTATTTATATTTTTGAGTAGGAAAGTGAAAATTCTGATGATGAAGAATTTAAAAAAAGTGTTAGGCTGCAACGGAAAGTCTTATCGAAAGAGTCGCATATTTTTTTTACCAGTGGTGAGTGAAAATCGTTTAAAAATGGGCGTGGCCATTCAAAAAGTATAGAAATTACATGTGTCTAATTTCACACAAATCTTTTGGAAAAAAAAAGTTTTTACAGCGAATAAACAAATAAACAAACAAACAGAAAATTAATTTTATTTATATAGATAGATTTTTCATAAAAATTTTCTGCATAACTTCAACGCTTCTGTTATGGAAACGACACAATAATTTTCAAGTCTAGGGCAAGTAGCAAACACCTTGATTATCAGCATTTACTTCCGTTTTTAAGTTAAAATAAACTATTCAGAAACTTTTATTTTGAATTTACTTTTGCCAGCTTGTAATTAAATTTTATTTTTAAAGCTTTATTAGCACAATCTGAATTTTACATTAAAATGAAACACTTAAATTACTTCCCTATTAATTTCTTTTATTTATGATTTTTAATTTTTTTTCTTCTTAAATATTCTTGCAATCGTTTGTCTTTAATTTTTCCTGCACAAAAATTTTATATGAATTTAAGACAAGTAAATAATTACGTTTGGCCATGAATCTGATCAGTTTGAATATGAAGTTGGTTGCGTGCTAATTTTAATTAACAAGTCACGCACGTACATAAATCTTAAGATAAGTTTAATATCCTTAATGAGGCACAGTGGATTACAGATTTAATATTTTTAGAAAAGAATTAAAATGATTTTAAAAGCACAGCAAGTTGTATGTATGTAGTTGTGGGAAATTAATTTTTTTTTGTCTACTACAAAAGTAACACAAGAAAAGTCCTTAAAAAATATTGCAAATGAAAAGATTATTCATTTGTGTAATAAAATTGCGTAATAAATTTTTAAGGTCGTAGTGCGATTATAGTCAGTAAGGATTATCACTATCACTTTCTTTACAACTGAAATTTATGTATTAAATTGGAAACAACTTTTTTTTTTTGAATGAAAACTACTTTTTTATGACGCGTTATGGTCCTGAAACTGTAAAAATTATCAGGGGCCAAATTACAACAGTCGATAGCTATCGAAATTTCATTACAATTTATATGGAAGTTTTTTCTATAGAAATCGAATGCTGTAATTTCAAATTTTATTTAAAAAATTTTTCTTTTATTTTTTAATTATGGAAAATATGAGTTGTTTGCAGAGGCTGCTGCACACATCTTATCATAACTTTGAAAAGTCTGATCTGAATTTGTTCAAAAATATTTCAAAAAATTTTAAATTACACTGGCTTTTATTTGTTTTTACACCATTTCTTACTGCAGTGAGTTTTTGAAATAAAAATTTACTAAAAAATAAATATTTAAAAAAAATATTTATAAACGTTTTGATTTTTAAAAAATCACAAAAAATATAAAACGCCTAACACTAACCAATTTTATTATTTAATCTTGAAATACCACTTAAAAGACATAAATTGAAGTAAAAAAGCATTAAAATTTAATTTAAAAATAAATTATTTTATTATAAAATCGGTCGATGCCCAAAGTAATTAATAATTGCTTTTTAAATAAATTTAATCCTAAAATTAAATTCCAATAATAAAAATTTTATATTTAAAAATATTTCAATTGAAAATAAATTTGTAAGTGAAATCAATTTCCTTACAGGTTATGAACTGTTCGTATTGTGATAAATTTTACTGTCATAAGAAAACACAATTAAAAATAGAGAAAACAAACGATAAGACTTTTCAACAAAAATTCTAAGAATGTGGGTATAACCCAGCAAAAAAGAAAAAAATTTTTAAGGATTAAAGTAAAAGTACAGAAATAATTTTTTTTTTAATTAGAAATCATTAAAATGCAGTGCAAAGAAACATTTGTATCATTCCCCTACCATTAAAGCAACCACAGAGAAAATGAAAACGTTTAATAGAAAATTCTAAAAGTTGTCGTCAGTGAATTATAAAAAAAAATGAAAGCAGAATTAAATTAAATTAAAAATCCTCAGCTACCAGTGTGACTAATGTATCAGTCAAAATGTTTGCTTAAAAAGGCTGCCCCAAGAGGGAGATGGCAAGAGGGCCATATATATTCTCTAGTAAGGTTTAATTTAGCGGCTTCTACAGTATCCAACATTATAATTACTACAGACATATTATTTAAAAAGAAGAGAGGGTTCCTCCATAAAATTTTGCATTAATTCGTGAACTAAATCTTCGATTTAATCGAAAATAAAATAATTTTTAAATTATATTTTTAAATAATTATTTTATTATTCCCGTAGTTTAGAAAAGGTTTTAAAAAAAAGAGATTTTTTTTAAGGATACTTAAAATTTTTTTTCTTATAAAAATCATCAGAAATTTTATATGAGCTACGTCTTAAGTTTTCTTCTTAAGGTTGATACCTAAATGCAAACGTTGTAAATAAAATGAGTAACAATTCTTTAAAATCCGCTTTTATAAATTTTTAATATACAATTTTTTTATATTTTAAAATAAATATAATAAATTAAGTTAAGTTAAGCATATATTTTTGCAGTGAAGGATATAAAAACAAAAAATTGATAGGTTTTTTCCTCAAGCATTTGCAAAAGTGTTTTTTGATCGCTGCTAAGCAGGAACTTCGTATGCTATATCTTTCCCATCTTTACAAAAGTCTTTAAGTCTTCTGATCGTTGCACTGTTGGAAGTTCGTTTTCTAAATATTTTACTTCTAACACTTACAAAACTAAAGTTTTTTCTTAAGTCTTTTGTTTTTTGCAATGCTGGAAGTTTATTTTTTAAATCTTTTATTTTTTTTATTGAACTGAAGTTTGTGTCTTAAGTTTTTTGATCTCTGTTACACTGCAATTTACTGTTCTAAGCGATCAACTTGTCCGGAAATTTTATATAAAGAAATATTTAATGTTTTTCATAAAATATTTTTAGACTAGGTGACCGCTTGTGTTATAAAACCCTTACTAAGCTGTTTCTTGAGTCTTTTGTTAGCTGCAATGCTGGAAGTTCATACTCCAAGTATTTTATTCTTTTACTAAGCTGAAATTTTTGTTTCTTAAATCTTTTGATCTCTGCTAAACTAAATTTTTGTTTTTTAAGCTTTTTACTTCTTTATTAAACTATAGTTTGTTTCTAAAGTCTTTTGATCTCTGCTACACTGATTTTTTTTTAGGTATTCTACTTCTTTACAGTGCTAAAGTTTTTTTTTTTAGTTTGTGTTGGGTGCAATGCTGGAAGTTTGTTTTATAAGTCTTTTATTTTTTTTATTAAACTGAAGTTTGCTTCTTAAGTCTTCTGATCTCTGCGGCACTGAAATTAAGTTTTTTAGTTTTGTTATTTAGTGAGATAAAAATAAATAATCAAGAGAATTGAAAATACCCCCATTTAAGTGATTTTAAAAAAAGCTCAATTACATTTTTTTTTTTTTTTTCATTAATTTTAATGGAAATTGTTAAATTTGTTTTCTTACTGGGAAATATGTTAATCGTGTTAAGTGTTAGAATTAGAATTTATCATCAAGAGCAGACATTTGCAAGGACACACTGACACAAACACACATGCTTAACACACTTACCAGAGATTTGTTTTTGTGTAAATTTATTTTGTGTATAAAAATTACGGAAAACAATGTCAGAGATTTATGGTATTTGTAAATTTGTTTTGTCAAAAAAACGACAAAAGAGAAAAAAAATTAGGAACAAATTATAACTGCAACAAATAATAAGTGGCACTTAACAATAAATAAAAATAAAAATAAAGAAGAAAAAAAAAAACACAAATAAAACCTACATTTATTTATAGTGTTTTTTTTTTGTTTTCCTACTTTTTTTTTGTTGCAAAATAATTGCGTGACTTAAATATATTTTTTTTGCAAAATTTTTTTAAAAACGATAAACAATTACTAGAACAAGAGCATAAAAAGTAAGAGGTAGAATAAACAAGCTGTGTAATGTTACACACAGATATTTGAAACACAAACTTGAAAAGATTTTCATACAAAAAGAGAGAAGCCCCCAAAACAAGAAAATTAAGCTTTTAATGCAAAAAGTCCATAAATAAATAAGAAAACTTTTAAAAGCAAAAAATCACGCACAACAAAGACGACATAAAAATAAAAATAAAAATAAAATAAATAAAAGAAAAAATTTCTTTTTTCTTTTAAAGAAATACTTAAATGGAATAAAAATGAAATACACAAAGTATAAGAAAAAAAAAAAAAAATAACTAATGAATTAAATCAAAGAGTTATAAAATAAAGCAACCAGCCAAGTTACAAGTGACAAAAGTCAAATCAGACAAAGTGTAAATTTAAGGTTAAATGATGCGGGACAAGTGGGGATATAAAAAAAAATCAACTCAACATACAATGCACATACACACTTACTCGCATGCTAAAAAATATTTTATAGGGCCTGCATGGATGTGTTTCATTTAAAGGATAAAATTGCTCTTGGCTTCTCCCTTTCTATCATAGAAAAGTTTCAAATCAGCGATAATAAAAGTGATGGCCCATAAAAATAATAAAACAAACAAAACGAGCAATAAAAAAATAAACAAAATACAAACAAACTAACAAAACAAAGAAAGAGTTTTAGAGAAAAAGAAAGAATGAAATAAAATCAAATAACAATAATCAATAAATTTCAAATAATTTTAAAATAATCACAACAACTGCTTATAAATTAAAAAACAAAAAGTAAACAGAATAAAAACTTAAAGAGAAATTAAACAAAAGCAAAAATTACAAAAGTATAAAATTGCACACAAAAAACAATTTCAAAAATCAAGTTAAAAAATATTTTAGTTTTGTGAACAAAGTCTAAAAAGTTTGACTGCATTAATACTGTCTTCACAACTAAAAAATTTGATTACCTTAATTGTATTTTCATGCAGTAATAAATTCGATTCCCTTAATCGATGTTGTTGTTAATGCGTTGCTGCAATTTAAATTTAAATTTAAAACTAAAATGCTTAAATTTAATTTGAACTAGAATTAGTCAGTTATCAAGCACATTTCAAAGAAATTTTCAAATTTATTTAAATTTCAATGCCTTGCCCTTAAGCTTCGACAGGTTATTCACTGAATCTATAATCTGATTCAGAAAAAGGGCAAAAATATTTTGTCATTAAAATTAAAAATTTAAAAAAATTTTTAATGCAGCACTTAAAGGTCAATTTCTATTGAAATTTTATAATTCTTTTATATGAAAATTAATTTCATTCGATAAAGAAAGTAACGATTTGACCCAGCTTATGCTTCAGGTATGATCAATCTATCCACAGAGAGAAAACAACTTCGGTTGGGAGAACTAAATTTGCTTCAAATGTGATTATAAATTTTTGTTGTTTTAGTTACCAGAATTTGATTATACAGTGCAAAAATGTTGTTCAGTTAAAAATATTTCGAGCTGTTAGACGAACTTTCTGTTGTCACTATGAAGTAATTCGATTATCACAACTAAAGTTTTAGTTGTGATTGGCAGCAAATTTAGTTCTCACAACCGAAGTTGTTTTCTCAGTGCAAGGTTGAGAAAAGTCTACTTCCTTTGTATTTTATTCATCAAATGCTCCTTCGACTCTCAGCCTAATATATAGACTGGCGATTTGCTTCAGTTTATGCTTCAGCTGAGGTATGCTCAATCTATTCACACACAGAAAACAATTTGGGTTGTAAGACCTAAATTTGTTATCAATCAAAATTTCAAATGTGATTATTTAATTTTTTTTTGTTGTAGTAACCAGAACGCGATAACACAGTTTAAAAATTTTGTTAATTTAGAAATAATTTAAAATATTAGACCGATTTTCTGCTGTCACTATGAATAAATTCGATTATCACAACTAAATTTTTAATTGACAGCAAATTTAGTTCTTACAACCGAAGTTGTTTTCTCAGCGCAAGATTGACAAAAGTCTACTTTCTTTGTATTTTATTCATCACAGTCATCAAAAACTCTTTCGACAATTTAGGTTGTGAGAACTAAATTTATAATCAATCAAAAATTCTCTGGCTATAGTCGAATTTTTTAATTCTGACAATAGAAAATTGGTTGAAATATTTTTAAGAGAACTAAATTTTGAACTGTGTTATCGATTTATGGTTGCTAAAACTAAAAACCGCTGCTCCCATAGCCTATTACACTGGCGGTCGAAGGTTCGATTTCTGCCCTGACCCTGGTATTTCCTACAGACTAGCAAAAAAGAAAACTGCAAGAATTTTTGTTGTTTATAAAAAAATTTTTTGTTTTTGATTGGAGTTAAACTTCTGTCAAGACGTTTCACAAATTAAAGAACAAACTCTTCTCAAAAATTTTTCTAATTAAAATTTTAATTCTAAATTAATTTTTTGCTTCCGTTAAATAATATTTATTAATTTTTTATATTCTTTCGAAATGTATTTGACTCCACTAGGATTCGAACTAGGTCATATGCAGTTTAGAAGCATTAACTCACCAGCCACAAATATCAGTAGAGTTTGAACGATTAACTTGTATTTATTATAATAACTAATCAAAATTATTATTGGAACTTGATAGAGATCAACACAGCAGTCTCTAACTCCATATGTCGCTTATCAGCTGCCATAAACTAATATGTAACTTCACGCTGAGTGCGACATGCCTGTCTTCCTAACTAGCAACGATCAGACTGAACTTCTAGTATATTGAAAATATACTTTGACCTATTTTTTAGTATAAAAAAATAAAATTTTTCTTTCTTTCCACTAGAGGTATCATTAACCCAAATATAAACAAATTCTACGACCTCATTCTTTTCGCTGTCCGCTTCATGTGAAATGTCAAGATTACATTTTAAGCTTAAGAAAATCAATAATAACAATTTAAATTGTTTTTTTATTTAAAAACTTTTCAAATTAAACTGCCGGAAAATTTTTATTATTTTTCTTTTTTATTCAAGGGTTATGAAGACTTAAAGTTTTTATAACAAACAAAAAAGAAAAACAAAGTATTTGAGAAAAATTTTTTACAATTGCTATTTAAGGAAATTAGAAAAATATAAACATTTAAAATTGTATTCACCATTTTAAATCGACAGTCAAATGTAATCACTCGCTTAAATTTTTTACTAAAAAATATAAACAAAAGTAGCACTAGTAAACTTGAAAAATTAATGAACTTCTAAAAATCTGTACTCAAATTGAAGAAAACATTTTTTTTATAAAGCAAAAATTAACTAAAAAAATGCTTGAATAAAAAAAAAAGGAAATGAAGTGGACTGAATAAATAACAAATTGTGTGATACAACATATCAAGTCTAGTAAAAAAAAATTGTATCACAATTTATTTTCAAATAAAAATGCAACTCAAAAACTTTTTACTCACACACTTTCTCATTTCATCTAGTACAGTCTTACACACATATAGATTACAGACACACATGTAGAAAGATAAACCATTACATTCGCAACTATAAAATTACAAGGTGGCCTTGGCTTAGTTTACATGCTTGTTAAAGAGGATGTGATACCATTCTTAAATCCTATAGGTATTTTATTTCTTCTATTTTTTTTTTTTTCTTTTTTAACATCTTCTTTCTTGTATTGTTTATTTTTGTATGTTTTTTTCTTTTGTGCGAATTCTTTTCTTTTTATTTTCTATTTTCATGCCTGAAGAAACAACCTGTTTATAGTTTAAGCTCTGCTGGATTCATTTTCTTTTGTAAAAGACAAAAAAATTTTTATGCAGTAAAATAGAAAAACAATTTTATAAATAAAAAATTTTACTTCAAAGGTGCAACTAAATAAAATTAAATAACATTAAAGCACTAAAAAATCATATTTTAAATGAAAGATTTTTTAAGTCGTTTTTTAATTGTATTTAACTGACAGCTAGGGGCAAATTACAATATTCGATATTGAACGAGATTCCAATGCAATTTAAATAAAAATTTGGTTCGATATTTTTTTTTTTTTTTAGTTGACAAAGTGGGGAGCTCTTACTTATACCTGTCCGCTCTGCATAAAAACGCCCACCAACATTAAGTGCCATGTCGTTCGTTTCCGTACGATATCTATCCCGTCGTGGGGTGCCAAGTCGTACATTTCCGTATGAGCCTATAGTTCTTTTATTTACGTCACTAAATAAAATTTGTTGTGATTTTTAAATAAAAAATTCTTTACTGAAATTTTTTGCAAAAGCATTCATGGGTCTAGAATTATTTTTTGAGGTTTTATAAAATGAAAAATTTTTTAAATATATTTTTTTTAACACGTTTAGCTTTCTGGGAAGGTTTTCGTCAAAGCCGTTTGACACTCAATGTGTTAAATATATTTTTTTTTTTACTTTGTTTTATTAATTCAAAATTTTGTTTTGCTCTTAAAATGAAATTTTACTTACTGATTTCATTTCGATTTTCATGATGATTTTTTTCTTTTATATGCTAAATGCTTGGCTAGACATACTGAACCTCTTATGTCGTGACCTGAATACAGATTTTTTTTTATGGCAGACATTTGGAAAAACGCTGGCTTAAAAAACCATTAAATAAAACAACAAATTATGCAGGCATGTTGAGCTATTTTTTTTTCAATTCTGGCTATTGATACTGTTGAGTGGCACGAACACAAAATAATAATAAAAAAAAAAATAAACTGAACGGAAAGTATGTTTAAATTGAATGGGGACAAAATATTTGATGAAACATTTCATTTACAAATTAAAACAGTCAGTCAAGTGAAAATAAAATAAAATAAAAAAAATTATAAAAAACAAACAGGCATTCCAATTTTTTAATTGTTAAAAATTTAATATTTGTTTGGTTTAAAATGTAAGTCATACGAACCGATACCCTAAACGATATTTTTTAGAAACATACTCCCAGAATTTGAACCTTTAGATTAACAGGCGAGTAAAATGCTTAGGAGCCTATCCAGACACTTTTAAAATGTATTATAAAATCTGTAGGTAGAATATTAAATGAAATAAGAAACTTTAAATCTGTCACAGGCTAAAATTGCTATTTCTTACTTAGCAGTGTAATCAGCCAGCTTTTAGCAGGATAGAGTTTGCGCTGACTCTGTAAATCCAGGCGAAGTTATTCCATAGCCTCTTTCTCATTCTCGTTTCGATAGGACGAAATGACAGAGACATCTACCTAACATCTTTCAGAGAGCCATACTAAAACTAAATACTATAGGCAAGTAGTATTCATATGAATAGTTTTGATAGCAAATATTTTGTGACCAAAAACTATTGGAAAAAATAATAGACCTTCAGTATCAAGCAAATTTTTCAAAGAAATTTATTTGTTATCGCCTGCAACCATTTAAAACCTGAATTATAAATTCCCAATTGCTTGTAAAAAGTGTTTTTCGAATTAAAAAAAAACTCAATTTCCTTATAATCTCACGAGCCTTAAAACAATAAGCAAAACCATAGAAACAAAACACCAAATTTATATTTCTTCTATTCTCTAGGGCTAAAGTTTTTTAAAACACAAGTTATAAATTTCCATGATGCTTTTAAGCTGTTGACAGTTTAGTTGTTGCTTTAATAAAATAAAAATCAAATAAGCGGCCTTTTAAAATTTGATTTAGCAAGAAGTCTTAGCAATTCCTCTTAAGTTTGTTTTATATTTTATCTTTAATTTAAAATAAAAAAAAATCTTAAGCAAAACTTTTGTCAGGGAAAAGTAAACCAGCAACTTGACAAACAATTAAGCATGCGAGTGTAAGCGAAAAGTAAATATCAAGTAAAATGAAACCATAAGAAACTCTAAGAAAGTTGTGCTTAAAGTGGCAAATTGAGATTGCAACTTACTTGTTACCAACTAGAAATAGTTTTACAACAAACAAAACAAAGCAAGAGAAGGAAATTTTATGAAAAAGGTCTGCTTAGACTTAAGGAAATAATTTTAAAATCTTTTAGTCGTCCAAAAGACAAAAGAAATATTTTAACTACAAAAACATTTTTTTTAAAAATAAAAAAATAAAGCTTTTAAAAAAATTTATTTAAATGAATTTTTTTTACACCACAGCAATAAACCCAAAACCAATGATAACAAAAATTAAATACAAATGAATCCTGCATGTACTTGACAAAGTTTTTGAAATTTTGTTTTAATAAAAATTAAACTTCCGCTGCCTTTTCTTTTTCCTAAGCTTTATTTTTAATATTTAACTTCAATAAAGTTTAAGCGATATTTGCCCAAATAAACTGCTCGTATGTGAGGAGTAGAGCAGAATTAGCCTAATGCGGGATTTTATAAAATAAAAATATACACAAAATGTGAAAAAATCTAATAATAGGCTTAAAATTAGATTAAGCAAGCAAATGAGCCGTTATGTGTTAAAGTGGTATAAGTCCACTTTAAAAAATAATTAAACCAGAGTTAGTTTTAGTAAGACAGTAGCTAAATCTTATTAAAATCCCCGCTAATTATTTTTTTTATAGTGGACTTATACTAGTTTCCAAAATAACAGCTGAACTAGAAAAAAAAAAATATTTTTAAAAATAAGCCAATAAATTTTTATATTAATTTTAGCTACCCCCCTAATATCTGCATGGATTTATCTTACTTGTTCAACTAAAATTTGTAAATGTATTTGTGTATGTGGGTGTCCTTTAATGTCTTTTTTATGGCTTTTTTTTTTATTATTTTTGCTTTTATTACATGAGTGACTTTTAATATGATTGGAATTATATGCATCAGCGCCTAAAACTATACTGCTCTGGTGTGTTCTGTAGTCTTTATGGTAAAATTGTTTGAAAATAAATTTTGCAAATGATATCACCAATACCATCAGCTGCAGCTACAAAAAAGAAAAGTTTCATAAACTATTGCTCGTATTACTGCTACAACTCACTCATTCGCTTACTTATACTCGTACATTTCAAAACAATCCTGCCTGACACTATGGCAAACGACAGTTTTTTACCAAAAAGTAATTTATAAAAATAAATAAATAAAAAAACTTGAAATCAAAACCAAAAAACAAAACATTAAAGTCAGCAAAACTTACAAAAAAAAAAGGTTTTCCTTTCAGCAAAGTGAGAGAGCAAAAGGCCCACATCAGCACCGCAACACATACAAAAAAAAAAAAAAAACGAAATAAACATTTGTTGGTGTAACTATTCAATAAAAATAAAAACAGGACAAATAAATGGAAACTCCAAGCCAAAACATTATAAAAAAAATTTAAATAAACTTTATCTGGGATAAAATTTATTTCAATGTTATCTTTTCTAGAGTGATGTTTGCATGCATGTGTTTACTATCAAGCACCACATACACTCACTCACATAAGTGAGTGACAACATGCCGTATGTCACAGCAACTAAATTGAACAAACATCTTGCAGATTGTTGTATGTATTTTATTTGTAAATATTTATTTACAATTGCATATGCAATTCTCATTTTTTTTATTTTTATCTTTATAAAAAGATTTTCAAAAGACAACTTTTTCTGTTCTGTTTGTTTTGTTTTTGTTTGGGTGCAAATATTTTTCCCGCTTGACAGTTTTGGTGATTTTTTGCTGCCACAAAAGTGTTGGTTTTACATTTAACCTCACCTGTGTTACAAGGGAATAAAGCAAGGAAGCAAGAAATTATTATTACACTTGAAGAAAACAATTTAGCTTCGATTTAAAAAAAAAAAAAATTAAAAAGAATAAATAATTAAAAAAAAATATATGCTTTTAGATTAAAATACAATAGGAATTTTATAGCCCAAACACTCTCAAATCCTTCACAAATTTTGTATTAAAATTACACAAAAATATTGAAAACAAAATCAAGCGTTTTTCATGTTTTGATTTATCAGTTTATCATTAAATAAGCTTAAGATGGAATATAAGTTGGTAACTATTTCAGTAACTGTATGATCAATTTCTGTACTAACTTTTATTTATATTGCTGCTGTAATTTCCTAGACTCCCATATATCCTTTATTTTGAAATATAAAATTTTACTAACAGAATGCAACGAATATAGCATAATATTACTAAAATTATTATTATAATATTCTAAATAAATTACCTTAAGCATATATCCTTTAGCGTCAAAACTGAATAACCACAAAAGTATTTTTATAATGTAAAAAATATTTGTAACAATTTCCAGAATCAGGCTGTTAACATGCCTAGTAAATTTTATATTATTGGATGCAGTAATGTGTCTGCTGCCTATATATCCTTTATTTCAAAAATTTTATTTTACAGCTTAGAAAAAGAAATTGAAATCAGGAAGTAAAGCCTAATATTACTAAGATTTTGCTGTTAATAATCCAGCTGATTAAAGTAAGATTATCCTTAATTTAAAAAAAAATTTATTTAATTTACTTTAATAACATAAAATTCCTTATCAGTTTGAAGAATTAAACACACCACAATCTTTGCTAAATATCATTTTAATTGCTAAAAAAAAATATGCTTGTGTCTTAAAGGTCCTTAATTTTTTGAATTAAATTCTAGCTACAATTATGATGATAACGCATTTAAAATTGGTATATACTTCTAGCGTTGCACAGTTTATAGCTCCGTTAAATTTCATTTCAATTACTGTAAACACATGGCTGACTCCCATATATCCTTTATTTCAATAACTTTAATTTTAGCTTTAAAAATAAATAAAAGTATCAGAAAAGTAGCTGCTACATTCTTGCAAGCTATTTTAGTGTATTATAGATTATATGGGACAAGACTTTGCTTATCTTGTGTATGTCCTTTTAACCAAAATACGTAATTTTTTACTTTAAATATAATTAGAAGAAAATAAAAAGTAGCTGCTGTATTATAACAAGAAATTTTTAGTGCTTTAAAAAAATTTTCCAAGCAAGAACATGCCCACCTTACATATATCCTTTTTATTTAAAACGTAATATTTTTGTAAATTAAATCAAAACATGATGAATTTTTGTTTCAATAAAATTGAATATTAATTTTTCTTGTAATCAATACTAGCTTTACATGGTATTCTTAAAAATTAAATTATTTAAAAAAAAAATGTCAATTTAGATGTTTAAATTTGAAAAAAAAATATGATTTAAAATTATGTTTAGATTTGTAATTTTAGAAAGCAAAACTTTACAAGGTTTTTTTGGACAAACTTAATTAAGTAAAGATTTTTCCTGCTTTTAACTTTTTAAATTAATTTTTATTTTTAGTGTAAAATTTGCATACAAAATAGGACAGCATCTCTATTGTCTCTTGCTTAATGTTTGTCTTTGAAACACGACTTCCGTTGGCCTTGTTGCTGTCTTTCACTGTTTGTGTGTATGTGTAGTAGTAGTGGCAGCCACAGTGATGTTTTAATGCTGCTGGTGGCAGTTAGAACAACAGCAACAGCTTTTACAGAATGAAAGAAAACAAAACATGAAAATATTTATATAAAAATGCAACAAAAGGTTAATGCATAACTTACGAAAAGGTTAAATGCTTTTTGACGTTGATGCCACAATACAAGAAAAATAAAATTAAATATTTAGCATGAAATCTAAAATGAAAATTTATACTAGTTGTTTTTCATTTTGACTGCTCTCGAAACTATTTAAGCAGTTTAACCCTTTACGAAATAACAAGGGGGATAATGGCTGTTTAACATGATGAGGTTTTTCTTTTTTTCTTTAGCTCGAAAAAAAGAAACTTAACAAGATGAAAAATATTTTAAATAAAATCATAAACACTCCCTGTTGTCGTTTTTTAAATATTTTTTTCATAAGAAAGAAAATAAAAATAACAAGGAATTGGGGTAAATAATTTTTGGTTATGGAATTTTTGAGAGGAGTTGGTTAGAGTAATCATTTTTGTAATAACGATGTAGCATAAGAAAATAGAAAAATAGAAAACTGAAACTAGAAACCAGCAAACATGTACTTGACTGGTGTGAGAGCTTTACTAGTTTTAGCTACTGGCACCTTGAAAACTTGTGTTTGAGCAGCAGTTTTAGCTACACTCCTTATCATTTTCCTTATTTTATTTAAACTTAAGCTTTTGTTTTCTTTTTTTGTGTGTTAGTGGTTGGACACAAGACATCTTTTCTTTCCTCTTTCTGTTATTTGATTTATTTTTGTTTTTTGTTTTTTTTTTTTTTTAAGAAACGTCGCCAGTCGTTTGTGTATTCAATTGGATTTATTTGACTGTAACACTTCAATTTAATTTCATCTGATGCTGCTGGTATTTTTTGTTGTTTGTTTTTGTTGTAGTGTTGTAAGATTATTTTCCATTCGTTAGTTATGGCATTAAGTCGAGTCATAGTGGTTGCTAAATGGAGTTATTTTTCTGTATTTTTTTGTAAGCAAAAAAAAAAAACTTCTTGAGCAGAAGAATATAACTGGCACTGATAAAGATTGAATTGTGTCATTGTATAAATCAATAAGACGTTTATCCATGTCACTTAACACTACAAAATTTAACAAGGGTAAGATAAGTATGCCAGAAAATATTATCCCTACATTTCAGTTAAAAAATTTGTAGTCAACAAAGAAGCAGGCAAACGTTTCTTAAAAAGAAATTTGTACTGTAGTTTTTTAATAAATATAATTTTGTAAAATTAAAATTAAAGTAAGGGTAAGTTTGAAAGTATGTTTTTAAGCAAGTATCGTTTAATTTTAATTTAAAATCACTAGTGATAAGCAGGACAAGGATTTTCTTCCAAATGAGTGTTTTTACTCAGTAACTTAAAATCGATTCTGTTCAAAGAATGGAAAAATGGCATAAATTTTTTTTGCATATTTTGTTATAAATGCATATTTTTGCATATAGTGTATATTTTGCATTGCATGCTTTGTAAGCTTTTTTTATTTAATATTAAGAATGAAATTCTTTTTTCTGTTGATCTTAACAAGCAGTTTGAAGGACCTTTTCCAACTGCTTAATATGTTGGGCAGAAGCAGTAAAGAAACAAGCTAAATTATTCTTTCTGAAATCCTAGAAAATTCTTAGGTAATTTTAAAATAGTTGTGCTTAACGTGCATGTTTTCTAAAAAAAATTACATCACACTTGAGCTACTTAATTTGCTCTAATTAAAACTCTGTTAACAAATTAATTCAAATGGTATAACAAATTGAATTGATGTAATTCTATTGATCAATCAAAACAAAAAAACAATTTTTCTCTTCTAAATTAATTTATTTAACAAATTAAAATTAACACTTCACACCTTAGAAATGGTTTTATTGAAACTTCATTTTGCTATACCTTAATTCCTTTTTTTTTTTGTTTTTTTTTTTTTTTTAAACAGAAAAAAAGTTTCTTTAATTACAATCTCTTACTCAATTTTTTTTTTAATTACACTTTAACGTCAATGTGATTAAGTTTTGCTTGCTGGCCATCATCTAACAAACATTTTAAATTACATGACAAGCATACACACGCACACACCCAACCTCAAAAACTTACAATTAAACATAAAAATGGACACCCACAAACTTGATACCCGCCCTACAAAACCACAAAAAGTTTAAGGTTATCAATCTTTTAATAAAGTTCATTAATTACTTCAGTTGTATAAATAAAAAAATAGGAAAATCAAGAAAATAAGCAAAACAAAAAGGGATAACAGAAGGAGGGTTATATTCGTACAACAACAAGCTAGCAAAGGAAATGAGAGAAATAGTATGAATGAGCGAGAGAAATTGAAAGAATGAAAGAAAGCACAGCGTTGTCAGCTTTTTAATTTTAAAACATAACAGACACAGAAAAGAGTGTTAATAAAAAGTACTGAAATTGAAACAAACATGAATCCAAAACTTAGGGCCTATTCAGCTAAATACGAACGAAAGCTGGGATCACATAAACTGTATTGAAGACAAAAACAAATTTTGGTTTGAGCTGAGCAGGCCCTTAATTTTTTTTTCAGGTCGTCGGTTAAAAAATAATGATGATGTTTGCACATGAGAACAACGACATACGAGTAAAAGTAACCATAGGAGGGAGAAGCATGGACTTTCATGTCGTAAACACACAATGACTGTCATTTTCAACGTTCCCCCAGGATTATCTTTTTTTTCGAAATGCACTTTGAGTTGTTACAAACTTGATGTTGGCAGAAAGTTACTCTTCAGAGTCTGAACAGTGCACTGAAACCGGTAGAGGAGGGAGATCTCATTAGATTGATAAATTAAGAGCTGATACTCACTATTTAGGTGGGCCCAAATATCATCCGTGGCTTGACCAAGGTTCTCAACTAAATCAATCAAAATCGTTGTCATTGCCACTTTCGAAAATACGGGACTTTCCTACAAGCTTTTTTAAATATTAATTGGAAATAAATATTGGGATTTGTGGTATCAATATGCCTTCCTTTCTTTTAAGTGTTGTTGCTTTGATAACGTTGTTCTTTACATTTTGCAACGCAAGCCGAGTGTCATTGAAAAGACGTGGTTGGCTTGTATTTCACAACATTGTGGTCACCGCTTCGGCTTTCAGTTGGTAATTCTATCGAAATTAAAAAAAAAAAAACTGGGTTGAATAGACGACAATACAAATGAAATGTTATGTAACACTTAATTTTTTTATTTGACATGAGGTTAAGCGTGAATTAAAAAAAAAGGTGGGAGTAGATGAGGACGTTAAATATTTTTTTTTTATAAGAAAACTTTCATATTGACCAAATCGGTTCAGAGGCTAAGATATATCTTAGCTTATAAAGTCGATTGAATATTTCACGCGACATTTATTTTTTTTTTAAATTGTAACCGTAGATGAAGCAAAAGTAGGCGTAGTCAACTTTTCTCCTAAAAAGGGGAACTACTACGAAAAGTCGTTTTACGATTTCGAAGAAATTACAAAAGCAGTGGTAGTAAAAGTGGGCGTTATTATTTTTCTTGTCAAAAAAAACTTTCATGGCCAAATGCAAATTAATAAAAAAAATACCAAATCGGTTCAGGCGTTAATATATATCCGAGCTTGAAAACTCGGTTAAATAGTTGGCAACATTAAAGAGTTATTTGTGGATGAAAAAAGTGGGCGTAGTGCTAACCGTTCACAACTTAACTATTACAAATAATAAAAAAGTTTAGCATATTATATAATGGGCGTGGTAAATTTTTATCCTAAAAGTGGAGTTATTCCAAACAGGCATTCTCTTATTTTTAATAAATTACAAAACAGTGGGAGTAAAAGTGGGCGTTATTATTTTTCTTGTCATAAACAGCTTGCATGGCAAATTGCAATAAAATAACTAATCGGCTCAGGCGCTAAGATATATCCGAATTTAAAGTTCGGTTAAATAGAAATTTCAAAAGACACTTATTTTTAAGCTTGTACATAGAGTTAACCATGGATGCAAAAAAAGTAGGCTTAGTGCTGGGCGTTAACAAATTTTTGTACGTCAAAAACTTCATTATTACAAACAATAAAAAATATACATGAGTCCATACGTTAAGATATATAATAGAGTGGGCGTAGAAATGGGCGTGGCAAATTTTACAAAACAGTTGAAGTATAAGGGGGGCGTTATTATTTTTCGTACCATAATAACCAAAGTTAGGTTATGGCGAACATTTAAAAAAATATCAGCTAAATCTCAAGTGATGCGATTAAGAATGACATTTGAGTTTTATTTATATAGATTTGTTACTAGAATCAAAATAATCAGTTAAGAGATTTCCAGCCACCATATTCTAAGCAATTTATCATCACGTAACTTGTGTGGTGTATGAAATGTATTTAAAATATTGAGTGTTTTGTATACGAATTTTCCAGAGTAGTTAATGGTTTGTGTTATGGAAACAGCAGATTAGTCATAAAGCCAGCACAGCACATTAGTCGCAATTTTGCTTCAAATTATTACAAAAATGTAATAATTTTGATCACTGGAATAAAAGTAAAAGAAAAATTTAAAAAAAAACTATGGGTTATCAATATTGAACGTTGGAGTTTTGTGCTGCAAAATTGAAAATAATTTTGGCACCGTTACAAACTAGAAGTAAGTGTTAAGCTTACTTAACTTGTTGGTATTTTTTAATTGG
Organism: Thelaira solivaga; assembly: GCA_947397855.1. NCBI lineage: Eukaryota > Metazoa > Arthropoda > Insecta > Diptera > Tachinidae > Thelaira > Thelaira solivaga. Next base: position 71,138,925 of record OX377610.1, on the reverse strand, counting down.
AAGTTTAATCAAGTGTTGGTTATATGGCCGGCAAAAATCTACTTTTGTTTATTAGTGTTTCAAAAGAAATTTTCTTTAATATTTTTTCTAAAAATGTGCGACAAATGATTGCATATCAAAAGCAAGCAAGCTCGGGTTAATTGCAAGCACGTAACCATAATTTTGAATTAATTACTGTGAGTGACCACTAACGCAAAGTAAAAGTGAAAAACTTTGAGCTTTCATTTACTCAGTCAAGCAGACTCAGACACAAAAGATAGACAGACAGTTAGGCAGACAGAGCCAACATAAGACGGATGTTAGATGTAACACACTTGCACAAGCAACTATTTTAACTATTCCTTTCTGTTGTTGCAGCTTAAATGTAACAAAAACAAAAAAACCAAAAGCCTCTTTAAGTACTTACACACATAAATGAAGGAATCACAGCATAAAACAAACTAAAACACAAAAAAAATTTTGTAATTTTTTTTCTCAATTTTCACAATAAAGTGTGTATTTTTATTTAGACAAAAGGAGAACAAAAGAAAAAAAAAAAAAGTGAAGAAAAAGTTTGTGTTTTATTAAATGTTCCATAGAAAACAGCACAAGTAAAGGCATGACGATGTGTCTAGTCATGTTCGAACATAAATCAATTAACTCAATTTCCGCCTGATACCGACTAAAATTTCCTGCCTCTCACAACGCACCAGTTGTGGTGGCAATAAAGTGTGCAGCACTAGAAAGGAGAAAATAAAACTCTACAAAACTAAAGAAGGCAAGGAGGAGGCAGGAGCAGAGGCAGAGGCAGAAAATGGAAAAGTTATGCAAAACTATGATAATAGTGTGTGGGAGGGTATTTGTTAGTGCAAGCAAATAATGTTGCAATAGAATTTTCAGCAAAAAAAAAAAGTTATAATTTTTTTTAGAGTAAAATTTTAGTGAACGAAGGGGAAGGGGGTGGGGAATCCAGCGAAAGTTTATAAAACTTGGCAATATTTCAATGTAAAAGTCATTTTTAGTTTCTGCTGTTGCTCAAAATTGGTAGGGTTAATCAATGCTGTGTGATTTATATCAACGGCAAGGGCCAAACTTAATTCTCATACATACAAGAGTAATAGTTTGCATATAAAAATATGGTATACCAGCCTTTAAAGGCGTTTAAAGTATTTTTAATTCCAAGCATAACAATACTTTATTTCTGATTTTTATTATTTTTTAGATTGGCTTATTGCGCGGTGGCAGAATGTTGGCCGAAGAATCGCCCACCTTTTTAAGGCAACAATATAATGCCGAATCTTTGGAAGAAGTATTTTTAAAATTATCAGTTTTACAAAATATGGGCAAACGACGCAGGTCTTCCATAGCCCAGGAAATTGTGGAACAGGTAGCTGTGCCAGCCATTTCAAATCCAGCCCTAGATTTGTCGGATGAACAAAGTCCGGCTGAAATTTCTGGTGAATTCGGTGATAACATATCCATGTCGTCAGCTGTGCGTGATCCCATAACATCTTCAGCAGTACCGGCGCCACCTTTACCACCAGAAGAGGAAGCCATACATGCCTCATTTTGGTACAACCTGCATGTAATGCGTTCAAATCATTTGCATGCCTTAATGTGGAAAAATTTTCTATGGATGATGCGTAATGTGGGGTATGTTTTTCTTGTTTTTTTTTTTTTTTCTAAAACACAAATTTCTAAATTTCTGCTCTTCTCTCTGGTGAAATTTTAGCATAATGTTGTTTATTGTTGGTCTACCTGTCGTACAAATTGTATTGTTTTGTTATGCCATTGGCCATGATCCGACTGGCTTGAAAATTGCTGTTTCCAATCATGAAATGACTGAGGAAATGATTATGCAACAGTCTTGTCCTGTTCGTATGGGTTGTAATCAAACCATGTTAAGCTGTCGTTATCTGGATATGTTGGTTAAAAACAAGAGCATGATTGTGGTAAGTTGTTGTAATAAAAACTTACAAAAAAAAAAAAAAAAAGCATTTAAAAACAATTAACAAAAAAGTATTAATCAAGCTGTTTGCTGTTATACTTGAAAGTGGTATAATTACACTTTTTCTTAAAAAGGAGTCAGTGATTTTTCTAGTCATAGATTTTATCTATATCTTCCTAAATTTTCTATTAAAATGCTATTTATTTAAGTGGATTTATACCACTTTCAACTATATTTAATAGTTCAATTACTCATGGCAAGCAACATTTTTGTTTTATAAATACGTTTTCAAAGTTTAATTTAATTTTGTAGAAATTTTCAAATATTCTATTTTTTAATAGAAAGTTTGTGGCAGTTTTTACCATTCATAGGAATTTTTGTTAAGGTGCCTTCATAAACTAGTAAATAGATCGCAGGTTCGATTCCTGCCTGGACTCTAGGTGTTTTCTGCAGACAACCCAAGAAGCTTCGCAGATTTGTGTTGCTTTAAAAAAACAAACACATACAAAAAATTACACGGGCAATTTTTAAGTTTTAATTCTTCTCTTTTTATGAATAAAATTTCTAAAATTTTGCTGATTTGGTAAAAATTTTTCAAAAACAAAATTTTCCCAGAAAAAATAATCCTGCGAAATATTAATAATTGAACTGAAAAGCTTTACAAGAAAGTTGTGTTTTAAAAATTTGTAGCAGAACAAACATTCAAAACATGCCATTTCAAAAAAAAAAAAAAAAAAAAAAAAAAAATTCCTTGAGTTTCACACTTAACTTTTTCTTCAAAAAATAATTTTAAGAAATTTTTTTTATTTTTTGCTTAAACTTTCTTAAAGTCTTATTGAAAGTCAGTTAATCATTCCTGTGGTGCGATTCACTATTTAATTTTAAAGAAAAATGTTTGGTTAAATTTTATTTTTTTTTTTAAATTTAAAGAAAATTGTTAACGGTCAGCTGTGGTAAAATAAAAGCCAGGATTTTGTGTGAAAAAAGAAGGGCTCTTAAATAAAAAAAAAATGCGCAACAAGAACGCAAGATTTAATTTTTAAATAAAACACAGATATTTAAAAAAAAAAATCGTGAAACTTTATTATATCGTAAAGTAGACAGAATGAGGTTATGTATGGAACAACATATCGGGCAGATGGCCGCCGCGGCTTTGCTAGCACACACGCGATCTTTTAATGAAATTTCCTCTTTTAAGACTTGACTCGTCGTCGGCTTATTCGCGTAAGCCATCGACTTCAAAAACCCCAAAGGAAAAAGTCTAATGGTATTAAATCGCACGATCTAGGCGGCCAATTCTGGTCTCCAAAACGAGAAATAACACGACCGGGAAATGACTGATGCAGAAATTGAATTGTTTCTCTGGTTGTATGACATGTGGCACCGTCTTGTTGAAACCACAAGCCCTCCACATTCATGTCAAACAATGACACTTCGAATGGCGCCAAATTTAAATCTTGCTTTCTTGTTGGGACACCCTTTATATATAACAAATAAACCATTTTTGGTTGTTGTACATGGTATTTGCAGACTTTCTGGTTGTGGTCCACGGTATTCATAGCAGTATTGAATTTTTAACTCTTAAAGTTAACCTAGAATCCAGCCGTTAAGCATTACTTCTAGTTATAATAGAAGTTTTCCTTATCTTGCTAACATTACCACTAATTCATTTTTTAAGTAGACTTATACCACTTTTAAATATAACAGTTTAATTGCTGAATCACACATTCGTTAGTTAGTGCAAACAGAAAAACAGAAAAATAACAGCATGTCGAAACGTTAAAAGTTACTAAGTCGCACTTGCAAAACAAATTAATTTTTTAAAATCCAGCTAAATTACATTTAAATGTTTGTATTGGAAGAAAAATAAAGAAGACTTGAAGTAGATATTGTGACAAATTTGTATAAGAAATTGTTCTTAGTTTGTATTTCAAGCCTTTATTAATCCTTTTGAAAACCAGCTAAAGTCTCTATAATAATGCTAAATTGTTTTATGTTATCCACCTTATTTGGGTCACGCATCAACAGAAACCAAAAAAAATAATATTTAATTGTTTAATATTTTGCTATCTGACACTGTTAAATTTAAATTCATTTTTGTAACAAGATGTCAATAAAGTATCAACAAGCTTAGCGATGCGTAATTAGATTTTTATTAAGTGTGAGTTGATATAAAACAAACAAACGTACAACATACAAGCCTATCCAGCAGGTCTGCCAAAATAAACGATGTTGTGTTTTTTCTAGAATGGCTTAATGCGCAGAAAAATATAATCCCGACTCTTTGGAAGAATTAATTTTTAAAATTTTCAGTTTTACAAAATGTGAGCAAATGTAAAACTTTAAATAAAAAAAATTAACAAACTAAAAGTTTAATGACACACATTCTGAAAACAACTTCGGTAATGAGAACTGAAATTGTTTCTTAACAAAAATTCAGTTGGATAATCGAATTTCTTAGCTGTAGCAGCCATAATTCGATAAGGCAGTTAAAAATTTAGTTCTTTAAAAAATATTTCGAACAATTACAAAATTCGCCTTTCCCAATTGAATTTTGGATTCCTCTAATTTGTCATGCTTTAAAATATTTTGTTGGGAGCATAAATTACAAAATTCTACTATTTTTCATGCAACAAAAATTATGTATGACAAAGTAGAAGACATTGTCTTTTAACATGTCCTCAATACACAAACAAATTTTAATTTTGTTAAAAGGAGTTGCTAGCAGCTTTGTCATTTTAGCCTTTTTTAGGCTAGATTTGCAATTTTTTCTGGCATTTAGCGTTGAAACTTATGATTTAGCCTCTAGCTTTTTTTCTAGCCTTTTTTCATTTTTAAAATAGCCTTTTTCGCCATTTTTTGTTTTTGCGGATAGTGTGAAAAAAATTTTTTTAACTTTTGTTTTTAAAAAATTTTTAAACCATTGCACTATCGACAAAAAAAATTCTAATTAAAGTCTGGACGTTTATATTATCAACGCAATAGAAATCAAGTCGCTATCTTGAATACTAATAAGTTATTCAGTTCTACTACTGCTTCTTTCCGGCCACTTTTTAGTAGAACTGGTTACCTTTTCGGTCATAACTTGCTAAGTTTTCAATATGTTGACCTGAATTCTTTTGTGTTGGCTAGATAAACGTATTGGCTTTAATTGGAAATTTTGTTTTGCGGATGGTGTGAAAAAATTTTTTTTAAAAAAACAGCAAGTTATTTATAACCAAGAAAAAAAGCACGTTGAAAACGACCTTATTTTCTTTAGTTTTGTCATTAATTTTTTATAAAAACTATAATTATTATTTTGAATTTTATGGGATATTTTTTAACTCTTACCTAGCTTTTTTTATGAGTGATTTAAAATTTTCAAGCCTTTCTTTTAAGGCAAATTTAGCTTACTGGCAACGATAGTTAATAGCAACTAGAGTCGCTGTGTTCATCAGTGATTCTAGTTTCAACAGCTTTTTCTAACTCTTTTTGAGATATTTTTTTATTTTTCCTGACAAAATATTAATTTAAAACCTTAAAATAGTTAAACAAAATCACTAATTATTTATTTAACAGCAAAAAGTCTTTAAAATTTTACTTAATTTGTTTTGAAAATTAAAAAAAAATATATACAGCTTTATCGTCATGATTTTAAGGTCCTTTGAGAAAATATACCCTGATAAACCTATTGAATTTTTAAGCTCTTATTCAAACCAAATTGACGTAGACTTTAAAGTAAAATTTATGAAAAAATTATATGAAAATTTTCGTTTTTGGATAAGAGGATTAAAGTTTAATTCTCAAAGCGAATGATTTTACTGAGTTCTTTGCAATTGACTGTTCGTTTCATTTTTAATTATTTTTATTTTTTTTTTAACTCTTTAAGGCTGCTTAGCAAATCAAATGATTTAAGTTAAGCTACGGTCACATTACACAAACATTTGTCGAAATAAGCGTAACCACTACTTTTTGGCAAATATTTTTATAGTATAACATAAATTGTATTACATGAAATTAATTAAAATAATAAAATAATGCAAGCATATTTTACTTTAATAAAAAATTAAATTAATCTTAGCCAATATTTCTTTAAAATATATAAACTTCTAAATAGATGACTTAGTGGTCACGCTTATTTCGACAAATATTTGTTTAATGTGACCGTACTTTTAGTGAAGAAAGGAATTTTGTTTTGTCAAATTTTTGTTTTTAAATAAATAAAAGTGAGTTGCTGCACTTAGATTTTTTACTCTTACAAAATTTTTTAAATTAAAGTTTTTATATTAAAAATTTTACTAATAAAAATTAATTTTTTAGAAGACATTTTTTGTTTTTTTTTTTTGGTATTTTAAGCGATAACCAATTAATGGTTTAGGAAGTTATTAGGCAGCAATAAAAAAACTGCTGGGCATATCATTTTTCAAAACAAGAAATCATTCAAACGACTAGTCATGGAACTAATGTTGATATAGAAACAAATCAAATTAAGAAAATCAACAAAAAAATATTTTTTTTTAATGCTTCGGTCTGAATTAGATAAATTTAAGGTTTTGTTTAGCACAGTGAATAAATTTCTGTAAAAAAAAAATATTTGCTGAAATTGTGTTTCTTTTTTTGGTTGTGTTTATTTGTTTGTCAACTAAGCAGAATGACAAAACCTTTATTTCATAGTCAGTTGTTGTTGTATTAGCATTGTTTTTTGTTAGGGCTGTTGTACCCTCTGCAAGGATTGTGTTTATCAATAGCAAATATCCATTTAAATTGTATAAAATAAGAAGACGTCAGACCATGTCAGGTAATTTGATTCAATTTGTCAAAATGTTACAGACCATAAACTGCTATTAAGCATGAAAATGATGCCACTCACAAACACACTTTCTCTCCTCAAACTTAAACACTAAACCCAACAGCAGCAGCAGCACCTGAAGAACGACAAATAGCCAATAATAAAAATAAATTTTCATCCAAATGGAAATGGAATAAAGAGAGCGAGAGAGAAAAAGAAAATTAAAACACAAGAAAAAATAAAAAAGGGAAGCCAAACCTCTTTTTGTAAATTACACAAGCGTAAAAATCAGCTTAACAATTCATTTATAAACTACCTAACGAAGCGTTTGCTAAATGCTTTTTTTTTTTGTTATAATTCTTTTTAAATTTATTATAAAACTCAAGTACTTTACTTTTTTAGAACTCCCAAGAAAAAATCGACTTGCAATTTTAATTTAATGAGAGTTTTAATTAAAAAAAATCTGTTGTCCTTCTAAGGGTTCAAGCTCCAACACTTTGGAGAACCCTGCTGATTGTTTTTATTTAAATGAAAGTGCTTGTGTAAGCCATCTTAAAGGCTTTCAGCATTACAACCATGAGAGTAGCAAAAATATATATGCTTTTAATGAAATACTTATGTACGTTGTATGTCTCCATTTAAAAAAAAACAAAAAAAAAAAAAAAACAACAACAACAACAGAAAGCTCATACAAATTATCACAAAATAGTAATATAGAACTTAAACAAAAGAAAACTAACAAGAGGTTGTTCTTCAAACCTAAACGAGGTTATGGAAAAATTATATACAAACTAGAGTGCTGCACAAGCACATCATGACTATCAAAATGTTTATTTTTTATTGAAGTATTAAGCAGCCACACTAGATCACCCACTTCAGAAAATCTTTTAATGTTTTTCCTTAAAAGGTCTGCTCTATCTAAAAATATGTTTAAACAAAAATTAATCCCAAAATCTTTGTTTGAAAAATTTTTAGCTCAGTTTGCTCAAACAAATCATATAAAACAAAATTAACAAACATTTTTTCATTTCATTCTCTTTCAAATAATTAGATTTTTTTATGTTAAACATAAAAAGAAAACTTTTGTTTTTAATCTTGACAATTAATGAATACTTAGCGGTATTAACTTAATTGCGAAATCGTATCTCGCAATAGAAAACAGCAAAAAAAAGCAAACCACGAAAAGTCATTTCCAACAAGACAGGAAAAAAAATCCCAAAAAAATAGTTAATCAGTTGAAATAGATTTTAGTTTTCTTATCCTCACTCTCATTTTCATTTTTATGTTTAAGCTTCTGTAAGTGCCATTTATGTACACAAAACTTATTTCTTTGATAGTTTACGGGTAAAAATTAGACATTGATTTACAAAACTTACTAAATAAAACTAAAAGTCACAGGACTAATAAACTCTAGACTAAAATAAAAAGACTTTATTAACATAATGCGGCAGCTTAAAAGGTGCTGCTGCTTACAATGAAAACCAGGCATTATGATGAAGATAATAGAAAAAAACAGCAATTGCAAATTAATTTTCTTAATGACCAAATCTTCTTGCTTAACAATATTGTTTAAGGACTTATTTGAAGCATTTAACTTAAATCGTTGTAATTTTAGTAATACGTAGTAGCAGTAGGATTACCATTATTATGCTATAAAAACAAAAAAAGAAATGAAGACAGTGCTACTATTATACATACTATTAGCAGTGATAGTGATAGTGTACTACCCATAGTAGCAGCTATACTAGAAAAAAATAGCAGATAGTATTTAAGTAAAGTAAGTGGTATACGAGTAAGCACAAGCAGTATAAATTCTTATATAAATTCTTATATAAATAGTAGCAGCAGAATAGCAATAGCAGTCATAGCAGTAGTAGCAGTAATAATAACAAATAAAAACTAACGAAAATAGTAATAGCCACCACGTAGGAAATGGTCATAAATTAGAATCGCCAGGTTTCATTTGGAATGGTAATAGTATAAAGAGCAGAACTAGCAATAGCAAAAACAATACCAAGTCGTAGCAATAGTGTTAAAATTATTAACAGTAACATAACAGAAAAATAGCAAAAACAATACTAATAGCAAAACTAGCAGCATTAGCATCAAATTTTAAAATTTAATAATATAATTATTTTAACAATATGAATATTAAATAAATTTTTTTTTTCAAATTATAGTTAGAAATAAATTTAATTGAAAAAATAATAGCAGTACGAATGGAAAAGATATAGCTGTAGCCGAATATTAAAAGTAGCTGAAGTATTACCATAAAAAAACGGCAGTAAAAAAAATAGTAATATCAGTAGCAGCAGTCAAAGCAACAGCAATAGAAATAGTAGCAGTGGCAGAAACAATATTAAAAAAATTATCTTTTTTTAAATCAAAAATATTAACAGTAATAACCAAATAGCAGAAATCATAGTAGCAGTAGCAGTATTAAAAAATTTTAAAATATAGCAAAAACGATTTGTAGCATTACTAGTAGAAATAGTATAAGTAGTAGTTTTTTTATTAAGTAAAATCTTATATTAAAGTAATTAAGCTGAATGCTTAAAATAATGGCTATCTGAGAAATACCGTAAAAGTAAGTGAAATATTAGCTTAAACAGCAGTAGCAGAAATAGTTTTCAAAGTCCAGCAGGCTACAAAATTGCTATGTAATAACTACCTGAAATATTAGCATAAACAGTAGTAGCAGAAATAGTAATAGAAAGCTATCAAGTACCAGCTATCATACCAAAGTAGCAGGGCTAGCAACAAAAGTTATAATAGTATTAATTAGAGTTGAAAAGTCACAGTAGCAACAGCACCAAAATATAGTAGTAGCAGAAGTAGTAAGTAATATGTAAAAATTTGCTTACTGTGAGAAATATTTCAATTAAATATTTTAAAAATATCCTAATGAGTGGCAAACACTTAAACAACCAAAACAATTTAACTTCTAAATTAAGCTGCGTATATTTCTCAAGCTCACAACTCAATTTAATAAATTTTTATCTTTTAGTCTATCAGAAATTTTGTTTATTTAAGTTTGAAGGATAAATTAAAAACTTGACACTTTCTTGCAGACATTTACCAACAGCGATGAGGAAGCCGATGAAATGGTAAGGCGAGGCAAAGCATGGGGCTCACTGGTGATTTCCAACAACTTCACAGATTCTTTGGTTGAACGTACTGCAAATGGTCGCTTTACAGATGATGCCACAATAGAATCTGCTGACCTCAATGTAAAGTTGGACATGTCAAGTGAGTTGAATAACGTTAATAGAAAATTGTTTGCACAGTTTTTGAAAATACAAATTTTGGGTTTTTCTTTTTAGATCAACAAATCTCAACTTTACTGTATCGTGATCTGCAATATGCCTTCTTTAGTTTTGTGGAAAATATTTTAGAGGAATGTGACTTGAATCCTAAACTGGGACGTGTGCCAATAGATTGGCGTGACCCCATTTATGGTTTCAATAATCCCAATTTCACAGACTTTGCTGCTCCTGGCGTCATACTCACAATTATATTTTTCTTATCGGTAGCCATTACTTCGGGAGCCATGTTAATTGAGCGTAATGAGGGCATGTTGGAACGTTGTTTGGTGGCCGGCATAACTGGCCCGGAAATTCTTTTGGCCCAGGTGGCCACCCAATTCACGGTTATGTTTAGTCAAACGGCCTTTGTGCTGCTGGTCAGTTTTTATTTCTTTAAATTAACAATTGTGGGCAACTTTTGGTTGGTATTGGGCTTGTGTGTGCTAAATGGTCTGTGTGGCATGTGTTTTGGTTTTGTTATTGCCTGTGCAGTAGATACTGAACGTACGGCCACTTATGTGGCCATGGGCTCTTTCCTGCCCATAGTCATGTTGTGCGGCATTATTTGGCCCATTGAAGGCATGTATCCTTTGCTGAAATTTATTACAATATTCTTGCCGCTTACCAAGCCCACTGAATCCCTACGTTCTATATTGCAACGTGGCTGGGGTATGTCTAGTTCTTCTGTTTATAATGGTTTCATATCCATATCATCTTGGGTTTTGGTTTTCCTAATATTGACCATTTTGCTATTGAAGTTCAAAAAGGGTTAAGAAAAACATATTTATTTTGGGCTAAATATTTTTTATTAGATTTATTTTTAAAGGGTTTTTGAGTTTGATTAGGAGTAAGTTGAATTATTATTTAGCGAATATAAAAGATTTTGCCTGGGATGTGACTAAAACATGTTTATTTGAAAAGTTATTAAGTTTAAATAAAAGTTTTAGGGGTTATTTTTAAGTAAATAAGGCTTAATAATTGTTAAGCATTAAGCAGATAATTTTCTTATTAAAGATTTAAATTATAAACTTTAGCTTTATGGCCTTTTTTCTATAAGAGAAATGCTTTAAAGAAAAAGTTAATTTTAAATAAAAAAATATATTCCAGATTTCTCTATGTTATTTTTCTAAGTCTTAATTATTATTAAAAAAATTTTTATTTTATTTACACAAAAGAAAAGTTTTTAAATGGAGTCAAAAGTAACGACATGTATTGCTAACTTTAGCATATTTTTATTAAAAAAAAAAAAACAGTTTGTTGTGTCAGCCTAGCGATAGCGTCTTTTGTTTTAAATTTGTAAATAAATTTAAGTCGATATTAATTCATTGTGCTAAAAATATAATCATGTTATTTTAAGTTCTTTTGGAAATTTACTTTTAATTTTGTACAACGAATAAAAATTATCTTTAAGAAAAAAAAAACTAGAGATTTTGTTTGTTTATTTGGCAGACAGCCAGGTAAGTTAGACAAAAAGAAACTCGTATTTTCAAATGCTTAAAAAAAAAACATTAAATTGACGAATAAGTTTTTTTTATCTATCAAAAATTCTTATGTATGGATTAAAGGCCTGCACAAGCATACTTGAAAGACACACATCACTACAAGCATGTGTAATATTCTATAATAAAAAATTCTTTTAAGCCACTTCAAGTATGCCTGTGCAGCCCTTTAGCATGGAGCATACCAAAATATCGCGTTGTCAATTTTGCCAACTTTGACAGCGCATTTTGTAGTGAAGTTAGCTGTAAAACAATTACTTTTTTATTGTGACCAGTAAAGACATGTTTGCTATTTTTTTTTTTATTTGAGCGTTTTTAACTCTATTTTTTTGGTCTTTAGTGATTAACACCGCCAACGCTTTTACTAAGAGATGCCGCTTTAATATAAAAACATTTTGCCATATGTGCAAAATAGCTCTTAAAAAGTATTTCTTTTATAGCATGATAAGCCTTAAAAGTGTTTTTTATTAATGTTAACTTTTGTCATCATCATAAGTTAAAGTCAAATTGCCTATCAAATTTATTCATGGTTTTTGAATATCAAATAATTTTATATGGCTGCCAACATAAAAAAAGCCATTTATTGATTTATTAACAGCCTTGCATAAAAATAAGTCTCAACCACTCATCAATTTCATATTTTATTTTATTCAATTTCCTTTGAAAAGGAAAAAAGCAGAGGATACATGAAAAAGTGGTTTGCATTTACTGTTGCCATTTTTGCCTGTTACTCTTTATGACCATCCCTTGTTAACATTATTTGGCCAATGTTTATGTCTTTATGTTTTGTGTTAAAATAAAATAAATTCCAACTCATTAAGTTGGCCATAAAATGCTAAAATATTACAATTAATTTTGTCTAACTGCCACACTCACAATAAATACCACAAAAAGCCAACCAAGCAAACAATATAACATAGAAGTTATTGGTCAGAGGGACAATTGAACATCAACGAGACAACCACATCTGAAACACACTGGTGAAATTATGTCGCATGATAAAGCCAAGCTAAACTACAAAGTTCAGATTTAAAAATCATTAGCCACAGCGAAGAAATTAGAGCAGAAAAATCCTTAAATATGATGATAAAAATGTTCCAATGCTAGACTAGAAGCTAGAAAAGGAATGGCCTAATATACAATTACAGTATTCCATCAGATAACGTAAAGCCAAGCAAACGTTTTCTTTTCAAAATTAATGACTGGTTTTCTCGCATTGAAAAAGGGAACCTGGCAGTTAAAGAACATTTTATTTTCGAATAAAATATTCACAAGGTTAATTTTAATTTAAAAAAAAACCATTCAATAGTGGACTTTATGCTTGTTGGGACACTTACAGCAACGAGCTACAGCAGTTGCAATCAATAATCAAAAATAAAAACAAATAATAAATACAGAGTCACACACTTACACATAAAACACAAGGCTAGCAGGCAGCATCATATGCTTCCTTTCCAGTATAAAAATATATTCTAGTATTTATGTTCTTTTAAATCACTTTTGATCCTTTCACTCGCAATAAGTGCTTGCGTATGCTTACGATTATAGAAATTGGTTGAATATAAATGTTTCAACAATTGACTGTTTGAACTCTAGTTGATGGCTTTTATTTGATTCCAAAATAAATTTTTTTTCTTACTTAAATAAAACAGAATTGAAAAAGAAAGACGTCGGTAATTTTATAAGCTTTTGCTACAGAAATAACAAAATTTTCTTTGTTGCTCATTTGACTAAATGTTGGAGTTTAAGTTTTTTTTTATTTTATATTTTGTTAAGCATCTAAATAAGAACAACAACCCACAAAAAAAAAACACTCCAACAAACAATTAATTAATGAAAAAAGCAAAATAAAAAAAGCCTAAAGGGAGAAAACGAATAATTGAAATTTTGCTCATTTTGTTGGTTATTAAGAAAAAAAAATACCGTAAGTATTAGAGTTCACGCTTCAGTGTAAAGTCCCTAGTAACGAGTGTATAAATGTAAAAATAAAATAAATAAAGAAATTTTTTATACACAAAATGCACTATTCTACTATTTTCTTCAACACTTCTGAAATACAATATGAAAACCGTTCTTCAATTCTGTAGAACAGCTGTCGCTAAATATTGCCAACTTTCAGCTTAAAATAAAAAGGGTTGTTTACGTTTCAGCTGCTGAAAATCAGCTTATCTCCTTCAAAAATGTGTATGTTAGCATCAGAGTTTACATTTTATTAGTTAAGAATTATTTAAAAAAAAAAAGAAGCTCAAAATTTGTAGCTAAAATTTCCAAAAAAATATTCATTAATTATAAAAATACTTTAAAGCGTGAATACCCCTAGTGTTTTGTAGTCAGTGTGTAACAGATGTTTTACATCAATTTAATTGAGCAATTAATTAACACACCATTTTATTATGATTTAAATTTAAATGAGAGAGAGAAAGAGAGTAGGCAATACACACATTGTTTCCATGGGTGTGAATGTGTTTAAATGCTTACAAAAGTTTTACTATTGTGTTGCTTCAGACTGTTCCAGTTCTAAAATCTCTTAAACAATTTTTTTTAAGAAAATCATTTAAAAATATTTTTTTTTTTATTAATTTGAACAGCAAAATTAATTTTTTTTTTGTTAGAAAAGCAACATAAATTTATTACTTTTGCCCTTTTTGGTAATCAGTTTAATATGCTCGCAAGTAATTAATAAACAAACAAAACCCTTTTAAAAAAGAATTTTTATTTTAAATTGAAATTAGGAAGAGGCCTTTAATTACACTGTAAGAATTTTGTTCTATCATCTAATTAAATTTTTCAATATTTTTCAACCAATGAAAAATATCAATAAGGCATTGCGTTTCACAATATTTATAAAAATTTTATCATGTTTGACAAATCGGTATTGTCATTCTAATATTTTGGTTGAGTTTACTTTTTATGTGGTATTGGAGTTTACAACTTTGTCAAAAAAATCGTTATACACAACTGATTACTAATTTCAAGTGAGTTTTATAGAAAATTGAGGAATCATTTTAAAGTAATGCCGCAAACAAAAATGAATTATATGACACGACAATGACATTCAATACCAGGTCTGTTATAATTTTTAAGCATTTAACACATTTACAGAGCATTTAATACATTTACAGATCTTTAAAAATCGCAACCAGATTATGGAAAGGAATCTGTGTAGAGGGCATGATTTGTTACATAGAAAAAAAAAAATAAAATTTAGGACCACTAATTAGAGCTTTTACAGAATGACAACCTGCAAGTACAATCTAAGTATGAATCATATTTTATCACAATTTGCTTTATTTAGATTGTAAAAGAAAAATTATTAATAACAAGCGGAGTATTTAGACAACAGGTGGTGGCCTTAGCAAGAAATTCGCGTAAGCACCCTTAAAGAGTTTGGGTCATAGTTTATCTCTTTAAAGGAGCACTTGTAAAGAAGTACTTGTTTGCAGAAAATATTCCTCCGACTAATAGTAACGCTCACATATCATTAAGCCGAGACCAAATGGTCCAAATAGAAGCAATACATTCAGCCGATCCTATACACTGTATAGGCTCAGCTGTAAAGAAGCATTAATTCAATGAAATGTTCATTAATTTTATGAAATATTTCATTACATAAATGAAATATTGCCAATGATTGAAAAATATATAAATATTCTCTCAGTGTATTCACTTGTTACACATAGAATCCCACAAAACTTCCAAAAAAAAAAAATTTTTTAATAAAACTTTTAAATTACCCATCTCTGCTCTGCAAATCTATTTTAATTATTTTTTTAATACGACACAGTTTACCGAAAAAAAATAAGAAAAATCTAAAAATCTAAAATAAAAGATTTTTTACATAAAAAAAATTCGAATTGCTTTGTAATTTTGCTGATGTTGGTTTAAAAAAATGTATTATTTTTCTTGATATTTTCAGGTAAATTCAAAACAATAAATATGGGGAGCGAAAAATGTAAATTCTGCACGAATTTACTTGCACAGCCTTGACATTATCACATGCAAATAATTTTTGTTTTATCTGCACAAAGGAATGTTTACACCCAAACAGAGTGTTATCACTTGCTGCTAAAAAAAGTAGGCTAAGAATTCACACTCACTCCTTGCACACACACATTTTTATACACATTTTAACCTGAAAATAACAGGAAACAATAAAATGTTATTGTGTGGTTGGTGTTTCCAAAAAGAGGGGGGAATTGTTATACATTTTCTTTTGCAGCCACATACTCGTACAATTTAATAGAGCAGGATAAAAGGAAAAAAACTGCTTTTTTTATATTTTGTCAACCAGAATATATGAACAGAAAAAAAAAATTCTTCAGAAATATACTGAAATAAAGCTTTCAGTAGTTAACTGAAGCCCATAAAAACAAAAAACCCTCTAGCAGTCAAGTACATATTTGCACTAAATACCCTCATACACATTCATTTTTATGGGAAATAAAAAATTTAACAAACAGGGTTTTCAATGGGCGAACAAACGTTTTCAGATTTATGGCAACTGTTATCAGTATGATAACACACACCCTTGAACGAGTATTTAGTGTAAGGCAATGCTTCAGATAAGTCCAGTTTTCCAGCTTGTTTAAAGTTGCTATAAAATTTAATTTATTTAAGGGAATTTCTTAAGATAATTCAATAGGGTCAGTACAGAAGATTATTCTAAGGCATCATTCTTACAAGACTTATAGAACAGCTTTAACAAGCTGAAAAATTAAAAAACAATAATTTCAAAAAATTTCTTTAAGGTTTTATTAATTAAATAAAAAATAAATAGATCAAAGTACCCTATCATAGTACCCTGAGAAATTTTTTGTTTGTACTTATATTTTCTGAATTTTGTTATAAATTAATGAAAAATTCTTAATTTGTTCAAACAATGAAATATTTCATTAAAATAATGCAATCATTTCATTAATTCAAGGAAACAATTCTTTCAATTCATGCACAAATTTTATTAATTAATTGAAATATTCATTCTATTTTACTAATGTAATAATTTCATTAATTCAATGAAATAATTCATTACTTTAATGAACGAAATTTCATTAATTTAATGAAATATTTATTAATTTAATGAACAGTTTTAAATTTTTAAAAACAATGACATATTTCATTACACTAATGCAATAATTTCTTTAATTCAATGAAACAATTCATTCAATTAATGCAAAAATTTCATTAATTTATTGAAATATTCATTAATTTAAAGAAAAATTATTTATTTTTTGAATAATGACACATTCTATTCTACTAATGTAATAATTTAATTAATTCAATGAAATAATTCATTACTTTAATGAACAAAATTTTCATTAATTTAATGAAATATTTATTAATTTAATGAAATTTTTTTTCATTTTTAAACACAATGACACATTTCATTACACTAATGCAATAATTTCTTTAATTCAATGAAACAATTCATTCAATTAATGCAAAAATTTCATTAATTTATTGAAATATTCATTAATTTAAATAAAAATTTTTTTTTTTTAATTTAATGCACAAATTTCATTAATTCAATGAAATAATTCATTACTTTAATGAACAAAATTTTCATTAATTTAATGAAATATTCACAAATTTAATGATATAATTTCAATAATAAAATAAAAATATTTCCTTAATAAAATTGTAATGAAAATTGTTAAATTGAATTTATGAAATATTTTTCTTGCAGTGTAAGAATGAAATTAATAATACAAACATTTAAAATACATAAAAACTTTATTTTTCATAAAGAAAATACTTAACAAATTTAATTTATTTAATTTTACTCAAGCGTAGCATTTTAGTTTTAGTCACAAGAAAATTTCAAAAGTTAAAATATTACGAAATTACTTTTTAAATAGACAACAAAACTGACAAGCGAAAATAAGGAAGCGAAAGAGTATGCAGTCAACTTCCGATTTCCGTTAAAGACTTACTTGTTTGTTATACACCAAACCAATACAAAGTAATAAAAATATAAACCAAAACTTTCTGTCACAAAGACAAACACAAAATTAAGAAATAAAAAACAAAACAGCTTCCTGGCAAACACCAGCTTAAACTTGAAACTAATTTTATGTTTAAACAAACACAAGCACTTCACTGCCGCTGGGTTCATACAAACCAGCTAAACAAACTTATAGGAAATTCTAAAGCAATCCCCTGAACAGAACGCACCCATAGACTGCAACTTAAGAACAGGCAAAACAAAATTTTATTTTCTAGGCTTCTTTAAAGGACCCCATCCTTCATAATCATTAAAACTAAAGAAACAGCCAAAGAATTTTTATTAAAAATATTTGAAAATTTATCAAACAGAAACGTATCTAAAAGTGGGAGTAGAGTAAAGAGATTTGCTTAAAGGCTTTTTTATTATTTGATATTAGAAATTAACAAGCAAAGGTGACTCTCACCATTTGCTCCCAGGGTCTAGGCAGGAATGGAACCTGCGAGCCCCAGATTGAAATAGCGCACTACCCATCAATCTTTAGAGCACCCCCTTATATTTTATTTTCATTCAAATATGCTCCTCATCTAAAAGAAAACTTTTTGCTTGTTTCTTTCGCTCATGCTCTTATCTCTTACTAACCCCCACCCACTACTTTAACTTATTTATTTCACGTGCTGAAAACAGCTCTGTTTTTGAAAAGCCAAATTTTAGAATTTGTTGTTGTTGTATGTACCGCATCAGCACAATTTACATCATGTGGCTAATGAAAATTCCAACATTGTTTACTGTCATTCAAGTTCATCAAGATTCCATAGAGAAAGCCAAAATTATTATTTAAATCAAAGCCATGCAAAAGCAACAACAACAAAAATTACCAAAACGACAAGTGACTGAGTAAATAAACTTTCTCAAAGATAAGGAAAAGTCTTTTTTTCTAAATTTTTTATGTTGCATAAAAAAAGTTTACAAAAACCTACAGACCAGTTTACAAGTTAATTAACAAATTTAAGCAGAAAACGTAAGGTGTAAAAGCCCATAATAAAAAAGTATATAGAGAAGAAACTAAATAAGCGAAATAGTTCCCTATTGTTTAGGATTCCGAATTGAAATATTTTATTCGGAAGTAAAATCTTAAACAACTGGAAGCTAAATACTCTAAGCTCCACTTTTTAAATTTAAAAAAAATTATTTTTGCTTAATTTTTTAGCTGGGAAAACGTTGGCGAATTTAAAAAAAAAAGTTAAGAAAAAAAATTTGGATCACAGAACAGCACCCAGTTTGCATTATCCCAAATTTAATTTTTTATATTTTATTTATTAAAAACATGAACTAAGTAAATGAGCTGAGATCAAATTTTAGAGTTTTTGTAGCATAACAAATTTAAAAAAAAAAATAAATCTAGAGCTAAATTATGTCGTATGAATTTTAATTACATTTCATTTAAAACTAATATCGCTACAACTGGTTTTAATGGTTCTCGCCCAGTGCTTAATTCTAGGAGTTTTAATCCCTAAAAATCCAGTTTAAAATTTTTTTTTTAAGTAGGCGTGGTCGGAACAAGTGTATATTGCAAGTAATCTTAGAATAAAATGATTCTATAAATCAAATTTTAGATAAATACTTCAAAAATAAAGTTTTATTTAATAAATTTTTAAAAACTGATTATAAAAGCGGGCGTCGCTAGTACAAAACAATTTTTTTTTTCAAAATTTTGAAATCCTGGAAAGTTGTTTTCTTCTAAAGATAAAAGATAAGGCAGTAGGAGCAAAATTAAAGTACTCAAAAGCGTTCAAAATATTAAAAAAATTTAAATGGAATGCAGTAATTTGCCTTTAGATTTGTTTATATAAATATTTTGATTGAATGACTTAAATTGTCTATTAAAATTTTTGCTTTAAGTATACACTTCTTGCTAAAGCATTTAATGCTCTAAATCATGATATTGAAAATTTTTTATTTACTCAATTTAATTTGCTTAAAAGCCTTTTACGCTCTACAACATATTTCATAATATTTATGAAGCTTCATATACTTTTTTTTTTCTAGAGAAATATTGTTTCCCTTTAAGCATTAAAGCGCAGTAAAATTTGTGACGCCAAAAAATATAAATAACGTAGGAGTAAAAGGCGCCTGGAGATAATTTATTTATATTTTTATGATGGGAAAATATTTTTAATTTAATTTATTATGCTTTAAAATTAATAAAAATTTTAAAAATTTTTCTAAGATTTCCGTTTGCTAAAATTTCTATATTTTATGCTTAAATAATAAAATACATATTTAAACAACTTTTCGTTTTATGGCTTCTCAGCTCAAGTTAATTTAAAAATAATTTTATTATTTATTTTATTAAAATTTAGTTAATAAAAAGAACTACTTGTCTTTTATCAAATGCCGTGATTTGGCTTTAGTCTTAAGAATAATTTTTTTTTACTTCTAACAAATAAAACAAATTATTTTTATTTTTTCACTAAGAAAAAAATATATTTTTTTTAAAAAAACAAGCCCGTGAACTTATTTTAATTTCAAGCTTTATGATATTTTAATACAATTTCAAGTTTGCTTAACAATTTTATAGCAAAAAAGGTAAATTATTTTTTAATTTAATAAAAAAAAAACATTCACTACCTGGATTCTAAATAAAAAGAAAAAACAAACGCCATAAACTGTTTTTGAAGGATTTCCCATTTGAAGCCACTTTAACTTCCTTTAGTGTTGTTTTCTCTCTTTTTTTTATTAAAATTATTTTTTTTCTCATATCTCATGCAGAGCTTAATCATACTAGAGGCTGTTTACGTAATTTAGGTGGTTTTTTTATACAGTTCAGTTCAACTTAATACACATGCCCACAAACACATCCTTCCTTTTTCTGTGCTATAGTTGGCGCGCTTAAATAGGATTATTTAGGCGAAGGCTACGTTAGTGGTGGTAACGTTAGTGGATGTGGATTGTGTTTTTCTTCTTTTTTGTATTATCAACGCATCCACTGCACTCACGTATTTGTCATTTATGCGTAAAAGGAAACAATAACATTTTTCTATTTTCATAGAAAAACAGAATTGTCAGGATGTAGCAAAAACAAAAAAAACAAAAAACTTTAGGGCAACTAAACTGAAAGCATAAGCATTTAACTGCCAACTAAAGGGGATTGCTTTCTAATAAAAGAGTCTCAGTAAACAATTCTCAAGCATCTTCGTGTTGTTTTTAGTTTAAGAGAAACCTCACTATACAGCACATTAATCAGTTTAACAAAACAGATAGTTACTCCTGCATAACTCTCTAATATATATTTTTCGTTCAATTCTAGCTACAGCTGCACTATGGGCTTTAAAAATAAGCAGCTAAAGGTTTGGTGACATTTAAAATTTGGTAAATATTTTGCAAAACTCTAATGATAAATCGTTGGGATGGTAACAAAGAAATAAAATAAATTAAAGGAAACAAAAGTAATCATAAAAATTAAAAATAAAATTTAATTCCCTCTCGCTCTAACTCTACCTCTCTCTTCTTTCTCTCTTTAGGTCTTTCTCTGTGTATGTGTGTGTGCTTCTGCTAATGAAAATAGTCACGACTGACTGCCTTGCTTTGCCTTCATGTAAAACTAAATAATCATCTTGCTATTAGCTTGATATCAAGTGCTCTAACAAACACTTCCGCTTTTTCTTCATCAATATGCATGACAGGCAACTGAAACAAAAGCTGTAGTGTTCCCCTTTTGCATATCAATTATTCGTTGAACTCTTTTATTTTACTTGTTTTCTGCTTACACATTCTAATTTGCTTCATGTTCAATAATAATAAGTTAAATGAAAATCAAACGCAACGACAATGTCTATATAGAACCCATTGTTCGCTGGTATTTTTTGTGTTACAGCACTGCAACATCGTAAAATTCACTTAAGGGAAGATTTTTTTTCATTTTTGTTTTACTATTTTTTACTTCAATACAACTTAAACTCACACGTATCCGTAAGTCATAACTATGAGCAAGCAAGCAAGCAAGTAAGATTAGTGGCAACATAATAAACGGACGAGGCAACACACACACATACAGATCACAGCAAATACAAACCAGAGAATGTATAGCTAAAGAAAAGAAATAATAATAAAATGTATAGTTTATATAGAGAAAATACCATCAAGTCTTTTAAGGAATTTCAATAAGTTATGAAAGGCATGAGTGAAAACTAAACAAAAAAAAATAAATATAAATAGAAGGGGGGACATGAACTACAAGTCAAACACTGAAACACACAAACACTACCGACTGACTGACTAACACAGGCTTGATTGACTAATAGCAGCTTTCCTATAAATTAAATGTTAAATAAATTGAATAGCTGTGGATGGCAACAAGGAGTTCCCTTTTTTTGCACTCTTGCACACTCTTTCAATTTTATTACTGCAAAATTGCTTTATTTATTACACAATGATTATAATTTTTATACTCTTAATAATAAAGTGCGGGCAGAAAGAAAGGAAACAAAAATATGTATGAAAAAAAAACTATGAAATAATAGCTGAGAAAACTCATTAATAAATTTTATTTGTTTAATTTTACATCAAATAAAATCTTTTTTTTATTTTTATTTTTAATACTTTGTGACGCCAATTTCGAGTTGTATAAAAAATTAAATTATTGCAAAATCATGTGATAAATTTGAGTATTAAAAAAAAATAAAAATTTCTGAAAAAAATAAATAAAATAAAATTTAGGGACACTTAGGATCATCTGCCCTGTGATTGACGTTTCTAAAATTCTTTTTAGTGCAGTTGTAACATTTATATATTACACCACCATCGTGCGAAGCTTTGTTCAAAGTACACACGGTGTAATCGTGGTTACCCGCACAAGCTGGACAGACATTAACTCTGCTGCAGTTCTTAGCACCATGTCCGTACATTTTTACACTGAGTAGGACCTATGTTACTCTTTAGAGGTTTCCTCCAGTACACGGAAATGTTATAAAAGTATCTGATCTTCATTACCTCCCTTTTGGATATATGTTGTCGGTCAAACTCAATTAAATATAAAGCATCGTCAACATTTGTTCTTTTTGTATGGATTTCTTTTACACTCACCGGTTTAATGTTGTGTGAGTCAATAAATTCTTTGTTGATTGTCTTATACTCGAGCTGAGGAAGACCAAACAAGACCATTTTAAAACTTTTAGAGTCTTTTATCTCATGAGTATAGAAATTGAACCTATTACTCTTTAGGATGGTTAGGGCTTCTTCATAAAGTGATCACGATACGGACATAATTTTCGTTCCGATAGACATTCTTTTAAATGTAAATTTGTTTCCAATCAGAATTAAAACTGAGGAAAAGCTGTGTGCAGAATCCACAATTATAGGTGGCAGTTTTTCTTTACTAGAATGAAACTCTTCTTCATCGTTGAATGAATCATCAGATAATATTTGAAATTGGTTTGAACTGGTACTAGGTCTCTCAGACGTTTTCTGTAACTTAAATTTGGGGTTGTTACCCCAATGCCTTCGCCTTTTTTGTGAAAACATCGCAAAAAAGCAAATAAATTAATTTATAATCTTTTACTTTTAAATGCTAGACTCTGTTGAATAACGCTGGAAGCCTTTAACTTTTCAAGTTGTAACTGGAAAAAAATTGATTTCTCTTTTCATGTATTTATAAGTGAACACTAGCAAAAACCTATTTTTGTATTTTGATTTTGTTTTCAATAAAAATTCAGCAGATGAGAAATATTAAATTAGAAGCAAAGTGCTCTAATTTATTAACAATTTTATTTGTTATTCAATCAAATAATTAACCATTTTCTTTTTAATTAATTACTAAGCTTGAGGTCGTTTTATACAAATTCATATTTTATTTCAGTCCCAGTTGCGTAGCTTCTTTAGGATATAATTAATTATAATTATAATTAATTCAGCATATATTTATTATATCCTGAAGAAGCTACGCAAGTTGTAGCGATATATCGATATAAAATATAAATTTATATAATACGAACTCAAGCATATTAAATTAGCTATTTTAATTAAAATTAGTTTTTCATAAAACTAAATTTTTCAATTTAAAGTGTCAACGTGAAGCCTTTCATAATTTTAAATTAATTTCATATGAAATTATTGGACAACCATAAAAATTAATAAAAATTATCTTTAGCTGGCATTGACTTAAAGCTTTAACTCTATCAACAATTATTTAAAACACAAAAAAGCTCATGTGTTTACAGAACAGAAAGAGAGGTAGTGAAATAGAGAAAGACTTAGATAAAGAAAGAGAAAGATAGTTGTAAAAAAAGAGTTGAAGAGTGAAAAAGAGACGAGAGAAAGGGTTACATATTTAGAGAGAGAAAAAAATCATAGAGCGACAGAAAATTATAGAGCAAGAGAAAAATAAAATCAAAGAAACAGACATGGAGAATGAGAGAGATATAGAGCTAGAGAGAGAAATATATTAAGAGGGATGTAGATCTATAATAGAAATCAAGACATATAAACGACAGAATGCAAAAAACATATATAGAGAAAGAGAGACAAATAAGAGAGAAAATCAAAAAAAAAAAGAGATAATTTTAATTCGACCGATAGATAGAATGAAATAGAGACACATAGAGTTGGAAAAACATATAGAACAAGAAAAGGATAGATTGAGAGAAATATACATAGAATGGGAGAGAGATATAGAACGAGAGAGACTTGTGGAACGTGTCGCTGCATGCACATAAATAAAAAACTGATCCAAGCTAAATCATAAGAAAAAAGAAAACTAGAAAAAAGTATAAAAAAATTACAGCTTAAAATTCTAAGTTTCATTGATTTTTTATTACAAAGATTCTTAAAGAAAAAAACATAAAATAACTAAAACTAAAAAAATAAAGTAATTTTGAAGAAAAACTATAAATAGCATCATTTACTTAATATTTTTAAAAAGTAGCTAAAGCACAGCTTAGATTTCAATGAGAATTTTTTTGGCTTAGAGGATCTTTAACTCGCTTTATCGGTACATAAATCTCCAAGCAGCAGAATTACTTACAGTACCAGAAAACTTAATCAAATCCATGAAAGTCTGTTTTTTTTTTTATATCGAATTCTTTAGAACAAAATCTTTAAATGTCAATTTTCGAAAAAATTATTAAAGCATTTTTGAATAATTTTGATTTGAAAAGTAAAGCTGAAAATAAAATATATTCATATTTATTTTTCTCTGACCAGCTTATCAACTTAAATTTAAAAATTTCATTCAAAATATTACTTTCGTTAAGTTCGGTTATATTTTGCCATTTAAAACTAAATTAAAAAATATTTTTCCACAAACAATAGGACTTTTTCCGAAAATTTAAAAATAGTATCAACATTGTGCTGAAAAAAAAAACTAATGCAATTCAAGCTTGGAGTTTAAAGAACCTAATCGACACTCTCTAAAAGAGAGACATGAAGCCTAAAATAATTGTTTTTTATTTTTAAGTTGTTTTCATTAGAAAGCAAAAACAAAGCATTACACATAAATAAATGGATAATTTAAGTTCTCTTTTAGTCATGCACTATCCCTACGTATGAGCGATATTTGTAAATAATAAAACTCATACGGCATATTAGCCGGTTCTTGTTGAGTTGTTTACTCTGGCCTTTTAAATTAATCATGATTTCGAAAAAAATTTACTATTAAATATGTTAGAGTGCCAAGTGAGCAAGTTTACTTCAACACTTATTCTAAAAGGATTTTTTTTATATTAAGAATTTGCTTGTGAAACCCTAATTTACTCTCACTAAACTTATGTGATGGTTATTGTTATTATTATAGTTATTATGATAACTGGTATTGAAATTGATGTTAATCACATGCTTCAGTGGTTACCAGCATTGCCATTTTAGCTTTTTTAAGGCTACATTTAAATATTTTGGCTTTTAGCCTTTAGCTTTTTTCCTAGAATTTTTTGTTTCTCAAAATAGCTTTAAATAGCTTTTTCTGGAAAATTAAAAATAAATCATACATAAACAAACTAAGACTGAAGAAAGTTTCTGAACACAAATGAGCTTGTTTTGTACTCTACGAACTCTTGAATTTAAATAACCTTATGTAAAATCTGCATTAAGTTTTGTATTAAAAATATATTAAACAAATTAACTTAAATCAAATTTTCGAAAAAACTTTTGCTATATAAATTAATAAATTGTTAGCAGAAAAAGTATTTGGGTTCCAATTTATAAAATAAATGTAAGGAGTGTTTTTTTATAGACGTATAGAACTTTAAGTTGGCGACCGATTTAACAGCTGTCAAGTGATTTATTCTCAGTTTGGTTTGGCAATTCATCATGAATAGACTCACGCCTGAGCAACGCTTGCAAATAGTCGTCGAATGGGTCCAAAACGAGATTGCCGTTGTTCCCGATTTTCATAAGCGAATTTTGTTTAGCGATGAAGCGCACTTCTGGTTGAATGGCTACGTCAACAAACAAAACTGCCGCATTTGGAGTGAAGCTAATCCTCAAGTGTATGTCAAAACACTGTTACATCCAGAGAAACTGCCTGTTTGGTGCGCTTTATAGGCTGGTGGAATCGTTGGTCCGTACTTCTTAAAAACCGATGATGGCCAGAACGTTACAGTCAATGGTGATCGGTATAGAGCCATGATTACTTACTTTTTCATTCCTAAATTGAACAACCATGATGTCCAGGAGCTGTGGTTCCAACAAGACGGCGCAACATGTCACACAGCTCGTGCCACAATCGATTTATTGAAAGACACGTTTGGTGACCGCCTAATTTCACGTTTTGGACCTGTGAATTGGCCTCCAAGATCTTGTGATTTAACACCGCTAGACTACTTTCTGTAGGGCTATGTAAAGTCATTGGTCTATGCGGATAAGGCACAAACGCTTGACCATTTGGAAGATAACATTCGCCGTGTTATTGCCGATATACGACTAAAAATGTTGGAAAAAGTCATCGCAAATTGGACGTCCAGATTGGACTAATTCCGAGCCAGAAATCATATTTAAAATTTAATGCCGCAAGATTATCTTTCGGATAAATAAAATTCATGTCAATCGAATAATCCATCGTTGTTTTATTGCAATTTAAAGTTCTATACGTCTATAAAAAACACCCTTTATTTCTGAATTCTTTTAGAAATTTTCAAAAATTCAACTTTTGTCAAATATGATGTCTGTGAGTAATTTTTGTGAATATGGATAATTTAAGACTACTACAGGGTGACCCAAATAAGACCAGCTGATGTAAAACACAAATAACTTTTTTATTTTTTAACATAATTTATATTTTCTTTTTGCAGATTATAACTGAACTCTTGGAAATTTAAAATGGATACGTACAGTCCACAACAACACATTAAAATTATCGATTTTTATTATTCTTCTCAACGATCAATTGTTCTGACGCAGCGAAATTATCGCCGTGTTTTTTTAACGTAAGATCAGCGCCCACATCTACCATGATTACAAGTTTAGTTCACCGTTTTGAGGAACTGAGTTCAGTTGCCGACCGTCCAGAAAGAGGTGTTCATCGAAATATTCGTACTGAAGACAACGTGGAAGCTGTGCAGCAGAGTGTTGCAAATGATCAACTCGTCGCCGTTCCGGCCAATTGGGTATACCCAGAACAACATTACAGAGAATTTTAAGGCTGGATCTTAAGATGTATCCATACAAAGTTCAAATTGTGCAACAGCTTCTACCGCAAGACCCCCAACAACGACTACAATACCATCACTAGGTCTCATTTGGGCCACCCTTAGATAACGGAGAAAGTATTTTCGAAAAATATACTTGAGATGAATGAAAAAAATTTGTGAATTTTTTTAGAAATTTCCAAAAAGTCAACTTTTTCCAAATATGATATCTAAGTGGGATTTTGGTGAATGTGAACAAAGGAGGACTTGGAATCAAATACTTTTATATTTTCTTTAGTTATCGATGGTTTATGTTCTCTTCTTGGTGTCTTATAAAAATCAAAATTATACTTGTAATAAAAATTAGGAAAATTTTGAATCTTTTCTTGGCTTGTTTTTCTGCTAGCTTTTGTTTTATAACAATTTAGCTTGTTTTTTTCTAGCTCTTGGCAACACTGGGGGTTACACATAAATAAGTTTATGTATTTATAATTAAAATTAATGATATACCATCGTTTTGTATTTGCTGTATTAATGAGGCAATATTTTCCAAGATTAAAGGAAAAGATTAAATTTTATAAAAAGGAAATTTTTTTTCTACAAGTTTATTTTAAGCCTTTTTTCTGTTGACACTTTTAAAGTCCTTGGGATAAAATCAACGTTGAAATAAAAAAAAAAAGTGTAAATGGCCTAAAGGGCTTTTCCTCTTTTTTTTCAAAAATGAATAATGAATAAAAACACTTAAAAAAGAAATACTTCAGGCATTAAAAGATAAGCAGCTAAAAAAAATTTATTCAAAACAAGAAAACATTAAAAAAAAGCTTTTGGTTAAATTTATCTTTATTTTCTTTAAATACAAAAACAAAACTTATCTCTAACTCAATCAATTTTATTACTACCTGTAGCGCAGTTTGTGAAAAATCAACAACTTCCAATAAAAGAAAAACAAAAAAGGAAAATTTAAAAAAAAAGAAACCATTAGCGTTAGGAAGTTGTACTATTGAATTGTAGGTCATCTTATAACTTTTGGCATACACATGTATGACGTTGACCTCGACGGAAATGGTTATGAAATGCTTTTGTACATACAACAAAACTACAACTAAAAAAAATATAAATGAATTAGCAGGAAATGGGGCAGCAGCTTCACAGCACCAAATGAAGTTCGGAAAAATAAAAAGAAAGCAAAAAAATTGAAACAGAAACAGAAAATAGAACGTAAAACTTAACATGAATAGCATTTGAAATGAAAATGTCATTGAGTATATTTTTTTTGTTCTGCTTTTATTTTGCCATTAGCACGTAGTTATTCTATTTTACAATATATTCCTTTTTATAGAAACACACGCACACACACACACGCACACTTTAACTTACTTTAATACAAAGCAAGCACTCTTTTGTTTGGGAGTGAAATCACAATTGTGTTTACATCTTTGTACATATAAATGAAGCGCCCTACACAAACACATGCACATACACACATGAACGTGATGTAATCTAAAAAAGCCCAAAAAATTTGTTGCTGCTGTTGTTGTTGCTAAGCATCTTTAAGCCAAATTAGCTGCGGTTGCTTTCAAGCCGATTGTCCGGAAAATAAAAATGTGTTCTTAATAATTTTCCTGTTTTTTTTTATATTCTCATGCTTATATTTAGTAAAGAATTTCTTTTGCTTCCTTTAGCACACATAAAGGAAAAAAATTATTGCAAATTGCTAAAAGTACCCTGAGTAAACGTTATGAAAAAGCATTAAAATGTTATTGTTTTCTCTTTACAGCTGATATTAAGTACATTTTTATTTAAAAGAAAGGAATGAAATAACTCTAAGTACTTCATTTAAGAAATTGAATTTAAAAAGCACGTTACTTGTGTGCTTTAATTTAAGAATCTTAACGGTTTGATAAGTGCTACGTAAAAAAACTCGTTGTGGAAATTTCAACTCAAATTTTATGATAAAAAATAAAATTTTTATTTTAATTCTAATTAATAGCCAACGGCCCACACGTGAACAAAATTTAAAAAGTTATAAAATTTTAATTAAATCCTCAAAATTCTTTACAAAATATAATCTGTCTCAGTGATGTTGATTTGTACTTCTCCTATATCTTAAAAATAATAGCTCTTTTTCCAAAACGAATTTAGCAAGTTTATAGCTGCCCTTAAGCCTCTGCCTTTAGCAACAGCATATTGATGTTTTATGAGTATTAAAATAAGGGGCTGCTGTAATAATTCGCAGAATTATATTTTACTACTTTTAAGTTTTATCTTCAATGACAATGGCAATGACAATGACAATGATAATGACAATGACAATGACAATGACAATGACAATGACAATGACAATGACAATGACAATGACAATGACAATGACAATGACAATGACAATGACAATGACAATGACAATGACAATGACAATGACAATGACAATGACAATGACAATGACAATGACAATGACAATGACAATGACAATGACAATGACAATGACAATGACAATGACAATGACAATGACAATGACAATGACAATGACAATGACAATGACAATGACAATGACAATGACAATGACAATGACAATGACTATGACAATGACAATGACAATGACAATGACAATGACAATGATAATGATATGATATTCATATGAGAAACAACGACATTGACATTAATATGATATTGACATTGACATGACGTTGTCATGTCATGAAAACTTAAAAGTAAAGAAAACAATTTTAACTTGAAAAGAAACACTCAGTTTCTTGCATTTATACTGCAAATTCGATTTATACTCTTCATTTTTTTATTAGATTCACTTGAGGACTTCAAATTAATTTCAATTTTTATTTTTATTCTGTTATGGTTTAAGCAACAAATTCAGTCAAATTCAAGTTCATTTAGAAATAAACAATTTTCGAAGAAAAAAAATTTAATTAATAAATCAGCAAATGAGCTGAAATTTTAAGAAAATCTTTTATTAATGCTTAGCCACGTCTAAGTAAAAGTTAGTAAATTTTTTGAAAAGATTCTGATTAAAAACATTTTTTAAATAATAAACAAAATTGATCATTTTAAAAGTTTATGTTAAAATTGAAGATTTACTGGCTTTAAAATGTATTTTTGAAAGGCTGTAAGTAAGATTCGAAGAAATTTCTTCAATTAAAAGTTGAGTTAATTAGTTTTTTCCGCCAACAAATAACAATTGACCCAAAAATTTTATAATGGAAAGCAGTCATGCTGAAAACAGCACAAAATTGTTACTCTCAATAAAATGATTTACTGAAATGTTCATTAATAAAAAAACAGCTCAATATTATTGGGCTTAAGTTTTCATAAATAAAAAAAAAAATATTTTTTTTAATACAAAATTTATGTATAACAAACCCTTAAAAATTTTTTTTACTGGTTTGTTGTAACCTTTAAGAGTGGGCAGGCTATTAGTCTAACAAGTATTTGAAATCATATTGATTTTAACTTAAATAGGTTTCCAACAAAACAGAAAAAAAAAATTGAAATGCCCTACAAGCTGCTTAAATATTTCTACACGAATAAATTCCATATAATCCTACACACACACACACACCCACATTTACACCCACACTAGATTACAATTATTTCTATATTTTTCACAAGCCACGCAGTATTTTAACTGCGAGTAGCAGCCACTGGTGACTGGGAATTTTTCCTTTAGCAAATATCCCGTCATAATAATAGACCAAAATGTTATTTACAGAAAAAAAGAAAAATTATTTATTATATAAACTGGCTGTTTAGCAACTATTTATATTTCTGGCTTTGATATGTTTTGGAAAAAAAAAATAACTTAACTTTGCAAAAAAAATTTAAGGCCATGTTGCTGTTACCATTAGAAGCCAAAAGCCTAAAGAAAATTACGAAGAGTACAGTAGGCAGTAGTTGGCTTTGTGCCCACAGGGTTAGTGGGTTGCTTTGGTACTACAGTAACTGCCTTTAATTTCAGTCATGGATATGCTTTCTAATATATTGTTGTTGTTTTCACAACTCAACGCACTAATAATATGACAACATAAGAAACTGCTAAAAATCTAGAAAAATCAAACTCACTTTCGTCAAATTTTTGCTGCGATACATGAAGTCGAAGCAGGACAAAATGGGAACAGCGAATGTTAGAGCCTGCTGGCCATTACTAAAAGTAAATATTGTTAAGACATAAAGCAAACAATAAAAAAAGAACAAAAAAGCACACATAAAACAACAATAATATCCAAAAAAAAACTTGAAAAAAAGGAAATGCAAAAAAGAAACAAAACCTGCTAGCAAAAATACAAGACAAAATTTTAGCAGAAACAAGAAAAGACAACGAAAAACAAAGAAATAGAAAAGCATAAAAAATAAATGACAATAAAAAATTTATTGTTATTATCCTTTAAAGCGCTTTTCAATTGTTAGTGAACAGCAAACAGCAGTAACAATCAGAAGTAGAAAATGTTACAAGATTTGGGTAGACAAACAAAAAAGAAAAAAAAAATAAAGGATAGACTGGCACAAGTAATAGTTTTTATTGCTGCAATTCTGAGTAATGGAAAACCAAGACAAAAGAGCAAGCAAAGAAAAACGATGCCACTAGAAACAGTTACAAGACGAATAAACATTTGTGGAAGTCTGTTAGGCAAGTAGGTGGGCCCAGCAGAGCATAATTTCTTGTTGCAAAAAAAAAAAAAAAAATTTAAAAAAATATTTAAAAGTAAATTTTATTTGAAACAAGAAGTAAATTATTAAGTTTGAAAAGAAAATGTCTTTTCACGTGTTTCTAGAATATAAAAATATATAATTTTTTATTTTCAAATGAAATGAAAAACCTTAACTGTTGGAAATTTTAATTACAATTGTAATTCGAGTAGTGAAATCTAAAATCTAAAAATAATATAAAAAAAAGCCTCAATTTAAATTTATTTCAAAATTCAATTAATTAAGCCTGGGGTTAAATTACTGCTTTGAAAATCAATCGAAATTTAAGCTTACTACGACCACAGCCTAGTCAATTGCCCTCTGCTGTTCACCTAAAAACATTGGGAAAAGAAAACTAAATAAAAAAGTGTTTATGTGAAGCGGCCCTTACATGACATCAAGTAACCTTAGCAATCAAGCATTTGTGAGAGTATTTTGGTCGTGTTTGTTCATTTTTTTGTGAGTGTTTGGTTTTTCGTAGGGACATCAATTAGAATTTAATATTTTGCTAAGGCTCTCAGTTTTCTAGTGTAGTGTATGGCAAAATTAACTCAATTGAGGGAAGTTTTCAAAGCGAAAACACACTTTTTTTTATTAAAAATTGCCAGGGAAAACTTGTCACTATTCATAACCTTTCCAGCAGTTTTAAGGGGGTTTTTTAAAAGCCCATATAAAGCCAAATCTGTAGAGTTTATACAGGAATCAAACCTGCAATCCTTTGATTGATAGGCTAGTGCACTATTCACTCACAGGCTTAATAGTTGGTTCGCGTTTATGATTTTAGTTCAATCACTTGATTGTCATGTATACTGTTGTGCATGGGCCGCTTAAGTATTTTTTTTCAAAAATTGCCACTTTTTTTTTGTAGAAATTACAAACGGAATCACAAAGTTTTTTTTATACCCTTCTTACTTGCAATGAAGGGTATAAAAATTAGATTCCTTAAAAAATAGGTGTTTTCGTTTTAAAATGAAATTGATTAGAAGCGATCAACTCGTTTAAAACACATACTTGCCCCTTTGCCATTTTACTCTATTACCTATTATGCGCATTGCCGAGGTGAATATTTTATTTTATATTAAAGGGGAACATGACCAATAAAAAAAAATTTAAGAAAAAGAGCACTCTTACCGGGTGGGCCAAAAGAAAGCGAAGTTAAAAAAAAAAAAAAATATAGAGACGCATGAATGTTTAACTTTACTTTACTTTAAGTTTTTATTTTATTGTTTCCCTTTCCTCTTATTTTGAATAATTATTTTGGTCTTTTTTATTATAGAATCTTCTGATTTTTTTAAACAAAATTTTCATTTTAAAAAAAATTCCAGGATAATATTTATTTCTGAAGAAACTATAGGCAGCAGTAAAGAAACCAACGTTTATTCGGGCCTTGCAAGTTTTATTTCACACCCCAGAAAAGGGATTTTCCTTCTTATTATTTTGTTTTGTTTTGTTTTTTTTTTTTTTTTATTGAAACTTAAAAAAAATAAAACTAGAAAAAATACCTCTAAGCCCTGTAGTCCTTTATCTAACAACTCATAACTCATGTTTCTAAACTGGCATTCATACTGTTGCTCGTAGTTCTCTTCAATAATAAACAATGTTTCACAAAAAACAACAAATAAGGAGAAAAGAGGCCTAAAAAATAGTAAAGATTTTTGTTTATGTTGAAAGACATGCCTTGAAACGTTAAAATAAAAAATTGAAAGAAAAAGAAAAATAAAAAATTCAAGGAAAATTTTAAAGAAGAATAAAAACAAACTTGACGATTAACGAGTGGCAGTTAGGCACGCCAGCGTATACTTTTCAGCCAAACAATCCCCCAACTCTTGCGTTCATGCATATCAACAGTCATACATTTTATCAGGCTGTCATTTTTGAAATGTTCATTCATGTTGTCTGATCTAAATATTTCCTTTTATTATTTAGGGTGTGTAAGAAAAACAAATAAGGAAATGTGTATGTGTGTGTGTGTGTAAAAGTCAGTCAATGTGCTCACATGTCATTTGAATTGTTAGGCAAGAGACGAGCTTGTCAAATTAAAAATGGATTTTTCTTAATAATAAAAAAAAACAAGCAGAAAACACGAGTTATTTACTTTAGTTTGATATTTAGTCATACAAGTTTTTATATGAAAAGTAAGCAAGTAAACTGAACTATTTTCTTGTTGTTTCTTAATTCAAATTAAATATTGAATGTGTGTGCATTACATTAAAAGTTTCCTTAAGATGCTCCTGATAAAAACAGTTCATTTAGCTTTTTATTTCTTTCATTGTGTCCTGGTGTAAGTTAAGCTCATTTGCATTGTAGAGCCTTTCATCAATAATGTTTCTATGACATTAATAAAGCAGTTGAGCATTCTTTTCAGTTAGAATATTCTAAAAGAGAACTATTACTTTTAAACAGCTTGACCAATTTTAGTCTTTCAATACTTTCAGTAAAAGAAACTAAGATATTTAAGATAAAGAATCAAGACCTGCCAAAGGCTAAGAAGTTAGAAAAACCTTAAGCATTTAATATTGAAACCAAAATTTTATTTAAATTTGATTTGATTCACTGTCTATATTTAAACAGAAAGCCTATTATCCAAAAAAAAAATTAAATTAGATTTTAGAGTTCATGTTATAGAAATTTTTCATAAATTTTACTTTGAAGTCTGCGTAAATGTTTTTTGGTTAAGAGCAAAAACCTTTAGTGAAATTAAATATTTTCTAAAATTTCATTTCAAAATTAAATGCTTTAAATGAAAAGTAATGCCGTTTTAAAAAATTAGCATTGCCGTTCTCAGCTCAAATAATTTTTTAGTTCTATTCTCTTGTTTATATTTAAAACTAAATGTTTTTGCCCGGTCCTTTATTATGTGAGTTCGCTTCCTTCGGGAAATAAATTTATAAATAGAATTTTAATTAAAAAAAAAAAACCTTCAAAGAATAACTTTATAAAGTGGCTCATGCCTTTGCTAGCATTATTATCAGAGTTGCCAACTACGGTAAAAAAAATGTATTTCAAAGCATAATTTGAGGCTTAAATTTAGTACGGGCACTTATCTTTTTAAATAGTTTTTAGAGAAAATCGTTGAAAAGTGGCCTTCAAAATAGGCGTGTCAAAGGCAAAAATATATGGCAACCTTTCTTGGATTATAGAGACTGTATGTACCAAATTTTAGACAAATCCGTAAAAAAAAAATTTTTTTATATTGAACAAACAAACAGAAAATTAATTTTCAGGGATTAGGGAGATGGCGGTGAAAAAAAAATACCGTTTGCTAGATTTCAAATAATTTTATAAGAAAAAATGCGTAGGATTTTAAAGTTATGCTCTCTAAAATAACTTAATAAGATATAAGCGGTTTTTCCATATTGCCGCAGATTAGTTTTCAACAAAGCAGTGCCTGTTATGGTGCAATAGATTGACTTTAATTGTAAAATTGGTATAAAAAATCTTCTCACAAAAATCTTGTGAAACGTTTTTAAAAAAAAAAACTAAAAACAAATTCCTGAGAGATCGATTTTTGTACGAATAAATGTTTAAATTAAAGTGCTGAGGCCAAAATAAAGCACTCGAGAGTGATCGAAATTTCAATACAAGTTAATTTTAGCCCTAATTAGGGCCACGCAAAGAGCACACAGCTTTCTAAACAGTGGTAGGTGAAAATACTTAAGAAGTGGGCGCAAAAATAGGCGTGTCTGGTCCGAAAGATTATGATTTTCTTAGAATAAAATTTCAAAGAAATCCGTATGAAAAGAGACAAATTAAAAAATTACTTTAGTTAAGACTGAGAGTGATTAATTTAGTTCAGACAAGCAAACCTTTATAACAGTCGTGAACATTAATATGATCAAAAATTATGCTTAAATTATTTTTTTATTTAAAAACAATATTCCTACAAAATTCCCTAATGACCACAGATAAGTAAAATTGCAATTTTTTTAATCAACTTTTGAAAATTTGTTCTATCAAAAACATTTTTCTTTTTTGCGGTTAAATAATAGTGAAAAACATTTTTGCAAGAATTTGAAATTTTTTAAAATTTCTTTATGTTAGACATGAGGGACTAAAAGCTTTTCTGTTGGTTTATAAGATGATGTCTTAAGTTCCTTACTTATCAAATTGTCTACATAAAAGCAGAAAATGTAATAAATAAATGTCTATATTTACACATTTTTATGTATTTATGTGTGTGTCTGCGTACAGTTTAAATAAACACAAGTAGT
Organism: Thelaira solivaga; assembly: GCA_947397855.1. Lineage (NCBI taxonomy): Eukaryota > Metazoa > Arthropoda > Insecta > Diptera > Tachinidae > Thelaira > Thelaira solivaga. The sequence goes on along the minus strand of OX377610.1, from coordinate 71,102,962 downwards.
ATTTGCTACAAATACGGATAATAATAATTTGTCATTGTGTATAACACAGTCACAAAATACAAAATATATATGTACACCCAGCAAACAAATTTATTTTATACTAGATGTTTTTGGCCGGTTCTTTATTACGTGAATCGGTATACTTTAGAGCGTATGTATCAATTTTTAGAAAAATCTGCTTACAAATATAATTTTAATTGCTGAAAAAGTCATTCCCTTCTATATGAAATAACTCACATTTTTGTTATCATTATCAGAGGCACCAAGAAAAGTGATAAATAAAATATTCAGAAGCATAATTTCAGGTTTAAATTAAGTACGGAAACACATCTTTTTGAACAGTGGAGAGTGAAAATTGTTTAAAAGTGGTTTTCCTTTGGAAAACAAAAATTTGTTTAAACAAACAAACAAAATTTTTATTTTTATAGATCTATAAGCGACTGAGACTTATACAGGGTGGGCCAAAAGAAACCAAGGGGTGTAAAAGTTTAATAACTTTTTTGTTTATTAACTTTTTTTTATTTTTTCTTTCAGATTATATAATATACAAAATGGACATTTTTTTATACTAAGTATGAAATATGATGTCTCTTAAATGACCACCGTTTTCAGCTTCGCACTGATGGGCTCTTTTTAGAGCATTTTCCATAACATCTTTCAAAACTTGTGGCTGTAGCGTTCGAATTTCTGCAACAATGTTTGCCTTGAGTTCAAGGATTGTCTCTGGCTTGTTCACATACACTCGCTCCTTCAAAAAACCCCAAAGAAAATAGTCGGGTGCTGTCAAATCTGGCGATCGCGCTGGCCAAATAATTCCCGAATTTCGAGAAATTATTCGCTCTCCAAAAATTTGACTTAAAAGTGCCATTGTGTCTCGGGCAGTATTGGCAGTGGCTCCGTCCTGCTGAAACCACATACCAGCTCTGTTTTCAAGAGCAGGACGTAAAAAATTTTCTATCATAAAACGATACCGCTCTCCATTTACGGTTACAGCACTTCCATCTTCATTCTCGAAGAAGTAGGGCCCAATAACATTTTCAGATGTGATCCCACACCATACTGTACACCTGATGGGGTGCAATTGGCGTTGATGAATGGCTCTTGGATTTTGAGAACCCCAAAACCTACAGTTCTGCTTGTTAACAAAGCCATTCAAATGAAAATTAGCTTCATCACTCATAATCAAATTTTCAATAAAGTTGATTTCATTTCTGGCCAACTCTTGAAATTTAACTGCAAAATTTAGACGTTGCCGATGATCTGCGGGTTTTAATTCTTGGACCAATATAACTGTAAATCTTTTTTTAAAATGCGCCGTAGTGACGTACGAGACATTTCTAGCTGAGCAGAACGCCTTCTGCCAGATGTTTCTGGTGCTTCGTTAACACTTTGCTGTACTCGTTCAATATTTTCCGCAGTGCGACTTAAACGTGGTCTACCGGTTCGAGGCAAATCTCTTACGCTGCCATGTTGGTGATGACGATTAACTAAGCAACGAATCATCGCTTCAGAGGGCGAAATTCTGACGTTAAAATGTCGACGATATGCTCTTTGCGTTAAAATAATTGATCTCTGGTTTAAATAATAAAATTCTATTGTTCTGGTTCTCTGTTCAGTTGTGAACCTCTCCATTATAAATTTTTCAAATGATGTCTATATAATCTGAAAGAAAAAATAAAAAAAAATTAATAAACAAAAAAGTTATTAAACTTTTACACCCCTTGGTTTCTTTTGGCCCACCCTGTACATACAGCACTGTACAACACTAACATTAAAATAATACGATAACATGCAATACTGATAGATTAGTAAAATATAACAACGTTACGTTCGCTAAACTAAACGTAAAGAAAATGAGAAACAGTTGGAGTCATCACACTGTAGTCGACAAAATAATTCTTAGTTTTAAATTAAATAACCAATTGATTATTCTATTTAAAAGCTAATTAAATATTAATAATCAATAAATTATTTAACCAAAAAATGTTTAATTAATAAAATTTAATTTTTATTCGCGCTTAATTCCTAATAATGTAAATAGTATAAACTTACAGTACCAGCTCGCTAATCCGAAGGTGTGTAATCCGAATTGAATTTATGACGTATTACATATTCCGCATTGATTGCAAGTTCGCTAAACTGAATTTTTATTTTTTTCTGCTTTTTTATTATTGTGTCTGTTTTCTTTTTACAAAACCATAAGATGCAGAGCCTTCTATGATTAACATTGTACATATTTAGTTGTTTTATGTCTTGTTGCTGAATAGTATTAGTCGAGAAAACATCAATTTAAATAATATGGACAAAAAACGTGCACATAAAACGCTGTCATTAGTTGATAAGCTTAAAATAATAGAAGAAGTGTATCGCAGATAATCAGGAAAAACTTTTAGCAAATAAATTTGGTGAAGGAGCAAGTGCACTGAAAGAGAAGCAAACCTACATACATCACAAATTATGTATGTTAAAAAAAAACAGTATTTGAGAAAAGCTTTAATTTTTTCATTCCTGATTAATAAAAACACAATAAATTTTTTTTGAAATTCTGACTTGTATTTTATTGTCGAATATAGTGAATTATAATACATAATAACAGTACATCCAGTAATGTGAATATCTTGTTAGTCCGAATCAGGGTCTGTAATTATTAATTCTGATTAGCGAACTGGCACTGTAATTAATAAATTGAATTTTCAAATAAAATGAACTAAAATCACATCAATTAAAAGTCTAACAAAGAATATCAAGAAAAATAAATGGACTGATGAACAAGACTGTTAAAGTTTCTGCTTTAAAAATATTTGAAATTTTTAACACAAGTCATAAGGGTCATAAAGGGTGTCGCAACAAGAACGCAAGATTTAATTTTTAAATAAAACACAGATATTTAAAAAAAAATCATGAAACTTTATTATATCGTAAAGTAGACAGAATGAGGTTATGTATGGAACAACATATCGAGCAGGCGGCCGCGGCTTTGCTGGCACACACGCGATCTTCTAATGAAATTTTCAATGACCGTTTTGCATAAATGCTGCGGTATTTCATTAATGCAGTGTCCAATTTCTTCTTTTAAGGCTTGAGTCGTCGTTGGCTTATTCGCGTAAGCCATCGACTTCAAAAACCCCAAAGAAAAAAGTCTAATGGTGTTAAATCGCACGATCTAGGCGGCCATTTCTGGTCTCCAAAACGCGAAATAACACGACCGGGAAAGGAATGATGCAGCAATTGAATTGCTTCTCTGGCTGTATGACATATGGCGCCGTTTTGTTGAAACCACAAGCCCTCCACATTCATTTCTTCAATTTTAGGCAAGAAAAAACTGGTTCTAGTGTCAAACAATTATACTTCGAATGGCGCCAAATTTAAGTCTTGCGTTCTTGTTGGGACACCCTTTATAAACATCGTTTTAAAAAATAGTAGAAGCAATTTTATAAATAACACTTACAGCATAACATTTATAAGACATCATTTTTGTTCGCTATGAGTTCCAGTTTTGAAGAAAAAAAAAATACCGAAATGTGTAACAAAGAAGGAAGCGAACAAATATTTCTCGAAATGAGCGAAACTACTACGTTTTGGAATATATTTTTATAGTCTAACATGACTTCCATTAGATAAAATTAATTCAAATAAAGTAATAATAAAAATTAAACTAATCTAAGCGAATATTTTTAGAATAAATTTAGAGCTGATAATTCAGACATAATTTCACAAAATGATGAACAAAATTGTTCTAAATTTCCTTTTCTCCAAATTTAATTTATTTTTTTTAAATATAAAAAAAAAAATTTTTTTTAATAATTCTCTTTTTACATGAATTTTTTTTAAAAGTATCTATCGTGTAAAAAAATAATTAGGTGTATGACGTAGGTAAATGGCGTAGTGGTTAGGCTTATTTTGACAAATTTTTGTTTAATGTATCTTTTTTATTTGACTAATTTAGCTTTAAATGCATAATAACAACAGTAAAATATTATAAATATTAATTTTTAAGGCTGGTATTCAAAGAGAGTAATAACGACTTCAAGTATAAATTATGACAAATTTTTCATACAAATTTGTCGTAATATCGATTTCAAGTCGACTTTAATATTCTTTGAATACAAGCATAAATGAACAGGTTTTAAAGGCAAAAAAAGTTTTTTTTTGGTTGTTTAAAAAAAAAAACAATTTTAATAATTTGCAGATGAGGAAAAAAAATATTTCCGAAAGCGGCACTCCAGGAATCCAGTGTCTGGGAGTAATATTACTTTTTCTATATATTTCAAACAAAAGTAAAAATATACATACTTGAAAGACTTTATTATGGGATTATTGAATTTGCGTAAATAATAAATTACTATTTAAACTAAAAAAAGTTTGCTGGGCTTTGCTTATAAACCTACATGTACGCATTACACAAACAAATTGAATTGAGTGTGTGTGTGTGTGTGTGCGTGTGTGTGTGGTAAATATTTGAGTAGTGAGTGTTAAAGTTATGACAAGTAAACAAATTTAAATAAAATTAATTTTTTTATTATTTGCGTCTCTCTTTTAGGTTTTACTACACAATTTTATGGCATAAATTATTTATTTAAATGTAAAATGGCTGCATTCAAGTGGTTTCATATGCAAACAGATTTAAATAAGATTTGTTTGTTTAAAGTGCTTGTCATGTTAAACGTTTTTCTTTTTTTTTTTGCAATTTTATTTTTTTATTTTTACAAAAAAAAAAGTTATTGTTGTGCTTTTTTTGTTTGGTTGATTGTCTTTTTTATGGTTTCTTTATTAATTATATTGATAACCAGTGCAAGGATATGCTTGCACTTACAACAGGAAAATATGCTCATAAAACATGCGCTTAAAATTACAAAATATGCACTAGAATATTCACTAATGCCCTTATGGAAAATAAACAAAAAAAAATATTTTTCTAGACACCGGCGTTACCTAAAAATAGCTAGAAAAAGCTAAATCACTTACAAAAAAGTTAAGAAAAAGTTAAAAAACTATCACTTTAAATTCTAAATAATAATTATGATTTTTATAAAAGATCAAAAAGAGAACATACAATAGCAAAAACTAAAAAAAAATCGTTTTAAACATGCTTTCCTTTTTGGTCATAACTTGCTGTTTTTTTTTTTTAAATGATAAAAAAAATTTTGTAGAACTATCCGCAAAAAAAAATTCGAATTCAAGCCAAGACGTTTATCTATCCAACGCAATAGCAATCAAGTGGATACCTTGAAAACTAAGCAAGTTGTAACAAAAAAGTAACTAGTCTTACTAATAAATGTGACCGGAAAGAGGCAGTAGTAGATCTGGTTACTTTTTTGGTCATAACTTGCTTAGTTTTCAAGTTATCGACTTGATTTCTATTGCGTTTAATAGATAAACGTATTAACTTTAATTTGAAATTTTTTTTTGCAGATGCTTTCTTTTTTTTTTTTTTTTTTTAATTATAAAAAAAATTTTCGCACTATTCACAAAAAAAAAATTGTGAAAAAGGAAAAAGGCTTTTTAATACTATTTTGAAAATGAAAAAGGGCTGGAAAAAAATCTAGAGGCTAAATCATAAAGTTCAAGGCTAAATGCGAGAGAAAAAAAGCTAAATCTAGCCTAAAAAAGACTTGTTACGTATATTTTTAAGCCATATTTATTAAAAGTTTAAATTCAGATCGAAAAATTACTTTTTCAAAAATACTTCTATAAATTTCTTTCATTTCGAGTAAGCGATTCAAAGGGTAAACTGTGAAAACTAATGCTGCCGAATGTGTGATTTGTTTTATTTGTGAAATACTTTTCAAGGTATCAAGTAGTTAAATACTTTTGAATATTAAAAATATAAAAATCAATACAAGTTATGCACCAAAAATATGCATTTATAAGAAAAGATGCCATTTTTCAATAAATTATCGAGCTCGGAAAAGTATTTGATCAGAATCGATTTGAAAGGCCCGCTCAGCTAAATGCGAACGAAAAGTTCGTTCGAATAATTGCATTGAAAACAAAACCATATTTTCGTGTAGTGCTTTTGTTTTCAATACAATTATTCGAACGAAGCTTTCTTTCGCATTTAGCTGAACAGGCCCTAAGTTATTAATTATATATTTACTTGTTTATTTTTTTATTTATATATTTTTTTTTTTAATTTATTTTTTTACCCTAACAGAGTATTTTTTTTAATTTTAAGACTAAAGTATTAATAACGAAAAGAAAAAATTTATTTAAAAGCACAAAAATTCATATAAGATTTAGCAACAGTTCAAAGAAGTTGTCAAATGCTTTCAATATTTATTAAAACTATTTAAGGTTTTGTAAAACTTTTAAAATTCGACTAAATGTTTATTAAAAATAAACATAAACTTGCTAATATTGCAAACTAATCAAATGCTCAAGCACAACATTAACTTTGATGTCAAATTAATTTACACGCTCACAAGTGCAGCATCAAAATATTGATTATGAGCACAATTGTGTGTCATAAGAGAAAGCTTGAGTGTTTGAATGTGTGTGCTTAGGATTTGAGCTGTTAGTTGTAAAAGTGGTATAAGTCCACTTTAAAAAAAAAAGAAAAAGGCAAAGGCAGTTTTAGTAAGTTGCTTTCTATATCTTACTAAAATGGAAACTAAATATTTTTTTTTAAAGTGGACTTATACCATTTTCAAAAATAACCGCTTATTTAATATTATAAATTGAACATGTATTTTGCTTATTAAATTTTCACTAAACCAAAAATAAAATGATTATTTTTACTTACGTTCGAAAAAAAAATTTAATAAAATATTCATATCAATGCCATGTTTCAATTACACTTAAGTTTGTGTGAAAGAAAAAGTATAAAAATAAAATTGAACACACAAAAAAAAAAAAAAAAAGAAAAATGTTAAAGATGATGTATTTATAATGATGTTAAACAGAATATGGAAACACTTTTGGAAATGTTTTTTAATCTAATTTTAACTAATCCTTATTGGTCTAAAGCAGCTTTAAAGGTTTTATAACTAAAAAAAAGAAAAATATTTTTTTCTAATACTTTAAAATAACAACTATAAAATCTTAATTGAATTTAAAAAAAAAAAATTATTTGAATTTAATCGTAGCTGATTTAATAATAAATTAACTTTGAAGAAAAATAAGCTTAAAAGAAAAATAATATAAAATATTAAAGGCCAAATTTTTTTCTTCAATTAACTATTAATAAAAATGGCTTAAAAGAAACTCTTTTTCCTTTTGCCTGCATTTTACGAAAATTATTTAAAAATTCCAATCAATTTCAATAAAACAAATTTACAATATTGAAAAGCCACTCACACATACAAGTGGAAGCAAACAAATTTTATAGATTTTCATTTTCATTTTATTTTTTTTTTTTTTTTTTTTTCATTTAAAGTACTCGTATCTATATGCAGATACTTACAAGAAAAGTATTAAAAACAAATTTATTTTCTGTATTCAATAATTAAATTTAATACAAGAAACGGAATGAAACGCGCATTCAAAATTTTAGCTTTTGCTTGCTATTCATACAACCAGTTTAAAAAAAAAACCTACCAGAAACAGCAGTTGCGTTGCACAGCCAAAACACCAGATTGTATGTGGAAAAAATCTGTAAAATAAGATGTGGTGGAGAGTGAGATGCAGTACATATTTATATGAATAAGATGTGAAAGAAAAATAAAATGGGAATGATGATAAATAAAATATGTCTGTCATGTCAATATTTGCCAGCAACAGCATACCAAGCAGCCAACCAACCAACCAACCAAATGAAGCAAAACAGCTGTGCAAATGATGAAGTAAAATTTTAAAAACAACAACAGCCTTACACTAACTAAGTGCAAAAGGTTTTTGGCAGTCAATACCAATTTTCCGATGAAGCAGAAATAAAACAATAAAAAATAAAAGAAAACACAAATTGAAGTTAAAAAAAAAATAACCGAACGCTAGAAACTCAGCGTGAAATTTATGTTCAAACACTTTTACTGAAGGTAATCGTGAAAAATTGATTGGCATTTCAATTGTGAAAATTTTCACACATACGCATAACTTCACATGCATAGCGAACGAGCAGTGAATTCTGATGAAACGTTACTACTTTCAGTCTTTTTGCTAACTAGGTGTGTATGTGCAGGTGTGTGTTTTAATGTGGTAATATGGAAAGTTTTTTAAAAAGAGTTTTTAAGGAATTTTATGAAATATTTTGAAGCTCACAACCAGAAAACCAACTCAAAATTTGTATCCTTTCATTACCATAAAATAATGAAATAAAACTAAAATACAGGGTGGGTTTCTAAATAATTTTTTGTAAAATTGATTTAATGTATTTATTTATTAATTCATTGCTTGTTTTCTTCGAAAAAGTAAGGACCGGCAATGAATCTTGATGACTGTGACACGAAGTGGATGCAATTGTGTCTCATGGATTACATATTCCGCAATTTTGTTTATTAACATTCTCAGTTAAATCAAAATTATTCAGTTCGTCTGCTAGGAGGAGTGCAGCCAAAAGTCCACTTAAACTCAATTTGCATGGAAATTAGGGATTCCAAGGCATGATAGTGGGGCTCTATCCAAATTCATGGTTCGTTGTCACAATTCTCCATTTTTGTTAAATCTAAGGATCAATCTATAAAATAAAATTAAAATGGAAATGGTTGGTTTCACAGAAAAAAAGGGATTACCACCGCTAGGCATTAACACAAAACATGTTCATACATTTTCCGTCACTTTTCCCCAACAGAAACGATGTGATAGTTAAGTCCACAATGGCCCGTTAGCCGCTCAAAATATATTACTCCTGCTGAAGCTTAAAACAACCTCTGGTCTAATCCGCTCGGGATTAATGAGTCCCTTGAACTGCTGCATGCCCTCCAGCAGTCTTGTAGACTGTGTTTCTCCTACTTGCGTAGCAGGGCAGTTGCCAACATGCCCTTCACGCCCCGCTATCCACAATAAGCCAACCGTGTTCCTCTCTGCTAAAGTATTGAAAAGCTTATAGCAATCTCAAGCCAATCTTGATGGAAAGGAATAGCTTATCTTATACTTTCAACCATTTTCGCCATAGCATCAACATCGCCGTCCTAGAAACAAAGTTTCCAATTAAACTGCTTAAAAAATTCATTGAGCTCTGCCCAACGAGCCTTTTCGTAAATATATTTAGAACGTTTCGTAGCCGGAGGCGGAAATGTTGCAATAATCCGAGTTACCGCGAGGTGCATTGATACTTATTTCGTACTTTTAAATTGTATAGAAATTAGGATTACCCTCGAGTGCTGTAATTTGGCCTCATCAATTTAATTTAAAAGCAAAAAATTTTTCTTACAAAAATCGATCTCTCAGGAATTTGTTTTTAATTATTCTTTGAAAAACGTTTCACAAGATTTTTCTGAAAAAATTTTTTTTTATCAATTTTATAATTAAGTAAGTAAATTAAGCCGCTTCAAAATCCATGTAAATGCGTCATGTTAATAAATTCTGAATAAGCATGACGTTAATCAAGAGACAAAAAAAAATTTTATTCAAAATTTTGTTTATTTTAAAATTTTTTTTAATTATAAAAATGCTAAAAAACTAAAGAATGCATACTTTAAAGCTACTGAAAAATATCTGCACACTCACACATAGTGCAATATAAGTATTTGTTGAATGTGAGCTTTTAACTTTTTTATCTATCGGTGTTTTCAAATTCAATATGATGGCGGTAATAAACTTGATGATTATGGTGAGTGCATTAAATTTAAGAAAAATAGAAAAGAAAAATAAAATCGTTTGCATTCAAGTGTGACAAAAACACACCAACACAAATCAAGTCACTTAAAGCAAAAAAATTCACTTGATATTCGACTTAAAGCTGACGCTTTTAAAAGGTGAAAAAAAAATTATCAACGTGATGTCATTGTCATGTCAAGATAAATTTAAATTTAATTTTTTTCTTACAAAAACAAAAAAAAAAAAAACATTTTGTGAGAACTTTTTATATAAATTTCTTGTGGTATGGCGAGAGCATACTAATTGCCTTTATCTCTCGTCAAGCAAAACGAGAGGAAAAGTCATTGAATATAAAATCAAGTAAAAAAATAATATTGAATTGCAATAAATTAAATTAAATATGAAATGCTACGACGGTTGTAACTCACATGTTTAAAAGTTAAATACACACACAGTCATACAAATCAAAAGCAGCATGAATCTCAGCCATGTATGTAAATACACGAGTATCTAAATGTTTACTTTGCTTAAGCGGTTTTTAGTGAGTTGACTGTTGACTGCATGGCACACATTCCATAAAACGTTAAGCCTTGTAGCCGCTGTAATACGTTTACTTTTATAAACATTTTACAAGCTTTTATTTATTTAGCGTTTGGAGTATTTGGTGTGTGTGTGGAAAATGATTTCAGTTGATTTGCAAAATATATTTTCCAACTAACTGAACTTGTTTACACGGCATATAAATTGTAATTTCAACACTCGTAAACTCGAAAAGGTTGCAATGAGAGACCTAAATTTGTTAAACCTTTAAGAGGCTTAAAAATTGTTGTTGTTTTATTTTAATAGAAACAATATGATATTAAAAAATATTACAAAAAAAAAACATTTATCTAAATAAAAACAACAACAAAAGGCTTCAACAAACAAAGGAACCTTTTATTATGACACTCGCTAATTTGTTTTGTTTAAAATCAAAAAAGTATGAAAAGGCAAAGGCTAGAGGCTTGACAAAACTAACTTTAATTTTTTAAGTGGGTTCCTTTTCAGTTTTTAATAAAAGGGGTAACTTAAAGATTACACTGAGAAAACTAAATTTGTTTCCAATCAAACATTCAGTTATGATAGTCGAATTTTTTAATTGCCACAATAAAACATCAATCTTACAGCCTGAAATATTTTTACTATAATTAAATTTTGGTATTTAGTATCGAATTATGGTTGTTGCATCTAAAAAATATGATTATCACAATTGAATTTTTGATTGGAAACAAATTTAGTTCTCACAACGGAAGTTTTTTTTTGGTTGAAAAAAAAAAAAAAAAAAAAAATTGTGTAGAGCTGACAAAGTCAGAGCTCCAATAATCACTTTCGGTATTAAGCAACTTCAATTGCAATTTTCAAAATATTTCCTATAAAAAAAACTAAATTTTTTATCGAATGCGACATTTTGGACTTAATATTTGTCAAAGGATTTTGATGTTTTATTGTTCAATTTATTTAAATTATATGGAGTTTCAAGATTAAATAACAAAACCGGTTTGTATTAGCCTCAGCAAAGCCTGTCGTAGGGGCGATGGTAAGAAACAAAAGCTGGCTAAACTTATATGATCTGCAAGTGGTGACTCAAAATATAGAGATCAAACTATTGACGAAAATACATATCCCTGGGGAAATGAACATACGACTAGCTGAGGCCAGAAATGTGTCATATTTCTCATAAACAGTTTGGACTCAAGACTGAACTATTTGAGTCAGATCCAATAGTTGATGACAAGAGCTCAACTCAGTCAGTTAATGTCAAACATTTGAGGCCCGTTATCAGGTAAACAGATACATGTAGTAGCATTATTCTGTATGAAAGCGAAGAAACTACTGAGAGTTCGATTATTGTGTACTTGATTATTTAATTTTCTAATTAATTTTAGCTATTGCAGCGCCACTTGTAATGCAACTCAAAAGTTCATTCATCATTTATCTTCTTCTACTATTAATTTCAGTTGTTACTGAAGCCCTAGATGGGATGGCTTACAATTTTTTTACGTTTGTAGTTTTGTGTAATTGGTTAATGGTTTTTGGATCATTTAGATATTAAATTGATCTAGAGCCTACCTTTGGCTTGAAAATAAAATAATAACCGAGAAATAATGAGTCTCACAGGCAGAAGAAGACCTAACTTTTTATTTTACAGGCTCCAGGCAGCTGCTACAGTTTAATTTGGAAGGCAATGCCGAACTATTGGCATGCTTACCTATTGCCTAGTGAGCAGTTATCACAGCCCATAGTCTGAAAATATACTTTCAAAAGCTTTTGCTTAGCTCTTTATACTTTAATTTTGATTTTATTATTATTTTTTTTTTTAATTAAAAAAAAATTTTTAGAAATTTTTTGGCAAAAATGTGCTTCACCAAAATTTCAATTTTGATTATTTTTTTTTTTTTTTTTTTTTTTTTGAACACAGCCATCTATAGCAAGTAAATACTAAATATAGAACTTAAAAAAAAAACCACTTAAACCTACGAAAAACTCATCATTCGTATCTTATTGATTTTGGTTAGAAGCGGGTTAATATGGTTCACGTATAGTTGGCGAGAATGTTCATTTTATGCAAACATTTCCGCTTAACAAAGAGTGTACTTTTAATATGTTTTCTTTTTTCTTTAAATGATGTCATTGTAGTGGTTCAAATATTTTTGTTAATTTTTTTTTTTTAACTGAACAAAGTGTTGGCAATTTTTTTTTTATCTTCAACCAGCACTAGACGCAAGCACTTGCCTGCGTTTATATAGAATGTACTTTATATTTATTTATATTTTAAAGCTGTAACTGTATATGTGTTAGTATGAGTAATATATGGGGAGCTGCAGACTAAAAAAAGAATAAAATAAATAAAACCAACTTTCATGTAAATAATCGCACTTGTGTTTGTAGTTACACATCCATTTTAATATTATTTTTTTTTTTTTTTTGCTAAGTTACAACCACAAACAAATGTTTCATTTACAACTACCATTACATTTCTGTATTTTTTTTTTTTTTTGAGTTTATGATGACAGCAAAGTTCAAATGGCAATATGAGGCTTCTTCTTTGTTTAAATCTACCATCAGACGTTGGCTAGTGCTGGTGGTACAGCCAGCTCATTCAATATTCCATAAAGTTTTTGTACACATTTTCTGGGAAAATCAATTAAACCGGAAATGCATGTATGCCACACGTGCAGCCCAATATCCGCTCAAACAAAATTTTTATAAAAAAAATAAAAATAAAAACATCAACTTGAACAGTAAACACACAAGCACACACTCGCTTAATTTTCAAACATTCAGTTGAAAGGCAAAAGTGGAAAATATTAAAAAAAAAAAAAACAACAAAAAATAAAAACAAAATCAAGCCAACTGATACACATCTGGTGGTAAAGCATTTGAAAACAAAAAAAACACAAAGTAGAGACTAAAGCAAAATCAGCTTAACTTATATCAGAATTGATGTGTTTATAAAAAGGGTATCTGAGAACCAAGAAAAACTATTGAGCTAAAAATAAATAACAAATCTATTTGTTAAACAAAAGCTTTGGTCTTGAGTTGGGCATACAAAAGGAAATTATTTTTGTGTTCTTAAAAGTTGTAGGTATGTGTTATAAATAAGCTTTATGTAAGTGGTAAATGGGCACATGTTGCAATAAACTTCACACTTCCTTCCTCTGACAAGAACAACAAAAATTCCTTAAACATGCAAGAAATATTTCTAGCAACAGCAATATGCAAACTTATTTGAAAGTTATACCGCTTAAAAACACTTGAACTGATAAAGATATAACATTTGCACGTACTCTTGAAAGGTTTTTGAACTGGCACACATGCACATCCACAGTTTGGCATAAAAATTAAAACAAAGTGTATGACTTTATGAAAGAATCTTTGGTTACTATAAATGGTGTTACATCTTAGCCACTTTAATATTTGAAATGACAGCTTTACAATAGCCAAATGGCTGTCAAGCTCATATTACAGTGATGGCAGGAAGGAATACAAATACTCAACATATAAAATTCTAAACTGCCATACCCACTAGGTAGAGAAACTTTACTCGTAAGTAGCAAACAGAGAAGATTTCACAACAGTCGGTGTAAAAAGAGTAAAATTTTTATTACTGAGAATTCAGTACGTATGATGGATAGCGTTGACCATACGTACTGTCACATATTACATCTTGCAGCTGAGTTTTTTGTTTTAAAATTCAAAAGTATTTAGTTTTTGCTACAGCAAAATTAATTGCTTGACAAAAATTAATAAAACTGAAGCAAGACCTAAAACTAATACAAAATTTGTAGAGTCTCTACAGGATAATACACAAGGCTGATGGTGTCCCATTAGGAGTGCACTTTTTATTTTTAAACAAAAATAATTACTTTCAAACCGAGTTGTAATTCTTTTATTAGGTTGTAAAGGAGACATGTTCCCATTAAGTATCAAATAAAATATTTGTTCCGCCAATTAATTCAATGTATAATTTTTCTAAAAAAAAATCTCAACTTCTTCGAAAAGGAGCATTTCTATCTGAATGGCTTCGTGAATACATAAAATTTCTTGAACTTGGAGCTGAAAAAATTCTCGTGTAATTCATGAAAAATAAATGCACTCACAAAGAGCAAGGCTCTTGTCAAAAAAAAAAAAAAAAAAAAAAAAAAAAAAAAAAAAAAAAAAAAAAAAAAAAAAAAAAAAAAAAAAAAAAAAAAATTGACGGAGATTTTAAAGTTAAACTTATGAAAAATGTCGATAAAGTTGACTTTAAAGTCTATATTAATTACTTTTTTTTTTAATAAGGAGGTAACTGTTTGCTGCCGATTTTAGTCAGGCCTTACTTTTTTCAAAGATGAGACCAGCGTTGCCATTTTAGACTTTTTTAGGCTAAATTTAGCCTTTTTTTCTCTCATTAAGCCTTGAAATTTATGATTTAGCCTCTAGCTTCTTTCTTAGCCTTTTTTTAGTTTCAAAATAGCCTTAAATAGCCTTTTTCCTTTTTTTCAATTGTTTTTTGCGATAGTGCGAAAAAAAATTTTTTATTATTTTTTAAAAAAAAGTTCCGGCCACTTTTTAGTAGAATTGGTTTTCCTTTTGGTTATAACTTATTTAGTTTTCAAGATATCGACTTGATTTCTATTGCGCTGGATAGATAAACGTATTGGCTTTAATTCGAAAATTATTTTTTTCGGATAGGGCTACAAAAACTTTTTTAATTTTTTTGAAAACAGCAAGTTATGATTAAAAATTAAAAAGGAAAGCATGTTGAAAACGACCTTATTTTCTTTAGTTTTTGTCATTGTATGTTCTCTTCTTAATTTTTTATAAAAATCACAATTATTATTTTAAATTTTAAGTGATAGTTTTTTTTTTAATTTTTCCTAGCTTTTTCTAGCCTTTTTTCTAGCTTCTTTTTTCTAACTCCTGGCAACGCTGGATGAGACCGAAATTATGGTGACTGCAAACCGTATTAACTACAGGAATATGATAAAGGAGTTCTTGTAGCTTCACCTGAATGGCATAGATTCTGAAGGAAAAGTGGTTTTAGCAAGACGGCACCACCTACCACCCATAGAGTGAAACAAGCAATTTATCAAAGCATAAAATGAAAAAACGCTTTCTTACAGAAACACGCTTTAGTTGTCTTAGAAAAATTTATGTGTTTTAAAACTAATCGATTTCTTTTTTAGAAAATTCAATTCAAAGCATCCAAAAAATAAAACACCAAATGGGTACCACTAAAGCTAAAGCTGCTTTATGGCGTTTTCTATTCTCGAAAAACATTTATCTTTTAAATTATGTAATATTTTCTTGTATAAAACTGCACAAGGTGCTGTTTTTTTAAAAATTCAATAGAACAAAAATAATTTCTTCAAGTAACATTTAACGCTTAAATATATTTAGCATTTCATATGCTTAGCGCTTTTAAGGTGATTGGAGAAATCTGGCTACATTAACATCACTGATAAACAGTTGACACAAAAAAAAAAAAATTGGACCAAAAATAAATTTTTTTTTTTCAAAAGTGACCATTAATGGATTTTTATTAGAGAAAAACACAAGCATACTTGAAACGGCTTACAAGTATTACATGCTTGTAGTGATATGTGGCTTGTGACACATGAAAAATATCTTGACAAAGAACATGCTGAATCTCCTATTTCATACAAATTAAATAATTTGCTAAATTGTATAAACAAAGAGTTCACATAGTTGTAAAAAAAGGGCAGATATTACACTCTTTTATAAAGTGAGCGTAAAATATGTACCATTTCTTTATTTTTTATATGCAACATTTTAAAAACAGAACACAGCTTTTATTTTAACTATTAAATTTTTTTAAGTGGAAAGCAAATATTTTCGTGGGGCAGAATATATGCAACATTTTTGTTAGAAAAGAAAACGCTTTTATTTTGTATTTTACACTATATAGCCTACATTGTTGATAAAGACATTATTCCTTTAAAATCTATTTTGAAATAATTTTTATTAACCAAACATTCAGGTAATCCTTTCCTTAACCAGTCAGCGAAATTTACCTGGGGCTACAATTTTACAAATTTAAAAGTGGTACACTTACTGAAATATGCCCCACTGTTACACAAATGTAGTGGTATGTAAGTCTGCATGAGATTTTATTGAAAAATAGCGTGTAAGTTGTCATGTAAGTGTGGTAGTTGCTGGCCTTGTTTAGTTCATTTCATGATGAGCTTGTTTCAATTTGACTCTATCTGTTTTAGCATTCCATTAACATTGAGCAGTTTTTTCCCTTAAAAAAAAAGAAAGAAAATCAAATGGATGCTTGTTTTGTGTTATAGAATGGTAAATGTGGAAGCATAAGCAACCGCCTGCTTTCTAAAGTAATTCGTTATTCCTGGCGGTGTTTTAGTTTTCATTTCTTTTCTTTTTTTCTGTTCACATCGCTGTGGTTTTTTTTTTTACTTTAATAAAGTGTCACTGCAGAAAACTGTCACAATTTCATGGTGTTTCATGTGTGTGCAAAATAAACTTTTTTTTTTTTTTTTTTGCTTCATATGAAATTGCTTGATCAAGGAGTTTCAGTTTTCGTTTCATCATCTCCTTTGCTTTACAGTCCAAGTGATACAACCATTTTCTAATTCAGTGCTGTACGTGCTGTTCAAGTTTAGATTTTAAAACTAAAAAAAAAAAACTTCAAGAGACTCAAAAAAAAAAAAAAAACAAAATTAAGAAAAACATTTTTCTTGCCATAGTTACGAGTATCATTGCATTTGTTTTCTTTTGTGGTTCATTTTGAATTCGTTTTTGATTATATCGACAAGTGATTGACAGAGTTTTATTTGTGTGCACACAAAGACCTCAATATGGAAACACCTCTTCAAACACTTTTCTAAACATTTTGCGTATTTCTTTGTCAGTATTTATGTAGACGTGTTTGTTTAATGTAAAATATTCATGTTGCATGTTTGCTTTTCTTCCATTTGATTTTGCACCATTCTTTTTTTCTGCTCTTTACTCGTTTGTTTTGGTTTTCAAGTGTCTTTTGCAAAAGTTTTAAATTTATTATGCACAAGGTCTGTTGAATAAATGTGGCTGAATAAAAATAAAATCTTGTTGCTTTCATACAGATTAGTAGAGGATAAATTTTATTTTATTGTTTTTCATTGTCTGATCATGAGTTAAATATTAAATCCTGTTTGTTTCTATTTTATTGGTTTTTGTCAAGCAAATAATTTCGGTTGGCTAAGTGATGACACTCAGTGTGACAATAAAATTTATTTACGAAAAAAAATTTTTTTTGTCTCTCCTTTCAACAGTAGAGCCACTCCCTTGCAAAGTATTTGTAACGGCAGCGTATGTTTTCTATTCAAGCAAACAATATCAATCATAGGCAGGGGGTTCTTTGAAAATTTTTAGCTTAAAAATTTGTTTTTATTTTGTCATTTTAAAAATAAAATAAAATAAAAGATTTATGGCTTAACAATTTAATACCAATGGTGATTGTTATAACAAAAACAACAACAGGGAGAACAACAAACGTTAAAAAATAGCTTCAATCAAAGCACACTTTACATTTAGACTAATAAAAGGTGGCTGAATTTTAGGGGCCGATGTTGAATGTGAATTTTTAGCTTAAAAAGTTTTTTTCAGCATTTCATTTGACATTTCTTAATTTCAGACTAACTCAATTTGAACCATGGAACGATACACATTCGAGCAACGCTTTAAAGTTATTCAAGCTTATTATGAAAATGAAAACCAAAATTTCTAAGAAAATCGTCTTCAGTGATGAGGCACATTTTCACCTCAGTAAATTCGTCAATAAGCAGAATTGACGCATTTAGGCGAATGATAATCCAAGAAAGATTGTCGAAAAACCAATGCACCCACAAAGAGTGACTGTTTGGTGCGGCTTATGGTTTATGATCGCTATCGTGAGATGATAATTTTATGGCCCCAATTGGAAGATATGGATGTGGACGATATGTGATTTCAACAGGACGATGCCACTTGCCACACAGCTAACGAAATAATGGCTCTTTTGCGCGACAAATTCAATGGCCGTATTATCTCACGTGGTGGCGATGTTAAGTGGCCGGCAAGATCATGTGATTTGACACCGTTGGACTTCTTTCTTTGGGGTTATTTGAAAGAAAAGGTATACGTCGATAAGCCAGCAACAATTCAAGAGCTAAAGGATAAGATAATTCGGCACATTAACGGCATAGAACCTTAATTATGCCTCAGCGTCATCGAAAATTTGTACCATCGGATGGAGGTGTACCGCCGAGGTCGCCGCAGCCATTTGGCTAATATTTTCTTCCCTACATAATTGAACCGTACGATATTATCATAATAAAAAGAAATGAAAATAATTTCCTAAATAATTTATGTTTTATTCAAAATTAACGTCGGCCCTTAAAATTTATTTCATAATAAAAAGTGCTTGTAAAGGGTGTTTTTTATAGACGTATAGAACTTTAAATTGCAATAAAACAACGATGGATTATTCGATTGACATGAATTTTATTTATCCGAAAGATAATCTTGTGGCATTACATTTTAAATATGATTTCTGGCATATGACCGCCACGGCTGGCTCGGATGTAGTCCAATCTGGACGTCCAATTTTCCATGACTTTTTCCAACATTTGTAGCCGTATATCGGCAATAACACGGCGAATGTTGTCTTCCAAATGGTCAAGCGTTTGTGGCTTATCCGCATAGACCACTGACTTTACATAGCCCCACAGAAAGTAGTCTAGCGGTGTTAAATCACAATATCTTGGAGGCCCATTCACAGGTCCAAAACGTGAAATTTGTAATAGGGTAGTGTCACAATCCTGGCTATTCAGGCCACATGTTCCTGCACCTAAATCCAATTCCAAATATTACTTAGTTATTTCAATAGTGTCTTAACACAAAATACGTGTTTTTTTTAGAATTTTTCCTCACTTAATATTGTAAAATATTAAAAATTTTTTGGTCCTTACTACCATAATCAGTGTAGAAAAAATTCGATTTTGTATTTTTTCCAGAATAAAATATTTAAAATGATTTTTAAAAAAATGTGTCAGCAAATTCCAAACTTTAAATGGGTTTCCTGGAAAATCATATTTTTTTTTTTATTAAGACCCTATAAATAGAATTAAATGAGCGATAAATATATTAGCAGGATTTTAAACTAAAAAGAAAAATACTTTTTGTTATTAATTTAACAACAACAAAAAAAAAATATCGTAGCATTCGTCGTCGTTTATAAAGGGTGTCCCAACAAGAACGCAAGATTTAAATTTTAAATAAATGACTGATGCAGCAATTGAATTGTTTCTCTGGCTGTATGACATGTGGCGCCGTCTTGTTGAAACCACCAGCCCTCCACATTCATTTCTTCAATTCTAGGCAAGAAAAAACTGGTTATCATTTTACGATACCGAACACCATTAACTGTTTGAGCTTGACCTGCCTCATTTTCATAAAAAAAAAAGGTCCAATGATTCCTCCAGCCCAAAAACCACACCACACAGTGACACGTTGAGGATGCATTTGCTTCTCGTGAATGCGACAATTCTGCCTATTGACGAAGCCATCAAGATGGAAATGGGCCTCGTCACTGAAGATGATTTTATCGACAAAATCAGCATTTTCATGTTGTCTCTCCAATACCCAATTAACGAACTCCCTTCGCTGTCCATGGTCATTTTTTACTAACCTCGTATCTTCTACTGGCAAACAATAACAATTCTTCAAATGTCAAACAATGACACTTCGAATGACGCCAAATTTAAATCTTGCGTTCTTGTTCGGACACCCTTTATTTCTTTTTCTCAGTTTCAAGCATACAAACAGTCACAAGTCTTTAAAAAAAAAATAAAAATTATTTCAATAAATCATAATTTAAGTTTTGTCCTACATTTATATACTAATACACCTACAGCTATACACACTCAAGCATACCCTATACAATAAAGAAAATCATTATGTAATAAAAACATTTTTTGTAAATAAAATTCCAAGAAAAGTGGGTACATTTGGAGTCTATTTCTTTGAAATATTTCCTTTTGTTATGCATAAAATAATTTTCAACTTTTATTAAATATTTGATTTAAACACGCAAATTTCATTTTATTAATCATCTGCAAAACGAGAATTTTTTTGTCAAGAATAAAATAAAAAAAAAGGAAATAAGGGGGCGAGAAAACAAGCTAAAAAAATTTAATAAGCACAAACACAAGCAGACACACTCCTTGCAAAACAGCAAGCAAACTTTGCAAATCTATTATTTTTCCACTTGTTATTTGACTTTTGGTGTGTGTATTTATTATATTAAACTAACAAATAAACTTTTCATTTGCCTTGAAATGAATGCTTCAAAGTAAAATGTTTAATGGATAAATTTCTTTAAGAAATCCAAAATATACATTTTATATTATAACAAACGACTGTGGCAAAAGCCTGTCAAAAATATTGCAGCAGCAAGATATGTTGGGGAAATTTTATAAATTTTTAGTGTTTATTTATTTTTGATTTATTTTAGTTTTTACGAATTTCTCAAAATACTTGTAAAACACATCATTATTCATCATAAATTAAAAAGAAAAACCACAAAATTAATCTTCAAAAAGAACAATCAGCAGTTAAACAAACTTGATTTTTTTTACACAGTGAATTTTTTACTTAAAAAAATATTGAAAATATTGAGTCTCAAATTCGAGATTTTAATTAAGCTGCTGACAAGGTTTTAAGCTAAAATTACTAAAGATTTATGATGCTCTTATCCAAATAAAAGTGACGTAGACTTTAAAGTAAAATTTATGAAAAATTTCGATAACGTTGACTTTAAGGTCTACATTAATTTTTTTGGAGAAGGGGGTAAGAAACACTCATATTCTAAAGCCAGTTTGAAATAGTTATTAGTGAACGCTTATTTGAAGAAATATTTCAATAATGTCTTAACAGGCATTGGACCGAAATCGGCAGTACTAATAAGTGAATTGCAGGACAAAGTAAGGCAGTTTTCAGTAAAAAAAAACCAGCCGAAGGGCTTGGAGTATGTCTCAGACAGTTACAATCTATTTTTTACAATCAAAATTGGTATGGGATTGGCTACAAGCTTTTCGATGCTTTGACAGAGAGGAAATCGGTTACTTTGTTATGGATAGCGGGTCATGACGTTCATGTGGTCGTACAATCTGCCTTAAAAGATTGCGTTGATTTAAATGCAAAAAACTTGCAAGTAAAATGGAAAAGTTTTAGAACATAAAAGTAAAAGCAGTTTAACAAATTACAAATCAAAAGCGATTTAATAATCATAAGACTATCAAAATTAATGCTAAGACTCTGCAAGCTTTTTTGAAAAAAAAAATACAATATTTCTATTAAGTTTAAAGCTTTAATTTGCCTTTAAAGCTTTATTAAAATTCATTTTTATTTAATAAATTTTAAATATTTTGTTGACATCAGAATTTCACACTCCCTAAACACTTGGCAAAATATTCATGGCAAAACTGTATGAGAATAAAAATTTCCATTTTTTGTTGTTGTATTTACTGAACTGTATGATAATTTTCATACTGATTTTAACATAAACAAATACACATTCATTTATAACAGTATTTAGCATTAAATCAAAAACTTTAGCACTTAAAATTGTATGAAATTTCAAAAAAAAAACAGGAAATGCTTTACAAAAGCAGAATAAAGTTCTCAACAGCAACAACAACTGTAATGGCATGAAAGCTGAAAAATAATAAATTTTGAATTGTTTTATTTCTGTTGCTGCAACAAATGAACAGACAAACTATTAAAATACCAAATACTTATTATGGGCAAATGTAACGAAGCGTTTTAGAGCAAGAGCAAACGATTTTAAGCAGTCACTTGCACGCCTCAAAACAACAACAAGACCTTATCGCCAATTTGTGCCCAATTCCAAAGAAACTTACTTTGCAACACTGTGGAACTAACAAAGGCACCCAACTCAGTCAACCATTTAACAAACCAAAAGCTCTGATTTGATATTTAACAAAACATAAAGAAGCCAAAGTATTAAGGGGAAAGGAGGTTGTGTGTGTTAGTTGACTGTCACTTTCTGGTAAAAGAAAAATTGGTTTGTTTGTTGGTTGCAAAACTAAAAATTGAAACAGCAGTAGCAGCAAACTAACATGCCATGCCATCCTTGCAAATAACAAATTCAGAAATAATTTTAAAATTTATCTAAAACACAACAGGCACATGAAGTTTTTCTTTTTTTTTTTTTATTTAAATTTTTTGTGTTTTTTGTCTTTGTTTTGAATGAATTAAAATGCGTTTTAAATAACTAACCTACAAAAATGTTGTTTATAACTGAAACTGAGTGTGTGTGACTAAAAGTTTGTTTAGTATTTAGACAATTTATTGTGTGTCATATTGTTTTTGATAATGTAGAGTGTGTGTACTCTGGCACTGTTCACAAATAAATGAATTTGTATTTATTTATAAGCTGCTGGTGTCTTTGAGTGTGTGTGTGTGTGTGTGTGTGTGTTTGTATACCGACACATCAAGTAGAGTGAATTATATTTTATAGGAAGTACAGAAAATGAAGGACATTTTGAATTGAGTAATGAAAACAACATGCTGATTTATTGTTTGTTTATAGAAAACCTAAAAATATAAACACACACTTGCACACTTATTTTATACTTTTTAGACAGACATTGAATCACAACTGTTGAGCCATTAAAGTAAATTATTTACAAACGATACAGAGGAAAAAAAAAATAATTAAAATTAAATTGACTGCTTTCCAGGGTCTCCTATGGAAATGAAATTGATTGAAAATGTAAAATAAATTTTTTATATTTAAAGCTGGCCGCATATGGTGGCAATTTATGGCATTACCAGTATTTTTCATTGACTTTGTGCTGAGTCATAAAATGTTTTCAAATAAAAAAAATTTTATTCTTTTTCGAATTCAGCTCGAAATTGTATTTCCATTAACCGAAATGAATCAATTTTTTTTTCTTTGCTGACTTCATTGGAAATATTTTGAAATAAAAAAAAAAGTCTAAAGATATTTTTTCTTAAACTTTATTCACCAAAACTTTGTTTTTTTAACGAAATAAAATAATAAAAATATTTTTGTTGTTGCTTTGTTGCAGTCAGACCCAGAATTTCTTGGCAAAATAAGTATGCTGCTTAAAAATGTATAAAAACTCATACAGAATTTTAACAAACTTAACAAAGACTGCTTAGGAATAATTAAAAATTTTGCAGTCTATTCATTCCGCTTTAGTTAAAATTTAAAATTAAAAGGAATCGTTAAATTAAATAATGGAGGATCTGTACTTAACACTTTTAGCCTATTCAATTATGTCACAAGAAAACTTAAGCGAACGAAAGCAAAGCACATTTGTATTACAAACAAAAACGAAAATTTGTGAGAACTAATAGCCTATTTCACAATGAAGAAAGAAAACCTATGCGAAAGAAAGCTAGTCACTCACTTTCGAATCAAATTGGATTTCTGAGTGTCACCTACTTTCGTTCGCATGCTCTTACGTGTGTAAACATAATAAAAAGATTTTTGCATTTAATTTAATAAAAAGTAAAACATAAAAGCATAAAGAGTTTGTGATACTTTGTGCACAATAAATTTGAAAAAATAATAAACATAAAGAGCAATCATCAATTGCTTGCACCTCAGAACCGAACACTGCACCAATAGGCGCTGCAGGTGATGATAAATGCAGTGTTCGGTTTATGGCCACTTCCAATTCTGTTAAATTTGAGTATCGGTAGAGTCCGCCACTTGTTTCTTTTAGACTGTTCTTATTGTCAGCAATTTTTTTCTTAGTCCATGACTTAAGATCTGCCCAGGACTGTAAATAAAAATTGTTAGAACACAATCAAAAATGTATCCCAAAAAAAAGGTGGGTTTCGGTTATTTCAAGAGGGACGAAAATAACCAAAAAGAACAAAAACGAAAAAAGACATTATCAAAAACCAATATGTATTTTTTGTTTTTGGTTACTCCTAGGACATTGGACTTACCTTTTTCCACTCAGCAATAGAACGTGTTGGAGTCCCATCGGAATTCAGCTTTGAGCAAAGCTTGTTCCACTCCTTTTCTAACATATTTTTGTTAGCCCCGAAAACTGGAGCACCCATTGCTAAATTAGGGTTCTCTTCCATATGCTGTACTAGCATCCGCAGTTGCTTCATTGTTGATTTTTTTTAGTAATTACCCTGTTTCTTAGTGTACATGGTGCCTATTGATTTGCATAGATTTATATTGAGCCAAATGAACTCACCGTTCTGAGTTTTGATGCCTCAGGGATTAAAATGGAATGACAATTAAATAGGGATATTGGACTTCCCGATATGATGGAAATATTTAAGAACTGCGAATACATTTCGAAGTACGAACGATTGCTTCTTTTTTAACTAGAGAGAGCACAGTAGGATTGACTGAAATAACCCATCTGGGTGAAGTAATACTTTAAGGGTGTCAAGCGGGATCGGCTTAATATTGTGTAGTACGTAAGCTCCTTCATACTGGCATTTTGTAATGTCAGTAAGGCCAAGCGAGTATCAGATCCAGAGTTTCGAGAAGTGCAAAGTTGCTCATTTGATGTAGACTTGCTTTACTCAGCTATTGAGCAGGAATAGGAAGACTATTTTCAGGCTAGTGGATGTAATTTCTGGCTACTAAACAATCGTTCTACATGCCTTTAACTGCAGATGCGGCCTTGCATCTAAGCATAAGAAGACACTTATTTAGCTTCTCTAAGATTTCCCAGCTTTTCTGGCTGCCAGTTACAAAGGCCTCGCTGCACATTTTATGGACTTTCTTTGTAAGCTAGAGAACCTCTTTATATGTCTCAATATGTACTAAGAAGCTATTCCACAATTATTGTACAGTCTTGACAAGTAAGTAGGTGGCTTAAATCAATTACACACAGAAAACAACTTCGGTTGTGAAAACTAAATTTGTTTCCAATCAAAAAATTTTGTTGTGATAACCAGGATTCGATAGCATAATTCAAAATATAGTTCTCTCAAAATTATGTCAAGCTAAAGAGTGATTTTTTTGCTATTATCTTTTTGGCAACACTAGTTTTGACAGCTCACGCACGTTTTGTATCTTGTGTCACTGTCAAACATCTTCAGTTTGGTCTATAATTTAATCATGAATCGTCTTACAAACGAACAACGCTTGCAAATTATTGAATTTTATTACCAAAATGCGTGCTCTGTTAAGAAAGTTCATCGCGCGCTTCTTCCATTTTATGGTCAGTTTAATCGACCTACTGAGGCTTCTATTCAGGCTATTGTAACAAAATTTCGCACCAAATTTACATTTTTGGACATTAAACCACCAACACGCTTACGTAGAGTGCGAACTGAAGAAAATATCGCAGCCGTATCGGCCAGTGTTGGTGATGACCGTGAATTATCGATTCGGCGCCGTTCGCAGCAATTGGGCCTCTGTTACTCCACTACGTGGAAAATTTTGCGGAAGGATTTGGGTGTGAAGCCTTATAAGATACAACTGGTGCAAGAATTGAAGCCAAACGACCTACCACAACGCCAAATTTTTGGTGAATGGGCTCTTGAAAAGTTAGATGAAGATCCACTTTTTTATCGAAGAATTGTGTTCAGCGACGAGGCTCATTTCTGGTTGAATGGATACGTGAACAAGCAAAACTGCCGTATTTGGAGTGAAGAGCAGCCAGAAGCATTGCAAGAGCTACCAATGCATCCACAAAAAACAACCGTTTGGTGCGGATTATGGGCTGGCGGCATCATTGGGCCGTATTTCTTCAAAGATGATGCGAATCACAACGTTACTGTGAATGGTGAGCGCTACCGTGCGATGATAACAAACTTTTTTTTGCCCAAAATGGAAGAGCTTGACTTGCATGACATGTGGTTTCAACAAGACGGTGCCACATGCCACACAGCACGCGAAACAATGGACCAATTGAGAGGCGAGTTCGGTGAACAGTTTATTTCACGCTTGGGACCAGTCAATTGGCCGCCCAGATCGTGCGATTTAACGTCTCTAGACTATTTTTTGTGGGGCTATGTTGGCCGCGGCCAACCCAACTATCGATCCAAATAAATATTTCATGCATTTTTCTGAATTTTATGTGTTTTTTTTTTAAATTTCCGATAGTTCTTATAAAATCACCTTTTATAAGACCGATTTTCTAGTGTTGCGATTAAAAAATTTGATTAACGCAACAGAATATTTGATTGGCAACAACTTTAGTTTTCACAATCGAAGTTGTTTTCTCAGTGGGTGTCTTAAGTTTAATTTTTATAAAAAGCAATATAATAAAAATTTTTTAAAATTTTTTTATAAAGAAAGTTGAGAATTCTCTTTAGCATTTAAAAAAAAAAATTAAAGGTTTGCTAAAAAATACAATTTTTTTCCCGTAGAAATTTTTTTTATAAATACAATCAAATTCATTTGGCGGCATAAATTTGTTTATAATTATATAAGGAGAGTAATAAAATTCAAATGACAGCAGCTATTTCCTTAAAAAATAATACAGATAACAAAGAAAAGTCGTTTCATTATAATTTAAGCCTCAAAACAGAAAAAAATTTGCTCATGAATATTTTAATTTATTTTTATAACCGCAGTGCGACTATTGTTGCTATTGCTGTTTCTCTGTTTTGATGAAGTAGCATAATAAAAATGAACAGCAACAACACAACTTGTGCATTTCTTAACAACTCATACATTAATTAACTTCAAACATTTTATTAGCGCTGAAAGCTTTTATTCAAATCCTTTATTTTTGTTTTTTTTCTGCTTTTCTTTTTAACGAAAAACTTTTAAACATTTTTTAAAAAGCAGCTTAGAAAAAAAGAAGCAATACAAACAAGCACACACAGACAGACACTTATACAGCTGTGCATAGTTATTTGAATGAACGCCTTGCTTGGTTTTTGCTTTAGTAAATTTGCCACAGCCAACTAAATAAAAAGAAAAAGGAGAGAAAGGGGATACATAAAACATAGATACATTAACATAAATAAATTAACACGTCTATGAGACTGCATAAGAGTTTCAAGAGTGCGACTGAGTGCACTTACTAAGCACGAGTATGTGTGTCTGAATAAAGCACAAACTTGCATGACTTTACTTCTTTTGCCTCTGCCACAAGTATGTAAGTATTTCTGGTTTGTTATCTTATGAAATGAGTATGAAGGGATGACATTTTTATTCAGCATAAATATAGAATTACACACACTCGTATGTTTGTTGTCATTGGCCAAAGCCAACTACTTACTACAGCTAAACCAAGTTGAAAGCCAAATAATAACGTCAATGCCCTTGGAAAAGGAAGGGAGTGCATTAAAACAAAAACACACAGTTTTATAAAAAAAAAACTATTCTAAATGATGGAAAGTGTAACCATAATGAAACTTTCAAGTATGAAAAAAGTTTGCACCTTCTCTACTAAAAGTAGCTACAAGTACAATTAAATGTATGAGCAGCTAAAGGTTTGCTTAATGATGGGCTTAAGGGAAAAATTCACATAAACTGGAGTAAATAAAACTTAAGCTGATTGAAAGAAGAAAAATGTAAAGGGACTCACTTGGGCCTCTTTGTAAGGCCTGCTTAAAAGCAAATGTATTTAAAGATAGTGATAGAAAGATGTCAAAGAAATACCATTCAAAAGAACCACAAAAGTAGAGAAAAAGTAACAGAAAAAAAAAACAAACAGAATAAAAAACACAACAAAAAATTTAGAGTGAAAAATTTTTGATAACAGACAAAAACATCTTAACACATTGAGAGCCACGCAGTACGTTTCCTTACGTTGTGGAGAGATGCGGCATACATTTCTTTTCATTCTTAGAGCCTGAACTTCTCTTATTTACGAGACGGTGTAAAATTTGTTGTCAGTTTTACTAAACATTTTTGCAAAAACTTTTCATATTTTATAAAGTGAAAAATGTATGAATTGTCCTCCTGGAAAGGTTTTCGTCAAAGCCGCTTGACACTCAGTCTGTTAGTTTTTTTTCATATTTTCAATTCATTCAAAGTCTTTTTTATACCAAATTTTGTCAACTCTTTCCTTTCACAAGTAAAGTTCTACACATACGAGTACTCAGAGTTAAACAAACTCAAATACATATACACAAATTCACACATTTAGCTTTAACTGCAGACAACTCTAACAACTGGCTTTATAAAAGACTTGGCCCGTTTTCACGACATGTGAATCGTATAAACAAAACAGAAAAAAGAAATTGTAAAACTAACAATTACAACATCTCCTAGTATAGGAGATTACAATGAGTATTTTAAGGGCATTTAATGGAAATGAAACAACAACATACACAGCACAGCACCCAACCCAACACTATTGGCCAACAAGTGGACATCTTTACCTTTAACACAACAACAAAAAAAAAAAAAAAAGAAAAAACTATAACAAAAATAACCATAACAATAACAATGAGGACAACAATATTACTAAAAAAAAAAAAAACGTTTATTGTCGATAACATTAACGTTGTAATTCTAACGAATGAAAGGCTGCACCAAATAACAGTGTTCAAGTTACTTCCGTTTACTAAAGCTTTAATATGCTTGTTGATGTACTTTTTTGTTTTTTTTTTTGATATTTAACTCGCCACTGCTATGGCCGCTGCCAATGTCCTCATCGTTTAGTGTCACTGGTGTCACAAAATATTCCAGTAAAAGCAAAGGAAAACTAAAAAAACTTTTGGAAAAATTAAAAAAAAAAATAAATATTTATATCAGTGTCAGTGTTTGTGTGTGTGTGTATGAGAGAGAGCTTAAAAATAAAATGTAGCGCTTTTAATTTTATTTCATAATAAAACAAAACACCAACAGCCTACCTTAAACATCAGTCACTGATTGCGGCTGGCTGGTTGTTGGTGAGTATGAACGATTAAACTTTAAGGTCAAATAACTAGAGTTGCAATTCATTTAAAGCATAAACAAAAACAGAAAGTTAATTTAAATAAATAAAAACAACATTTTAACAAAAAACATAGGATATAAAAAAAGAACCTTGAGTCGAATTAAATTTGTTTTATTTTATAACTGGCGAAGTAGTGTTTTTGCGCGATAGTTTTGAAGAGTCTGTAGAAACATTAATTTGGAAATATGGTTCTTAGTAACACATTTCTGCATACAGTTTAAATTGAATTTTGAAAACTGATTTGCAAGTGTTCGCGTACAAAATTCAATTAGTCCAAAAATGGCAATGCAATCTGGTGAAAGTGAAGATTTTACATCTAAATTGTTAATGAGCGATGAAACCACATCAATAAACAGAATACAGAATCCTCTATTAATCCATGAAATATCATTGCATTGTCTAAAAACAAGACTATGGTGTGATATTCATGCTGGAAAGATCAAAAAAGGCCTTAAAAAATCCGAAAGTTGCATAGTGAAGCGCGGTCTCTATTTAGCTGATATAATTTGCCAATCATAACGAAAAAAAATGTAAAGACCAAATAAACCTTCTATGAAAATCAAACTTAGTTACAGGGAATCAAAATGATAGAAAACTTTTGCTACACCCGGCATTTGCTTACGATTTTAGTCAGGCCTTACCATTCTTTGCAGGAATATAATAACGAAATTCATGCAGCTTTAACTGTATGGCGTGGATCTGGAGGACAAGTGGCTTTAACAAGACGGTTCCACCTACCTCCTTCTTTTTTTTATTCAAACAGCTAATTTATTAAGCTTAGGGTCGAATTATAACTATTTCTTTTTATTGCAATATTTCGCTAGAACTTTGTGTAGCTTCTTAAGGCAAAATTTCTAGACGATTTGATTGATTTTGTTTTATTAGCAAAACATAAATTTTTTTATGGTTTGTTGTTATAACACAAGCATTAAATTCGTCAATATTTAGAGCAATTTTTACTACAAACATTTTATGGGCTTGTACTATGGCAACAGCACTTTAATGTAATTTTATTACAACATTCTGTAGATGATCCAATTGTATGTCAAATATTTTTTAACAAAAGTGCCAGCAAATTGCTTTCAAGTAAAATCGTATTTTCTTTATTTGTAATGCTATTAAAGTAAAAGAGCGCTATGTTTTCTATAAACTGGACATTAATTGTTTGTAGTACAGAAATCGAATTCTAATTAAAAATATTAATTTACTGGCCATCACTTAATTTGTTTTTATAATTGAAAAAAATAATACTTTAGTTACATCCTTGAGAATAAATTCCAAGCTTTCAATCAGAACCTTTTTTTGGACAGCACAAATTTTATATTAACGATGAAAGTAACTCAGCTTAGAATTCCATTAAAAATAAAAATTTAAAAAAAAATAAGGTTTTGCTGGTTGAAATTTAAATAATTTTTTTTTTGTTTCGGTGCCAAGTTGAGAAGCTGATAGAAAAATTGTTTAAAAAAGAAAATAAAGCTGAAAGGTTATGACAGCTACAGCAGCTTGTCAATCAGCTTTGGCATTGACAAAGTAACTCAACTCAAGTCAAGTCATAAGCAAAAAATTGAAATTTCAAACATGATTTCATTTACCATAAGACCAGGAAAAAAATTTAAATTAAACTCATCCACTCAATGTACCCACTTTTTTTTAACATTTAAGCAGTGTTTTTCTAGTAAATAAAAAATTATGGAAAAAACTTTTTTAATGAAATCGTTTGCAGTTTTTTTTTTTTTTTTTTTTAATTTTAATGTTAAAAAGTTGAAATTTGATTTATTTAATTAAAATAAATTTTCCGCTTTAGGCAAAATAAAAATTTATCCCTTCAATTATTTTCATGTTTTGTTTTTAATTTTAAATAAAAAAAGGAACATTCAGCCATGTTCTTTTATGGCAGCATTTAAACTAATAAATTAATTAGATTATTAATTTACAAACATTTAGATGAATAATGAAATTAATTCTAATTTTCACACATAAAACCATTCAACTTAAAATTTAAAATGTATTTAAAACTTGCTGCGA
The DNA here is from genome assembly GCA_947397855.1 of Thelaira solivaga. Lineage (NCBI taxonomy): Eukaryota > Metazoa > Arthropoda > Insecta > Diptera > Tachinidae > Thelaira > Thelaira solivaga. The sequence goes on along the minus strand of OX377610.1, from coordinate 71,071,793 downwards.
CAGAAACGGCATTCTCTATGCATGAGTATTTAATATCACTAATTTACAAATAGACAGACAGACATGCGTTTACATTTATTAATTAAGTAAATTTAAGCCTATTTAAGAGATTATACGAATAAACGAGGCAAGTTTAAAAAAAAAAATCATAAATTTTTTATTCTCCTGCTTATTTTCAGATAAGTAACGAGAGAAATTCGAAGCAAACAGCTAGAGTTACAATTGGAGCTATAATTCTTAATTCTTGGTCAATAGTTGTTGTTAAGAAAGCTTATCAATTATTTTTTAACAAGAGTGAAAGCAGTCATACTTAAATTCGTATGGCAAGTATTTTTTATCAGTCAAAAGTTCTCACGCTCAGGTGGCAAACCTGAGCAGTGGGAAAAATTAAATTTTGACACTGCGTTTTGTAGTGAAGATGGCTGCAAAACAATATTTTTTTTTGACCAGTTATGATATTTTAGCTAGTTTTTTATAATTTAGCGTTTTTAACAATAGTTTTGTTTGCTTTTAGTGGCTTTTATAAAGCTATAGAGAATACAGAAACAGAGTTCTTATTCAAGAATGACCCCTTAATATAAATAGAGCGCTCTAAAAAATGTTCAGCTTGCCACTCCAATTTAAGTTGCACTCATGGCAGAATTAAGCAAGGTAGCGACAAATCTACAACCAACATTAAAATGCTTCTCTTATCTCCTTTGTGTCAAACACATTCTGGATGTAATGGTGTTTCGACATACACTTGAGGATTAGCTTCACTCCAAATGCGGCAGTTTTGTTTGATGACGTAGCCATTCAACCAGAAGTGCACTTCATCGCTAAGCAAAATTCGCTTATGAAAATCGGGAACTAGGGCAATCTCGTTCGAAATAAAATTGCACTATTTGCAAGCGTTGTTCAGGCGTGAGTCTATTCATGTTGAATTTCTAAGCCAAACTGAGAATAAATCACTGGACAGCTGTTAAATCGGTTGCCATCTTGAACAGTAATGCCAACTTAAAGTTCTATACGTCTATAAAAAACACCCTTTGCTACTAAAAGATAAAAAATTAATGTAATGCACTCATACTAAAAATAGCAGGAGATGTACGCTATTCTACTGTCAGTACCTTGTTAATTCTGTCATGGTTGCACTGCTTAATGTATCTCAGGTAATATCATGTATTTTGACTTATGATACTTTGCAGTAAGCGAGCGTTAGTTTCTTTTCCCTCTTAAATAATTTAAAACTTCACTTCGTTTACTCAATTAATGTGAAAAAATTTATTTCAAAGTTTCAAAATTTCATTTATTTTTGAGCGCACCTCTTTTATAAAAATATACAGGCAAACACACACACATATACACATACCCTTTGCAAGCTATTATAGTTTACATATTTAAATGAACATGTGCTATCATGCAACAAACCAAGTCAGGCTGGCAGGCAGGCAGGATTTTTTATTTAAATCTTTTTTTTTCTTTTTTTTTTTTTGTGGGTAAATAGAAATTTATGTAAATATTTAATATGAATTTTAATTTAAATTTATTTTAATTACCATGATCTACACCAACTATGTTGCACACACCCAGCCATACACACACTTAAACATGTTTCCTCTGACATACTTAAATAGTTAAACATTAACCGAAATTATTTATATGAAAATGCCTGGTTTTGTTGGTTTCCCTTTGAAACCCAGATTTTTTTTATTACATTCCTGCGACTGGCGTTTTAAATACATTTTCGCACGCTTGTTTATCTAGTGAAATAATAAAATTAATTGTAAATGAAAAAATAACAAACCGTTTCTTAAACACACGCACATGCCAAGCTTAATCATTATAAACTCGCCTTCATTAAGAGTGAGCATGTAAACCAAAGGATTTTGTTTGAAGTGATTTTTTTTTTTTTTGAGGATTTTAAAATAGCAGAGTACCTGAGTGAGTTTATTATAATAGCTCTATTTGTTTATTCTGGAAATGAGTTTAGTGTTTTTCAGCTGGTTCATAAATTAAAAATTAACAAACACCCATCCTCCTAACCAAAAAATTTACGTAGATTTTAAAGTAAATTTTATGAAAAATTTCTATTACGTTAATTTTTTTGGATAAAAAGACAAATATTTAAAATGAAAATAACAAAAAATTAAATTAATGAACATTCCCGTCATAAGTCTTTAGCTGAGAGCTGCGAATAATGTTTGGGAACTGTAATTGAATTAAACAGATTTAAATTTTTCAAATTTATTTAAAATTTAATTCTAAATAAATAAAAATAATTCAAAAATATTTAAAAAAAAATGTGGCCAATCATAAGAAACAAATTTATTTGGTAATTTTTTTGACCTCTAAAAACTATATTTTAATTTTTTTTTTCTTTTAATTTAAATAAATTAATTTAATATTTAAATACAATTTTTTAAATGATTTTTAAAATGTCTCAAAACATCAAGAGAAATGAGTTTTTTAAAATGTATCTTTTGGTAATCAAGCTAACCAACTCCCTCTTAACCTTCTAAGGACTAACAGCTTAATGTAAACTAACCTTCTAATTTACTATTCCATTTTATTGCTTAACAGAAATTGTGTTATTATTTTTCTTTTCATTAAACAACTCGTAAGATTTCAATTTATTTTATCATATGAAAAACAAAATCCATTTTAAGTAAAGCAGCAAAAGAAAACAAAAAATATTTTTTATAAAAATATAAAAAAAAGTAAACTGAATAAAATACATTTTTTCCACCTTTAAAAGCATTATTATTTGAGCAACAACAGACAGACTCGAAAGACGAAAGAAAGTGTATTAAAATCAAATTCAAATGCTTACACCAACGAAGGTAACAAAATTGCTTTTTCCATATTTTGTCTGCAGCACAATGTGTAAAAGAGTTTAAAAACGTTTTTGTTGTTTAGATATTTAGAACACTTGCAGCCCATATGTAGGCAACACTTTCAAACTGTTGGCTAAATAACAGCGTGTTTACAGATATTAAATGCAAATTATATGCCTTTAAAGGAGTACTAGCTTATGTGAGGTGCTGCAAGGTAAATATTTATTTCAAAAGGTTTATAAAACTCTGTTTCTTTATGTAAATGATAAATATTTTAAAATTTAATAAAAGTGTGAAAGACTAAAAGAAAGAGTGTATGTGTGTGGCTTTGTTTTGATATGCTGGTAGATGTGCATGTGCGCATCTAAAACCCATTTAAGTGATTTTAACAATTTACATTTTCTTACAACATACTCGTATTCTTGTATTACTTTTTCTTTCCTTTTTTATTTTTTTTGTAATTTATTAACAACAATTTTCTTTACTGTGTTAATCTTAAAAACGTATGGGATATGAAAGCAATACGTTGCACATAAATAAAAATTTATTTGCCACATAAACACAAACATAATGAACGATACATGTGCATGAGAATCTAACAATTCGTAACACGTTGTGCCGTGTTGTCTGTGGGTGTATATGAATTAAAAATTAACAGAAGGTGAAATGAAAACAGAACAGAGCATACAATTCGATCTCATCAATTTACACTATTAAATCTGCATAAAATTTAAAACTCAATCAATTTAACGCACATGCAAATAAAATACTCAATCACGTACACGCGTGCATATGGTAAAACGAGGCACAGTGGGTTTCAATATCAAAATAAAACAATATAATTTCAAAGCTTTCAGAATTAATTGATATAAAAATAAATTTTAAGTAAATTTGCAGAGCAATTTTTATATTTCATTAATTCAATGAATTATTCTTTAAAGCAATGAAAAAAATATGAAACGTTTTCATACATATAAATTAAAAATTTCATTAATATATTGAAAAATCTTTATTAATTTAATGAAAAAATTATCATTAATTTAATTAAAAAATTTAATGAAGTATTATTATGAATTTATTAACAAAATTTCTTTAATTTAATGAAATTTTTTTTATTAATTTAACTGAAAAATTTGATATAGGTAATAAAATAATTTCAGCAATTTAAAGAAATAATTTCATTAATTTAATGAAAAAATTTGATTAATCTAATTAAAAAACTTTATTAATATAATAAAAAAGTTTCATTAATTGTATTTAAAAATTTCATTAAGTTAATGAAATAATTTCAGGAATTTAATGAATTTATTTCATTAAAAAAGTTAATTAATTTAATTAAAAATTTCATTAAGTTAATTAAATAATATCATTAATTTATTAACAAAATTTCATTAATTAAATTAAAAATGTTTATTAATTTAATGAAAAAATTCATTAAATTTATGAAATAATTTCAGAAATTTAATGAAAAAGTTTCATTAATTTAATGAAAAAATTTCATTAATCTAATTAAAAAACTTTATTATTATAATAAAAAAGTTTCATTAATTGTATTTAAAAATTTCATTAAATTTCCGGAATTTAATGAATTTATTTCATTAATTTAATTAAAAAAGTTAATTAATTTAATTAAAAATTGCATTAAGTTAATTAAATAATATCATTAATTTATTAACAAAATTTCATTAATTTAATTAAAAAATTTCATTAATTTAATGAAAAAATTTCATTAAGTTTATGAAATACTTTCAAAAATTTAATGAAATAATTTCATTAGTTTCATTAATATAATGAAATAATTTTATTAAATTTTTAAAAATTTTTTTCTGAATTTATACAAAAAAAATTCATAAAAATAATGAAATTACTTTATTCATAAATTAAATTAAGAAACATTAAAAATATTTCATTATTGAAATCATTTAATTGACTTAATGAAACAAAATTTTTCAGTGTTAATATAAAAACAAGCTTTTGCCAACTAATAGCTTACAGTTATATACGAGTATAGTTCCTTTGAAGCTTTTACTTTTGGGGGAATGAGAATCATGTGTTACCTTATAAACTTGTATTTTTTTTTGGAGTGAACTGACATTCAACAAGAGTTTTGAATACTTGAAATAGCAGTTGTAACAAAAAAGTTTATTTTATTTCTCTTAGAATAGCCGCTCAAGTAGTTAAATTTATTCAATTAATATTTCATAATTTTAATAATTCATTTTCAAAATATGAAATTATTGATAATTGTGACTACTGTATCGCTGGCACACTTGGTTGTATGCATGATTGAATCAATAAACGATTGAAGCCTCTAAAGTGTTTGGTACTGAAAAGCAAATAAATATTTGCAAGTAAGTTAAAAATATATTTAAAAGTCAATCAAGAATGAGTTAACGAACACAAATTTTAGCACAGCCAGCATATTAATTAATTAATAAAATCGATGCCTTAGAGAACTACAAATGCTATTATTGACTATGAATCAAGCATGATTTTATTAATCAAAACGTTTTAATAGAAATTAAATTATGCTTTAAGGATACTTTTGTGTTAATAAGCTACTCTCCGAATAAAAGCTTGACTGTTAAGCGGTTCGTTCTGCATTAAAAAAAGTACTACTGGCAGCAGCTTTTAATTAATATTTTTATTTCTTTCGCTATATTCGTGTATTATGAGCATAAAAATATATTTTGTATATCAAAAAAAAAAAAAAAAAAAAAAAAAAAAAAAAAAAAAAAAAAAAAACATTGAATAGGAGTGAGTTAGAAAACAATTTATTTTGCAAGGAAAATTGTTATTTAAGAGTAAAATTTAAAATTTAAGAGTAAAATTTTAATCTATATAAATTAAATTCTTTTTCACTTTGCCTATTTGTCCGCCATAACTATAGACACACTAAAGTCGGTATCTTTTTAAAATGTCTTAAAGATCATATAACTCTTAAAAACAAAAGTCAGTTCTTAATAAAATCCTACTTTTTTGTGACTATGATTATGGCCCATAGTCTCTATACTCCGCGCCATGCCCTTTTTTACGCCCACTTTTCAACGATTTTCGCTAGCCAATGTTAAAAAAGATGTGTGCCCGTATTTAATTTAAGCCTAAAATTATGCTTGAAGTATTTTATTTACCACTTTGGCGCCTCTGATAATAACAATAGCAAAAACACTTCATAAATTAGTGAATGGCTGTATTTATTTGGATGAGAGTTTTAACAATTAAAATTCAACAATTGTTACACACGTTTTCTAAAAATGTTCAAAACGGGGTCTTACGACTCTAATTGAAGGCCCTTTAGGCTGCCACGTAAACCAACCACATAATAAATGACATAGGCTGAGCCAGACCGGGCGAAAACATCCAGCTATAAACAAAATATGACACTTTTATTTAGGTGAATTAATGAAATATTTAATTCATATGAAAACTATTGCTATTTCATTAAAGGATATTGAAAAAAAATTCAAGTCTATTTTTGAAACTTTATTAGAATACTTTTGAGTGCTGATTTAAAATTTATTTTCCGTTTTCTTTCAAGTTGAATCTGCTGTCCCAGATATAACATTTTCTGCTGAATGAACTTGACATCAGTTTATGTTAAAAAAAAATTAAAATTTCTCAACAAAATTTGCTTTAGAACTTACCTTTATTGTTTTTTAATCTGTTTAGTAATTTTAAAAATATTGCTAAAATTGTGACATAAAAACTACTTTTTGTATGCCAAAGGAAAAATTTTTTAATTTTCAAAAAACTATTTAAAATAGAAGATATCAAAAATTCAAAGGCATTTTATTGAAGCATTTAAAATAAATTAATTTCAATTAAAAAGGATGTACAAATACTGATTTTATTTTCATAGAATCAAAGGCCCATAATCATTGTCAAGCTAAACAAGGATTTTAAATTCATACAAATTCTTATGAGCAAAAGTAAATTTTTATTTAAGACTACCTTTTTCTGACTATGATTAGGGCTCAAATAGCTTAAAGTAAAAAATCAATGGCCCTTAATCATAGTCATACTAAAGTGTACTTTTATTATAAGCTTACTTTACGTTATTAGAACTTTTCTCTTTAAGTTAATTTTTAAAAAGAAAGAGACTTTAAGAAGAGTCAGTTATAATTCTGAATAGAAGTGAATATCACTGCAAAAGAAAAATTGTATTTGTAACACCTCTAATGCGATTCAGTAACTTTTAAAGGTTCTCCATGGAAAATATTGAGTTAAAATATTTTTTTGTTCATACTAACGAATATATGATTCAGTAGGTTTCGGTTAACTTTATGAGTTAAAAATTCACCACTAATACGAATACCGTGGACAACAACCAAAAAGGCTACAAATATTACATACATTAACCACAAATGGTTTATTTATTTAAAAGTCATTCAATTTTATTTTTCGATTAAGTAAACACCACATTTTTACTGAATTTTTAATTTTAATTTTAGACTTAACTATTTTTAACCAAACATTTTTCTTCAAAATTCAATAGTGAGTCGCACTACTGGATTAGCTAAAAAATTACAAAAATTAAAAATGAATAATTCATAGAATTTTTAGTTAAAAATGTAAAAAAAATAATTTTTCTCATAAAAAAAATTATTTTAAAATAAATCCTTTGAAAGCAGAAGCTAAATATTTGTTTACAAAAAAAAAAAAAAAAAAATATTTAAATTTAATATTTGAAAATGAAAATTTTCATTTAAATTTAAATTTCTCAGTTTTTATTAACACAAAAAGCATTAAGTGAAAATTTAAAGACACATATGAAAACTTTGCTTTACTACTAATACCAGTAAGAATTTCTTTAGAAAAATTGACAAAGAAATTCATTGAAATATTTCATTAGCTTCGTGTGCATGTGTAAGGATATCAGCAAGTAGATAAACTTTAATTGTAAATAATCAATTAGAGTTTTCTTTTCAATTTTTACTTAAAGCTTTTCCTTTAATCCAGTTTCTAATCACTTTTGAAAGGCTTAAAAAATAGAAATAACAAAATGTATACAAAAGAAAATTCATAAAAAGAATTTAGGATTTTTAAGCCTTACAATTTGTTAAAGGATTTTAAAAAAATTTTAGTTCTACGAAGGGAAAAGCACACTAAACAGTTTTAAATACTTAAAAAATTTTCTTAGAGTTTCATAGAAAACAAAAATTTCGAATGAAAAGTTAGTAGGTGATATATATTCTATTAAAAGGGCTTGCACTGAACGTAGTGAAATAGACTTACAAGTTGGGCCTTGGTTTTTTGAGTACACTTCCAATACAACATAAAATAGTTCTTTGAATTTATAAATTTCTTTTATTCTTCTAACGTTTTTTTTTTTATTTCGTGAATGGTAACACTTAGCTCATGTCTGATTTGACAAATAATTAGTTTTATCCTTCCGCTGAAAGAATATGGTTGTGTTTTCGCTTACAGACTTACAGAAGATGCCGCTTTTGCCAAAAAAAAATCATCTTTTCAGATGAAGCTCATTTTGATCTTGGCGGGTATGTAAACAAGCAAAATTGTTGCATTTGGGGCACAAAAAACCCCCACGCATACATTGAAAAGCCGACGCACCCAAAACGAGTCACTGTGTAGTGCGGATTTTGGTCCAGAGGCATAATTTTTCTTCGAAAATGAGCAAGGAGTGGCCATTAGTCAATTGGGATCGTTATCGGGCCATGTTAAATGAATTTTTGTTCACAAAAATTGAAAAGGGAGGATATTGGGAACATTTTGTTTCAACAAGACGGCGCTACGTGCCACAAATCCGAAGCTACACTCGATGTTATTTGGCGCACCCTATATATTTTTAAGCTTATTTAACTTTTTTTCTTTTTATTTGAAATAAATTTTATAATACGACCTTAAGCTTAATAAACTAGCCATTTCAATTTTTATTTTGCTGTTTATACAACAGCCTAGACATTAAATTATTCATGGATCACAGTAATTTTAGTGTTTTGTAAAGAGAATTTAATAAATCCTCAGCTGAGGAAAATCTCTTGAGAACACTGTTCAATCTACATACCACAAATGATTCACAAATCTACAAATTATACAGTGCGTCAACACTATGAAGTAAAATAACCGGTAGATTGCCATGAATTAAGAACTGCCTAGTAGGTAGAGGGAGTTATTTACTGTACGCTACATAGTGAGTACTTTAAGAGTGGCTTAGTATAGTATAGAGAAGCATTTAACGCACGTCACTAAGCTTTTGGGTAGGTAGAGGGAATCATTTACCTTATGCTACTAAGGTTTTTGTACGTGTACAAAGTTTTAAATAAATAACTGATAAGTTTAAAAACATTTTAATACTAGTTTTTTTTTTGGTTCTAGCTGTCATACAACTAGAACCCTGGACACCGCTGATCTACCCCAGCAACTAGCGGGAATGTGTTGTTAGAAATTGAAGAGACAGTTTTTCATTTTCTCCCAAGAAGAGCTGGGCATTTCTGGCTTCGAGATATAGAATTGTAGCGGAACATTTTAAAGATTTTAAACGATTTTAAGGACTAGTTTTCTGCAAACATTGTCTTCACCAGTATGTGATTCAAAATTGAATTTTTGCAATTTTAATTAATAGACGTCCGGCCACTGCATAAGCTAATCAATCAATCATCAGGTAATAGTAAGAAAGTAGTTTTATTAATATTGTGATAAAATGGCAAGCATGTTTCCTAAGACAATTCAACATAAAAAGGGTGGTCCAACCATAATTCATGATGTTAATTGTGAGTCAAATCCCACTGTCTAATCAGCTAATTCTGCGTTTCACCACCACTGAGCACTAGCACAGAACATGAGCCAACGCGACGTGATAATAAATATATCAGCAATAAACGCATTTTCTTTAAGGTTCTATTGTCTGCATACAAAATTAAAAAAAAAATTTAACTCGGCTATACTAAAGAGCTTAACCATATTTTAATGCTTTCTGGAAAAAATAACTTTCAATTTTTACCAAAAAATACAAAAACTTATCTGTAAAGAAATAAACTTTTTTTTTTGTTAATTTAAGATTTGTGTAAACAAAAGCAAACAACCTGAGAGCACCCAAAGTGTGCTGCAGTTTTAGTTTTCTTTTTTTAGTACAAAAGAAGTTTTCGGTGTAGCAAATCAATGGTTACATTTAATATTATTTTTTTATTTTAATTTAATTTGATACTTTTTCTGGTACCTTTAGTGTAGCACCATTGCATCGTTGTAGTTTTGCTTAAGTCCCCTTTATTTTTTTTTAACTTGATTATGTATTTTAATTTGGACAAGAATTGTGTTTACTTGCAGAGCACAGTGATTTAAATAATCAATTTTTTTTTCTGTAGACAAAATTAACGCTTTTTCACCACTTTCTGTATAACGAGGTTGTTATAACAAGATTTGTGATTTGGCTTGTGATGTTTTCTCCTCTATTTTGGAATTTATTAAGTTTTCAGCAGCAGTCAGTGATTTACAATTCAAGATTTACATTATTTGTCAGCTAGATTTGCTGTACCTTATAGTGTTTTCATTTCCCTTAAGTCAATAGTTTGAGTAAATTTTACTTTTTTTTTTTTTAAATAAGCAGTTGAAATAAACAGAAATTTCTGGGCTTTAAGAAATTTTATTAATTTATTTTAGTTTATTTATTGCAAAGACATTTTTCTACAAAATTCAAAAGTTTTCTCTTTAAAATCCTCCCACAAACTTGAAGTACAAAATACAAAACAACATTTAATTAGCTTGAAAATATCTGAAAAAAAACAGGTCAATCGGTTTGTGAAATTTTACTTTGCTGGTTTCCCTTGTTTCATAACAAAACATCACGAGTTTATTGAGGTATATGAAGGCATATGTGTGCAAATGTGTTTAACATGTTTAACACCAACCCAGTCTTATGTCAGAATCGAAGTATGCAGGCTTTTAAATGCATTTCAGTGCGTAGCATATGCTAAAGTGTAATATTATTTTTAGCCACGGACATTTAGACACAAACAAGAATTCAAGAATTTGGCTACTAACGAGCCACAAACATGTTCCCTTTTTATAAATCAAGACAAACACACGTACACGTACACCCTTAGCCACTGGAAAAAACCTTTCAAAAGTCTATAAAACTTAAGCGTGCAAGTGTGTTTGAAAAGATTGTTAGCCGTTGTTTATAAGGTTTGCTACCATGTGGTGTTGTCAGCCTCTTGTGGTATTGGGAAACATAACTAAATTACAAGTGTGCTGTGTATATGTGTGTGTAAGGTTAGTTGGTTCATACTTGTATGCGTTATGTGTAAGGTTGACATGAGTTAGTTCATACACACATAAGTTTACTAACAGACAATTGCTTTACAGCTGTTTTTACTTGATGTTCTGCTTGTAGGGTTTTTACCGCTTCAAAAAACTAAAAACCAGCTCAGCTTAATGAGTGGCCTAATTGGTAAGGTTTTAGAAATTTAAATGATTAAACAGTTTTGTTTCAACAAATTTTTTTTAAGAAAATTTTTATTTAAAAAAAAATTTTTTTATAAAAATAAATTTCCCTGAAGAAGACCTTCAAAAGAAAGTCGAAATATTGGAAAATTAAAACAAAAACAATTTTTTCATTGAGATCTTAAGCTTGAATAGTATTTATTAATAATAAATTTAAATTTTAATAAAACAAAAGGAACAAAAAAAAAAATACTTTGATTAAAAAAAAAAAGCGATTCGACGAACAAAGTGAGTGCAGGCTTAAAACGTCATCGCTAAATAAGAGCTTTGGCGTGTAGTGTTAATCATATTATTTAATAAATCCAACTAAAGACAAAAAAAAAACTAAAGTTAAAAACGCTAAAATTAAAAAAAAAACTAGCTAACGTGTCATTACTGGTCAAAAATAAAAAAACAATTTTCTTGCAGCCAACTTCACTGAAAAACACGCTGTCAAAACTTTGCCCAAATCACCGCATGTTTAGAATAAAAACTATTGTAATTTTCATGTTTTTTTTTATGAAAAAATTTTAAAATTATGATACGAGTTGCGGTGATGTGGGCAAAATTTCGCGATGCTGCTTATATTTTGTATGAATATAAGAATTTTTTATCCATAAAACCTGATTGCCGAGCTGTTACTCAGCCGAAATTGCAATTCAGTTTTAATTCTAAAAAAGAAGTTTTTCCCTTAATCTTAGTTTTCTTTTTAAATTAAAATAGTTTTTCTTACTCTAAAGATGAGTAGCATAAAACCATAAACTACAACTAAATAGACATGAGACGACTCCAACCGTTAATTATGGAAAAAAACAAAGGCAGCTGTAGATCTACAGGTTAATGCCGGTTTTATACTATAATTCGGAGTAAAACGACATAGTGAGAAAACAATACATTAAAAAACTACTGATAGAATTTTGAAAATCGTATGGGTCTCATTATTTTTAGAAAATTTTCTAACTGAATCAGGGCTGCATTTTTGCATACGAACAAAGAAATACAAGTATCAAAACCAGCTGACAAAATCCTATGAAAATATGAAAAGCCCGCAGTCTATCTCTTGTATTTTTTTAGAAGAATAAACATTTCTTTGTTCATGGAACATTAGAAACGTAGGGTTGAACGTGAGGTCCTTGATATTGAGAGCTAAAAACGAGTAGAAGTCGGAGCGACTTTATGCCATGGTAGGGAGTGAGAAGTGGAAAAACACAACATGAGTTTTTCGTTGTATTAGTTTCAGTTTTTTCTTCTTTTGTTTGTGCTTTATTTTGTTGTTTACATTTATTTGTTTTTATTGTCATGATGCTGGCCTACAGCTGTTTGTTTTTAATAACACCAATCTCCGAAATTGAGTTGGCTGTTGAAACAGCTGTAGGGCAGAAAAAAATAGAAGCATAATAAAGGTCTTTCTTTCAAACCTTAAAAGTCTGGCTTAATCTTAAAAAAAAAACAATTTTACAACAACTTTTGCAGGCGGTCTCGCATTTTGAAACTTAGAAATAAAAAAGATTTAATTTTCTTGTGCTATTTTTGTTAATTGACTACGTCACGAGTTGCTGTATTCCAAACAATATTTAAACCGCACAAACAATTGGCAAGTTTTGTTACATATTAACAGAGTGTGTTCAAAGGTGTGTGCAGTCCAACAATGCGGCCAATAAATATTTAAAAGTCAGCAAAAGAGTTAAGGGAAGAAACTAATTATTTATTGTTCTCCGTCAAAGACACATGTTTAGGGCCAGGAGAGAAAAAAATTTTATAAAAAAAGAAGCCCTTAAATGAAAAAATTTTAAAAAGCACAACTAGATTTTTAAAAGCTTATGTATGTACTTGGGTGTATATGTATGAGTAATCAAACTAAACAAACAAGAATTCAAATGAATGATCTTTATCATTAAGAGGGTCCTTTATTACGTGGTTAAGCCTTTGAAAGTGAATGTAAAAGTGGTCTTTCAAATATGCAGTCCATGCAGGGATTGGTTTGAGGGTGTGAGTGTGTGTATGTGTATTTATGCCTGCTTACGTGTGTTACTTATACTTTCTCATACTTTACTTTTTTTTCAACTTTTTCCTTTATGCTATTGTGAGCTGTTGTTGTTTAGTTAGTTGTTTGCTTGTTTATTTGTTGGTTGTGTTAGTTAACGTTATTGCTGTTGTTGTTGTTGTTGTGTTTTTATTTATTTGCATAAAACACCACTTAAGTGTTATTTAAACAGCCAACGTTAAATAACTTTGTTTGTTTGCACTTTGATGTTGTTGCAACATAAATGAAAATGCAAGCGAAACGTTTGGTAAATATTCTCAAATAGAAAAAAAAAACACATACGCAACTTGTTATTTTAAAAGAGGACAGGACAATACTTTGGCATTTCTTTTTAACAAACTTAAATATAAATTAAGGCCACAATATTATTCAACAGCTTATCAAAGTATTCTTCACTCACAGTGAAACCCTTTTGAAAACGAATGTTGTCACCCCAACAAAGTAATTTTAGATTTCTTTTACTGCCGTTTTTTTTTTCTCTAATGCTTTAGTCTATGTTGGGCATATTAACCTCCAGGGAGTTCCTTTAGAAATACATTTTAAAAGGAACGGTCTTTTTTTTCCTTTAAAACACAACAAATTACTTTTGCAGAGCTTGAAATTTAATAACCCTAAACAAAGTAAGTAATTTTAAGAGTATGAGATTTTGGTGTATAAACCAGACTTTTGGGGGGCACAAATTCAACTAAACATGAACGCTTAATGAGCGGATACAGACTCTATTCACTTTGAAATGTAATTTCTTTGAAATTCTAAAAACAAAAGCCTTTTAAAAATGTTTGCCCTGCAGCCTTAAAATACAAACAAGCGAAATGGGAAATTAAATAAATTAAGAGCCGCACTTTTGTGGCTGTTCTTTTGCCAATTAAATAAACTAAAAATTCTGTTGTTTAAAATTTCTTTTAATGGCTTGTAAAGTGTTTTGTTTATTTTGTTACTTTTGTGGTACATCCTTTTTTTAAGGGCAACACCTGCTTGGAAAGTTAATATGATTTATTATAGAGAAGGGATAACATTTTCATATAAAAATAAAAAATATTGCTGAAAAATAATAATTTTTTTTTTTTTCAACTTTATGATAAAAAGAAATTCCTGATGAGCGACTTAAGCATCTGCGAAATAGTTAAAAAAAATTTTTTTTAATCTCTAAACACCATTTTATTACCATATGTTTTAGGTGATAAAAACAAAAGAAAAACTTTTATAGCATTTATTGAAATGCAAAAGGTTGTAACTTTTTTAAAAGGAAATAAAAAAAAATGTTTCAACTGAATTTGTATTCGTCATAAAATTACATAAAAACATAATTTTATGTTGAGAAATACTGTAACGTACAGCAAGTTGGTTATGAACCGTGTCTCTGCAAGAGAGCCCTTTTTCAAATTTTTCTAAAGAGTTTTGATATTTTTTATTAGATTGTAAAGAAGGCATATTTCGATTCACTATGTAATAAAATATTCGGCCCGCCAAATCGTTCAATAACTAAAGGCGCAAAGTGATATTAATAAAAATTTTTCTTCTTTGAAGCGCATTTTCATCTGAATGACTTGTAAGATAACAGAGCAACTTGAATGATACCAGTCATACAAAAATTAATACTTATAATTTTCATTAAGTATAAATTAGGTTAGATATAAAGCATCTAGCTTAACAACAAAACGAGAAGCAGAGTGTTTGTTTCCACACGAACTTTGCTTCGGTAGATGTGATCATCGTAGTTATTTGTATTATTACAGTAAATAGTTAGTCAAGGTCAAAGTATTTACCTCGAGGGAGTATTTTAATTGTATTATTTTATATTATTCTGACTAGCCGTTCAAGGACCGAAGCCTTTACCCTCATTTAAATCTAATTGTTTAACTATATTTTTAATGAATCTTAGTCAGTTAGTCAAGGCTGAAGCTTTGTTCAAGAGTTGAGGAAGTACTAGACTACTGTGGTGGCATAAATACAAAGGAAACAGAGCTTTTGGCGACAATAGACAGGCCGAGTGTACCTCAGCTGGAAAGAAGCTGCGTTACAAGGTGAGGCGGAATGAGATACTGGTTCTGGACGACTCAAGTAAAAAGAATCAAACAACAATTACCAGTTTCCTGACTAGTCTTGAATTGTCTAAGTTGGGTTGATTTAGCATTTTTCCTAGCCTTTTTTCATTTTCAAATTAGAATTAAATTGCCTTTTTTAGCAATTTTTTTGGGGGATTTTTTTCTTCATTTTTCCAAAATTAATTTATAATAACAAGCTTTCTTTGTTTTTTTTTTTTTTTATAAAAAAATAAAATTAAAATACCTGACACCTTAAAAAGTTAAAAGTATCTCAGTAATTCCTCTTTAAAAAAAGGTGCTTGCAATACAATTACGTAAATTACTTAAACAAATATTTACTTAAAAAGTTGTAAATACATTAAGTTTTTCATTTAATTTCCGTTTTAAATATAAAAGCACAAAAGTTATCACTCACTCACTAACCAACCATTTAAAAGCATTAGATTGTGTTTATATAATTTTGACTAACTTAAGGCTTACAATCATATAAAAATCTGCAGTTTCAAAAAAAAAAATTGTTTAAGAGCAAAAGTAGAAAAGAACTTTAAGCCGTCTAGACTCACGTTCCACCCTCATCATTAATACTCATTCACATAATGTTTTTCTATAAATTTGTTTTCATCCATTTTGCTCTGCCGTTTAAGAGCCCACAGCCAAACTAGAATCATAATCATGATTTTGTAAATTATTCATAGTCAAACACATTCGCTCGCACATACACAAATGCTTACACATTGACAGAAATATTTTTGTCTTAAATTAGAGATTCATTTAGATTAAAAAGAACAGAAAAATAAATAAGAAAAAAAAAAAACGATAAAATACCAAACAAATTTTATATAAAATGAAAAGAGAAAATCTTATGAATTCTAAATACATAAACGTACCACGGGCTACGAGTGAAAATAATTTAAATACTAAAATTCCTTTAAAGCTTTTTTTTAATAATTTTTCTTTTTTTTCTGGCTTGGCACTCACCAACAAATGCCAGCACATGTGAGGAAAATATACTTTCGAAACCAAACATTCAACATTCCAGTGCTGGCTTGTATGCAAAAAGTGTAAACGAAGACCAAAAAAAAAAAAAAATTATAATAAATAAAATGAAATAAAATATACCATAATTCATAACTAAATTTATAAAGATAGACTGACTCGTATTAAATAAACAACAACAGCAACAACTAAAATAAAAACAATGAGAATAAATAACAAAAGGTAAACACACTAGACGTGTTTTGTGAATGAAAACAATTTCTTTTATAAAATTTTTTTTTTTATTTTTTTTAGTGTTTTTTTTTTTTTTTTTGTTGCTTATAGACCCACTCGAAAACAACAATAACAACAAAAATGAATGATTTTAAAATGACTGTTGAATGCCTTTAAGGTCTAGCAAAGCAGCCATACAGTCGCGTAGTGGTAGTTGACAACAGTAGGCGGGCTCAGTTTTTGGCCCTCTTTTTTTTTAGTAAAAATTAAGAATTTCCTTGTTAAACGAATGAAGTCAAAAAAGGCTGATTTTTACACTATGCGGTCTATACACACTCAATTTATGGCAGCCTGCATAGCGAACAATTTACTAAGGACTTTTTAGAATTCTTATTAAACACTAGACTTTGGGACAATTTGTAACAGAAGAGTAGTGCCACAATAGGTCTGTTTTAACCGCAGTGACCAGGTAACTTGTTGCCACTTCTAATTCTGATTCTAATTATGCATGAGTTTTTGTTAATTGAAGAAAGTCAAAAGCATTTTCAAAACAACTTCAAGTTTTCTCATGTTGCCGGACTTTAACATTAAACTTATATTAAAATTGAGTGTGTATGGGCCGCATTAAATAATTTTTGTTTTTTTTTTACTTATTTTTTCGTTAATACGTGTGCAAGACATTTCAATTTGAGTAAGTGGCAGTAACTACTAGTAGATTATATTCATACAACAAGAAAATAACTGCAGTAAAGTGAATCAATTGTTTTTTTTTTTTTTTACAATAAAATAATTTTCAATAAAACAAAGGGAGTTTTTCACTTGTTTAATTAAATAAATTTCAGCTGAGAGCTTTAGTTGAAAACCCTAGACTAACTTTCAAATGATTAGAATTAATCGAAGAACTTTATATGTTGGAACGCTTAGAGAATTTGTAGCAAAAGCTGTTTATTTTTTGAGTAATTTTCTAACAAACTTTCTAGATGAACCGATGGTTCCTTAAGCAGCACAATAATTAATCTTCTGCTGTGACAAGCCAGTATTATAGTCTGCATTGATTATAAGGCCACATATTATACTCTTTCTAGAGGTGAAGTAAATGGTAATAAACTACTTTCACCTGCAGTATAAGAATACGAAACATTTGTCTGGCCAAGAAAGATATTTTTTTAAGAACACAAATCCATGAAACTTATACGCTAGTCTGCGGAAAAGACTCAGATTCTTGACAGGAATCGTAGCTACTATTTCAAATTAGTAAGTTGGTGCACTAGCCTTCAAGCATTAGTGGTTTCAATATGCAAACTCTAAATACCAATTGATCAGGGGAGAAGAAACGATACGAAATCGAACCTTTAATGTGTTTGATAGTTTACTTTTTGTATTTGTCTGGTAGTATCCCTCTCTGAAATACGTAACTGCTTATCAGCATCGTTTTATACACAGAAATATCTTGCTATAAGCAAAGAGCCAACGTTACAATACAGAGTAGCTTCTCAGGGTCAATTAGGCCGCCACATAAGCCAACCAACTAACATTACTGCATTCGATAGCAATTGAAATTTCAATTCAATTTAAATGAAAATTTTGTTTGCTATCGAGTGCCGTAATTTTTATATTTTTGTGCAATTCAGGGCTCAAAACTTGGCATGTGATACCGAGTGAAATTTCTACATTTTTTACATTTTTTGTATAAAATAATTTTTAAAATGTAATGCAAGTTGTGGCGATTTGCCCAAAGAAAGGTTCAAGACTCAAATTAGCTGTCACATATTTCTTTTAATTTTTGGGCCACATTCTATAACGAAAAGGTTTTTTTGTACAAACAAACTTGCAGAGTTTAGGCAGTTATCGAGCTCGCAATACGTTAGTACACTAGACACTCTCAATAGGGGTTAATCCGGACACCAATACACCATGAGGCAAATTACGATATTTGATATTGAGCAAAACTTCATTGTAATTTAAATGAAAATTTTGTTTTTGAATAAAATTTTTTTAATAATTTAAGAGCGGCTTTTGCCCAGTATAAAAAAACAAAATTTCAGCTAAAATTCTAAATTCTCTAAATGAAATAAAAATTTTCAAATTTATTTGTTAAATAGGAGTCACGCTTAATGGACATTCTTTTGACTTCTCTATAATTTTCGTGTTGCTGCAAGCTTTTGTTTTTTTTAATAAAAAATCCATTTAACTTTATACTCTCTTCATACATGTTGAAATATAGAACAAAAAAAAAAAAAAAAAGAGGAAAAACCTAAAGCTTTGCCAGAATATATAATTTTTATTTTATTTTGTATTTCATATTTGTTTAGAAATTCTTTAAGCATTTTTTTCAAACATTCATTTTCCATGAATGTTTTCTTTGCTTTTATTTAGTTTGAAGCAACAACATATTTAAGGCTTTTAGTGTGTGTGTGTGTAAATGGACAGGTAAGTGGGGGTATGTATGTTATTTAGTGAGTTTAGGTTCTACCTTAACTCTGTTTTATAGTTGGCACCTTTTTGCTACTGAAGATCTGGTCTAATTTGTTGCTGCTGCCTTCAAGCAGATGCTTAATGTTTAATTTTATCTAAAAGTTACTAGAAACAAATAAAGAAACACACAACAGGATATAAATAAAAAAACAGACTAGAAACCAAAATATTACAGACAGAGAGAGAGAGAAAAAGTAAAGCAAAAATCAACAATGAAAAAATGAAAAAAAAAATATTTTTTTTCTTTTGCTGCCAGTAAATTAGTATTTTGGCACAGGTAACAAGGTGGTTAGTATAGCTTGATGGTTAAGGTGAAAAACTTTGAAAGAATAATTTTTCTTTTTATTGTGTTCACTCGTCTTTATGTGTTTAATTTAAGTGTGTGTTTGCTTGCGTATAAACAAAAATGCTCAGCTCATAAGCTTAAGCAAGTAAAGGAAACTATTAACCCTTTAATCAGCAAATAAAAAAAGAGATTTTTCTAAATTTTGGAACACAAAAGAACTTTTTTCTGAAGAAATTTTTTGTTTAAAAATTTCAAGTCTTCAAATGATACAGTGAAAAAAAAATCTGCCATAAGCGCAATGAAACGATGTCATTAATATATTTCATAAATTATGTCAAGTAATGAAATATTTTCGTTTATTAATGACATAATTTCATTTTTTTAAAGAAATTATTACATTTTCTTAATGAAATTATTTAATTTTATTAATGAAAGTATTTCATTTTATTAATGAAATTATTTCATTTTATTATTTAAATTATTTCATTTTATTAATGAAATTATTTAATTTTATTAATAAAATTATTTCAGTTTATTAATGAAATTATTTCATTTTATTAATGAAATTATTTCATTTAATTAATGAAATTATTTAATTTTATGAATGAAATTGTTTCATTTTCTCAATGAAATTACTTCATTTTATTAATGAAATTATTTCATTAACTTAATGAAATTCTTTAATTTTATTAGTGAAATTTTTTTAATTTTATTAATAAGCTGAATCATTAAATTAATGAAATATTTCATAAGTCTAATGAAACGTGTGATAGTTTTAAAAATAATGATTTATTTTCATGCAAATTTCGTCATTGTAGCTTAAAGTGTTAAAACAATTATAATCTCCTTTTGAATTGAATGTAAACTGAAATTAAGTTTTAAGCAAAGACACGTTTTGTTAGCAAACCAAATCAACAAAAAAAAACAAAAAACAAAAAAAATATTTCCTTTTTGAAAGCTTATACACTACAAAGTACACACACTCGCATTTAGACATAAAAACACTCATTAAAAAATAAAAATAAAAGTGTAAATACTAGAAGCAGCATTGATAGTAAAAGATGCCAATGACTTGGGCAAAATCCGATACTCAAAGTTGAGGAAGGAAAAGCAACGAGATTTTTAGTTTTTCTGTTTTTGCTTTCATTATTTAGAAAAAAAAACTATAAAACTGTCTGTAGTTTGCAGCAGGGCGGTAAAGTTCAGTTCAGAATTGTAAAACAGTTCGAAGTGATGCGTTCCAAAAGAGATTTTTTTTTCTTGCTTTCCTAGTTGTGTTTTGTATTAGTTGCTGTTTGTATTTGATATTTTTGTTTTTTCTTTTGTGGAATTGTTGGCTTGTTCCTACTAGCAGGTTTCTGTAGAAACTGATATTCTTGTTTCTATTTTTTCAGCCACACACAATGATGTTGGCAAAACCAAAAACTTGTGTTTGTTAATGCATTGTATGTGTAGAGCTTTAATTTTCTTAACATTTAAGCTGCTGTATGTTGTGTTTCCATTTTCAGTGTTTTATTTTGTTTCGCTTTATTTTCATACAAAAGATTATTTAAGCTGTTTTGATGTTGCTGTTTTTTTTGGATGGAAAATTTGTTGCAGCAAAGCCTAAATGGCTTTAAATTTACACGGCCCATTAAGAGATGCCTGGCATACCAAAAAGGCTTTGATTTTCTTTGTAGTAAAAATGTTTTTTTTTAGAAAATACGTTTGCTTTTTAGGAAGTAAAGCTGAAGTACATAAATACTTTACATGAACAAAATGCAATTTCAGAGAATCCATCTTCTCAAAAATCGAAACATTAAAAAAAAATTCTAAAATTGTTTTAATTTTTTTAAGAGATAATTTTTTCCTAAGCCAGTTGAGACTGAACTGAAGTAAAATATTTCTGAAAAATCACAATAAAATATTTTACTCATAATGGGCTGGAAAAAAAAAGAAGATGGCTCACATGGCTCTTCCAATGTGGTTCCTTTCTGATATATGTAGATAAAATAAAGCAGGATAGCGATAGAAACATTTCAGAAAAAGCGTAATCAAGTCCATTGTTGTGCAAATTTGCATTTTTCAAATATGCTGAGCAAATAGGGACATTTGATATCCCAGAAAATATACATCGCCATGTTTGCTCAATATATTTTTAGTGCAAACGGAGGAAAATCCAGCAAAAGGCAAACAGCAAGGCAGCCTTTTGCACTGTTTAGAAGCACTGACCTCTATTGTTGGTTCTGAATACTCAAAAAATTACTTTAATTTTGTAAAAAGTAAAAGGCTTTTACTTTGCTTGCAGAAAGCATCCAAGACCTTGTAAACTTGTTATCAGATACAAGTAGATTATTCAGGGCACCCCTAAAAGAAAAACAGAAGGGGGCTGCACTTGGGTCCTCCATAAGAGGACAGTAAAGAAAGAGAGCAATAGAGATAGAAGGGGGCAAAGAAGTACAGAGATAGAAAAGAAGACGAGAAGATGAGTCCGTCACCTAAACCTAAACAAATTACTGCTGTTAATGGAGCATGCTGGCTCTTATAGTCGACAGTGCAGTGAGACTCTGCAGGTGGCGCTCCCCAATATAGAGCCGCTCTTTCAGATCAAAGGCAGAGAAAGTGTTCGACAGTTTCCTTTTCTTTCTTATCTCGAAAACTTCTACAGTAGTCATTTGATGGGAAACCCATTTTATTATTATAATTTTTTTTAATAAAAGTTCAATCAGTCTTGTAGAAAATTTTTATTTTTCGCTACAAAATTTATAGAATTAATATGACTATTTTATTAAGCTTGAGGTCTTATTTTATAAATTTATTTTATATCGCAGGATATAATTATAAATTAAAAAGAAAAAAGTCAAATATAAAACTCATAAATAGATTTCTACTTGTGTTAGAGAAAAAGCACATAAATATTTTTATAATTTTCTAGCTTTAATTTTTGTTTTGCCTCTAACGAGCCTCAATATTAAAGTGGTAAAACAAATTATCGTTTAATTTTCCAAGACAAAGTTATGCAGACAGAAAATAACTTTGTTTGTTAGAAGTGATTTTGTAAAAAGTAGAAAATTCTGTTGTGCTAATCAAATTTTTCTGTTGTAGTCTAAACTTAAAGTTCTTTCAACAATATTTTGAGCTGTTTTACAGCTAAAAAAAATAATTCAGTTCTCACAGCTGAAACTGTTTTCTAGTTAAGGGAAAGAAAAACTTTATTTTCATTTACGATTTTTTAAAATAAATTTTTTTAGTAAATAAGGGAAAGTTTGAGCACAGCCAAGTCATGATCTAAAATTTTTGTTTATTTTTTTTGGACAAAATAATTTTAAAATTTCGTTTGAAGTTGCTCGATATTAAAACACCACGATTTGGTCACTGCTTTTATTTAAGAAAATTCTTGCAATCAGCCTTATTCCATTTGCAGTCGTCGACATCAAATAATTTATAATTTGTTATTTTACTCAGCTGTAATAATAAAATTTTTTTAAAGGTTCATTTTATGAAAAAAAACACACGACAATGTTGATAGCAAACGTTCTTACACTTACCAGACCCATAAAAAAAGGAAAAAAATATCGCTTTCAAACAACTCAATTTCCTAAAAAAAAAAAATTTAATGAAAAGCTTTTGTTACTGAAAATATTTTTGGCGCAATTTTTAAATATTAGTTGAGGGTTTTTATGACGAAGCAATTCTATTTTTTTATTGTCATTTCATTTTATTACATTCTATGTGAAAGTAGCCTTAATATTCTTTTAAAAGCCTTTACTGTAAGTATTCATAAAAATCCTTTTAAAAAACTTTTCATAAAACAGAAAATAAATCAAGTTTCATCAACAATATGCTTTTGTTTTGTATTAAAAAGTTTTCTTTGTATTGATTTCAATGCTGTAGTTGTTACTTCTTGTTAAAAATTTATTTAGTTTACTTTTCGGACTTTTTTTTTTTAAACTAAAAGAAATTTTCATGGAACAAATTGTACAAACCTTAAAGTAAACTAAATGAGGGCTGAGTAATACAATTTCAATAAAAAAATTTTCTCTAGCTAAGTAACAAGAGAAACTGCTACAAAGGGCATTGATTTTTAGAGAAAAATCTTTTATAATTTATGATGTCATTGTACTACAATTTTAAAAGTCCAAAAATTTTTCTAATAAAAATATTTTATTTGTAGCCATTGGGTTCTTTTTAAATGTACAAGGCATCATCTCACCATTAATAAAACATAATAATAAAGTTAATAAGTTAATTGCAATAGCAAATCAATTTTTTTACTTAAGTCAACTTAAGCGATTCTAGCATATTAACACAGAATAAATGATCATACGAGTAAATGCCCTCAATTATCTGTCAGCCTAAAGAATCATTTATTACAAACTCGCTCACTAACATGCTGTTGGTTTTGGTTCATGTGTAAGTGCAATTTATATAAGTTTGTTAGCATGTATAAGTGAGTGTGTACGGGCTAGTACACAAATGGTTAGTATAAAAGAGCATAAATGCCCAACAGCTAAAAAGATACTCGTATGTGCTCTATTGTATGCACATACTCGCACTCGTACTCTTATGCACTCCTATCCAAACATAAAACTCATACTCAAAGCCAGACAAATACATACACACATATCCAAACAAGCCCACACAAAGGAATATTCTCTTTATTGCTGTTTTCATTTGTGTGTGTGCGTTATTGTTTTTGTATATTAAAGCAACAAACGCATGCATTCATTTGCCATACACACAGGCAAACACACAGACGGACTTTTTCTAACAAAAGTTGGCATTCAAACAAGGCTTTTCTTTAATTTTTTTTCATTTTTGTTAAATATTTAAATACAATTTAGAGGAGAATTTGTATTAAACAAACGACCATAAAAGAAAAATCTACATTCACAGAACAAAAAATAATCACTGGCTAAAATACAAAAACAAAATATATTAGATTAGATTAAGTAAGTATACATATGTGTGTATAAGCCTATATGTGTGTGTATGTATGAGTG
This sequence comes from Thelaira solivaga, assembly GCA_947397855.1. Taxonomy (NCBI): domain Eukaryota; kingdom Metazoa; phylum Arthropoda; class Insecta; order Diptera; family Tachinidae; genus Thelaira; species Thelaira solivaga. The sequence continues at coordinate 71,047,497 of OX377610.1, read as the reverse complement.
TGTTTGTATTTGCTTGTGTTCTTAGTTTGAGATGTTGCCAATTACCAAAAAAAAAATTTATTTAGAGAGTAAAATTCAAATGTTCATACAACCATTTATATTACGCATACAAACCCACTGACAAACTTAAATTCACACACACACACACACACACACACACACACACAGAGAGAAAGCCGCAAATACATAAATATGAAGACGTGATTTTACCCAGCAATCAGTTATTAAGCAGACTTTAGTTCTAAAATGTAATTGAATGAAACGGAATAAAATGATAAAGCGTGACTTAATTCATACTGAAAAATTAAACATTAATTAAGCTTTTTAATAAAAAAAAAATTATTATATTAAACATTTACCCCCTTATCCAAAAAAAAAATTAGCGTAGACTTTAAAGTCAACGTTATCGAAATTTTTCATATAATTTTTTCATAAATTTTATTTTAAAGTCTACGTCAACTTTTTTTTTTGATAAGAGCTGTATTTTTTAATAAAAATTTAAAAAAAAAGTCATTGGACATTTTAATTAAATGGTGTCGCTTTTTTACTAAAACTACCACTAATAATTTAAAAAAAAAAATTATTATAAATAAAATTATTTAATTGAAAATTTTATAATTATAAAAATTTTTTCACTTGAAATGTTTAATTTTTAAATAATTTTTTCTCAAATTCTTTAATGAACTTAATTAAATATTTATTAATTACGACAAATTTTTTTAATTAAAATGTTTAATGGTTTAACTATTTATTTATTTATTTTTTTTTTTTTTTTTTGTAAAAAAAGTTTCTAATCTCAAATGAAATTTTTTAATTATTTCTTCTAAAAAAAGTAAAATTTCGATTGTTTGCAGGACGATTCGCACTTAGGCTTTATATAATCTGTTCTTTTGACACTACTCTAGATCTTTATTTGATTTGGCTTAAAGATTTTTTTTAAGCCAGTTAAAAGTGAGTGTTATGCATTGGAAATATTGTTCTTTTAATTTAAATAATTAAAAAGAAATATTTTTTGAAACAAAATTTAAAATTTACCTCTGCTTTTTTCCGTGAGCTAACTTAAAGAAGCACTACGCTGTTGGGGTTGGTATGTTATATAAAATCATTAAAAGTAGCAATTGGTTTAGGTCGTCTTCTTTCTCTTCTCTTAGCAATTCCCTACTTCTCTTTATTCTTCTGTCTGCTATTTCCTTGAAATCTTTATATTACTATTCTTCTTCCTTTTATGCAAGTATTACAAAGACGCCACATCAGATCATCCAAGTGAGCCCTCTTATCTTCTAGGCGACTTAACCTACTTTCCGTTTGATGCCCAAAAGCATTTATTTTGTTTGCTGGTTATTTTTAATATTTAAATTTACTGATGCTTGGCTGCATGTGCCACATATTATTGTGTTTGTTCTTCTATTTATTTTATTTAGTAAATGAAAGAATTGTTTAAAGTCTGAAAATCTGCAAATGTAACACTTTTAACATTGAAATACAAACATAAAATTCCCAAATAGAGCTGGAGGAATTAACCAAAAAGACTAATGGATTTATAAAAAATATTTTTTAAAGCCTTCTAGTTACACAAACAAGAAATATGAACTCTTAAGCTTAAATTAAATTTATTAAAAAAGTTTGTATTTGTATTCAAAAATTCAAGCAAACAATTTCTGTGTAGGAAGTGGTGCTAAATATTTCATTAAGAAACTTGAACCAACAAAAACAAACTTTTTCTTTTGTTAAAACGGAAGTTGTGAGTGACTAATATTTCCTTTCCCTTTATTTTTATTTATTTACTTTAGCGTTATGCGCGTCTAAGTAAATAAAGTATTAAAGAAGTAAATCTTTATTGGAAATGGTTTAAAAAATGAATTAATTTAAAAAAGAAACAACAAGAAATGGTGTGTACTGCTTCTTACTGTTCAAGGTTGGTTTGTTTGAGTGGTGAACTGACGGCCTTTAAGTATAATCCAAAGATTCCGTTTTGGCAAATCTACGTCGTAATAAAGTGACCCAGATCCACCTCGTGATATCTAGAAATGTGAGAAATTTCTCTAAAGCTTATTCCCATATCTCAGGTAGTTCGTTCTTTAAATGTCACCGGCAAATTAGTATCTCGAATGTTCCAACATTTAGTTCTGATAATTAAAGGTTTTTGTTGCAACTATTGAAATTTATTAATTTGAAATAGAAGAAAAAATTATTTTCATAGCGATCATGAACAGAAGCAAAATATCAAACAAACAATTATAGACTTTAACAAAAAAATAAAACATAAACTTGAACAAAAGTTTATTAGGAAAAATTTTGCTTATGGTTTTTTTTTGTGTGTCATAATCGGCTTTATTCTTGTAATAAAGTCCTTGTCCTCGTCTACTACTAATTTTTTCACCACAATAGCCATTGTGACATCCACGAATTTCTCAAGTTATCACAACAAATAGTAATAGCACAGTAAAATTTTTAATTAATTTTTCACTGAAAGTTGAGTTAAAAAAAAAACCTTTGACAGAGGCAAAGCTTTTTTAAAAAAATCATTTAAATTGATATTTTAAGAATACACAACCAAGACCATTCGATCGACGATTCAATGTTATTTCAATGGAAATTTTGATCGTATCGAATGCTGTAATTTTGACCCTGGGCCCAAAACATCACATTTCCTAAAGTTCATAGTTAGCCCTAAGATATAAATAAAATAAGTGAAGAAACCAAAAAAGAATTATTACGGTAAATACGTGTTAACAAACGTATAAGTTTATTTTGATTTTAAACAAGGATTTGCTGGATTCATATAGAATAAAAATGATCGAAATGCAAGTCTTTTCTTTCAGAAATTTTAAAAATTGCTGAGAATTTAGTTGATTTGTATTGGTTATAATTGCTTCAAGTAACAGTTCTATAAGGTAGAGGCAGGTCATTCGGTTTGAAAATTTTTTTAAAAAATTATTTTTATTTATTACTTTTTTATTTCATTCATTTCAAAAACAATAAAAAAAAATTACTTAAAAAAAATTTTTTTTTTAAATATTTTAACTAAATTAATTTTTAGATAGAAAAATTTGAATTAAAAAAATTTTTATTAAAAAAATTTTTATATAGAAAATATTTTAATAAAAAAATTTTTATTAAAAAAATTTTTATATAGAAAATATTTTAATAAAAAAATTTTAGATAGAAAAATTTTTACAAGAAAAAAAAATTTTTTAAATAAAAAAAAATACTTTTTTATAAAAAATTTTTAAGTTAAAAAAGTTTTTAAAAATATTTTAATTAATATAAAATTTAAAAAAAAACAAAAAAAATTTTAATAATAATTTTTTAACTAGAAAAATTATAAAAGAAATAAAAGTAATTTTTTATATAGAAAAACCAATTTTTAACTAGAAATATTTTTTTATAAAAAAAAATTTAATAAAATTAAATTTTTAACTGGAAAAAATTTAAAGCAGAAACAAATTTTATATTAAAAATTTTAACAAAAAAGAATTTTTTTAGTAAAAAATTTTTTATAAATAATTTTTTTTTATTGCATATAAATTTATAATTATATCCTAAAGAAGATACAAAAATTGGAGCGAAATATCGATGTAAAAATAAATTTTTGAAAAATAGCCATATTATTTAAAAGAAAAAGGTAAAATAAAACTAACTAATTTTTTTTATTGCTTAAAATTAATGGCCCTTATTAATCATAGTCTAAAGTAAATATCTTTTTTAAAACTTTAAATTCCTATGAGCAAAAATTAGCCTTTTTTGTGACTATGATTATGGTGATTTTTTTTAATTTTTTCTAGTTAAAAATTTTATTTTATTTAATTTTTTTATACAAAATTTTTAAATAAATGAAAACTTTTTTAAATACAACCAATTTTTTTATTATAAAAAATGAAAAAAAAAAATAAAAAAATTTTAAAAATATTTTTTTAAAAATAAATTTTTACATTTCTTAAATAAATAAAAAACTAAAAAAAAATTTTATTTTTTAATTTTGTATTAAATAAAAAATACATTTTTATTTATTTATTTATTCTAACAGAATTTAATTCTAAGACTAAATTATTCAAGAGCACTGACAGCTACGATATTTTTAATTTAATTTAAACATAAAAAGCCATTTGATTTGATTCAATGGAAGAATTATTCTAAATAAAGAAAATATCGTTTTGATTTTACAAAAAATAATGCAATTGAAGCTCAGCCTTTCGAATTAAATTTGCCGTAATTAAATTTCAATTTTGTATAAAAAAAAAACTTCAGTATTTTTTTATTAGCGTTAAATGGAAAGAAATGTAAATGAAAATCATTTTCGTGTGTAAGAAATTCCATAAAACTACAACGATATTAATTTTAATTTAGAAAAGTTGAAATTAATCTCAGATGACTTTCGAAAAAATCCCTGTATCAATGAATTTGCTGAAGCAAGAATTTTTATAATTTACTTCCTTTGTTAATTTTTTTTAAACATTTTATTTATACGTTTCTTTTAAAAGAAAATGTATTTTCATTTAAATAATTTTAAAAGCAAATAATTTTTGTTTTACTTTAATTGCAGACCACAGACACACTGAATTTAAAAATTTTCCTTTTTTTTCTTACTCTAATTAAAAAGGAAAAGCTTTTGTTAAATGACTGCATCAAGCAACTCAATGTTGTGCTAAATTCAAGAAACTTCCCAGTATTTCTTTACACTCACTCAAATTTTAAATCTCATTAGTAATTTGCTCAAAGAGAGCTTTAAAAAAAAGAAATTATTAGAGAGAGAGAGAGAGAGAGAGAGAGTTAAAATATTTAAAAAAAACAAAATTCTTTTTACTACAATTAAATTTTAAATTTTATTTAATTTTTAAATTTATAATTGAATCTTTTGTGTTCCTTTTATATTATTTATGTTGCTGGTGTTAATGGCAAAGATTTTCATGGTAAACTGTTTGCAAAGCAGAAGGTTACTCAAAGGAATTATAAACATTAACATTTTTGTTTTAAGGAGAACTGATTTCTAGGTCTTTTAAATTTGTGTAGGAAATTTAACTTGAGTATTAAATTGTTTTGTGAAAAGAATTTCTAAAATATTTTTGTTTTAAACTTGAAGAAAATTCCTTTTTTTAGGGATTGTAAATCACATTTGCTGGCAGGCATTAAAGTGAATATTTGAAAGTATTTATTTTAATTATGGCAAGAAATTTCTTAAGTATTTGCAAAAGAAATTCTTTATTCTTAAACTGTTTTTGTTTTTGAGTGACAAAAAAAGTTTTTATTATATTATTAACTTAACACTTTTAAGAGTTGCCTGAGTATACAAGCGTTATTCGGCGGGGCCATTTAAAATTTTAAATAAAAAAAACGTACTGAATTTTTTTTTCTTACATTTCTGGTTTTAATAGAATTCTTACTACCACAATTGAGTCGGCAGTACCCCTTCCGATCAACTCAATTCAAATTTAAAGTTGTAAATGGCCCACCTATATATGTTTTTGCTTACAAGATTTTTATTATTTTGCTTTTAATTTTATTAATTTATTAACCCACATGTGTGATTTCCTTATGCAAAAATTCATTCCAAAGATAAAATTCTTTTCTAAGTAAAAAAGGTTTGATTTAAATTTAAAATACGTGAGCATAAACTTTAAAAGAATTATTATTTCTCTTTTCCTTTCACTCGTAGGTTTTATGTTTTTGTAAAAAAAAACCCAGAGATATCGGGTCGTATACGCATTATTTGTTTTGGTAACAAATTAAATATTATTCATACGTACAGTGGCGCCTGTTGTTCTACGTGATTTTGTTTGTAATTCAAATAGAAAAGAAACAAGCAAAAAAAATAATATTTTTTCACGCCAATTATAATTATTGTAACGCACAAAGTAAAATTTATATTTTTTAAGAAAACAAACTTTTTACAAAGATATGGCCCAAAAGAAAATTTGTAAAAAATAAGAAAAAGAAAAAGAATATTTTAAAGCAACACATCATTAAGAAACATTAATAATAAAGTCAAAGTGTGAATGGAATACAGGAAATTTAACAAAGATTTCATTGGCATGCTGATGATGCTGTTTGAGTAACACTTTTGCAGATAGGGAAATTTATGTTTATTAAAAGCAAAAAAAAAAAAAAAAAAAAAAAAAAACAAAAAAAGGAAAAATATTTATCATGTTAATACTCAAACATGCTAGTACTGAAGCAGACTTGTTGTAATAATTTTTAAACTGCTGACTTTGTTATTAAAAAAAAAAATAAATAAAAAAATTATACAAATAAGCTTTGTTAAATTAAAAAAAGCACTAAATTAGTTACACGCTTGAATTTTTTCTTTATTTTCTTATTTTATTTATTTAATTTTATTCTTTTGTTTTTTTGTTTAATAAAAAATGAGAACATTTTTTCTGGTATGGAAAATAAAACAGTAAATAATTATTTTACAAAACCATGTGGTTTTGAATTGAAAAACGAAATATTTTTTTTTTAATTTGTTCTATAATTTATCCTAATTCCCACCTAAAGCAATCTAAAACTTTTCACAAAGAATATAGTTGTTGTGCTCAGGGGCCAGTATTTTACTGCTATGCTAAGAAAACAACTTTAGTTGTAGAAATCAAAAATTTAGTTGTAGAAATCGAATTTTGCAATAGTGGCAATAGGAAATAAATGCAACACCTCAAAATATCAAATTTTGAACTTCAGTATGGAATTATGGTTGCTACAATAAAAATATTTGATGACCACAACTGAATTTTTGATTGGAAACAAATTTAGTTCTCACAGCCGAAGTTGGTTTCTGTGTGTAGGTTGCTCATGGGCAAAAAATGCACAGCATATATTTTCAAGCCTCCTGTGCTTTTTTTAAAAAAAAAGAACGCAGTCATCATGTGCCACACCCATTTTATTCATATGATTTTTGAGAATAATTAAAATAACTTCTCAATAGCTCAATGTAGTTTAAGAATAATATCTGCCTTTATATATTCAAGGTTAATTAGACTATATGTCTGCTACGGTTCTGCTTTTTTTTTCCTTAAGCATGAATGAAATTATTTTTCACCCTGCAATGACACATTTCCGCTGGTTGCCGGGGTAGATCAACGGCGTCCAAGGTCGTACCTGAAGTAATAAAAAAAATTTGTTTTTTTTTCTTAACTTTATGAAATTCTCTTTTATTCACTAAATCCTTAATATCTACTATCCTGTTGCAGGAGCGTACGATTTTTGGGCTGTTACAACTCGCAAAAAGGTCCATATGCTCTTCGTGTCCCGGTATTTATAACAGAGTACAACCAAACACCCAGGGTCAGGCAGGATTCGTATCTATGGCTTCCAGATAATGAGATCAGTACACTACCTTACTTGAAGATAACACTGTGTGAAAAAAAAATAAATATTTAAAATGCTCTATCTAGTACCCTACAAGAACAGTGACACTCAATTGATCTGTCATTTGATTGACAGAAATTTCTATCTAGAATGCTTCGAATAAGTTCTTAAGGGCATTTGAAAGAATGTAATAGAAATTTTTTATGTACGTGTGATGTTGTATCTTTCTCTTACACATGGATCAAGTGTATGTCAACATGAGTATGTGTTAGCTTCCATCACACATTTCTGGTAGGGTATGTCTTTTTTTTTATTGCTGTTAATAAAGTTTTAAAAATGTACAGCCAAATTCATAAAATATATTTTTTTTAAATCTCCATTAGAAAATTTCTTAATAAGCGCTAACTAAACGAAAATGTTTTTTATGAATTTGAATATTAATCTCTAAAACACTTCTTTTTTTATTTCTAACAACAGCCTTAATAAAATCCTTTCATATCAAAGTTGTTATCTTAATTTAGTTACTTCAGAGCAGCTTTAAAAAAATTTCAAATTCATTTAAATAAATAAATTTTAAAGGAAAAAAAATTTAATTTATTTTATTGCTCAAATATTGTGTTCATGTTTAGTTTTATACAATAAATTCCATTGTTTTTTATTTCACGCAGAAGTATAAAACGAATTTAAAATAAAGGGAAGGGTGATCCAACCATAATGCAGCATGTTAATTGTGAGTCACATGTTAACGTCAAATTTTTTGTCTAACTTTATTTAACATTTCTTTGTTTCAGTGTTTGACAAATTCAATCATGTACAGGTAGACAATTCAGCAAGGCAATTAAAAATGTTAAAGCGTTCAAATCAAAATGCATTTGGGGCACTTTGTGATTTGTTTGGTCGGCATAAATGACCAAATGTGTGCATAATGGAGAGAATTGTTTATAGGAAAAACTAAAACACCTGTAAATGCTCATCCAGTTCGTTCTGAAGAAAACATTGCTGCTGTTAGCGATAGTGTGGCAGAAGAGCTGTCAACCTTGACAAAATAATAACTCACTTCTTGTGGCCAGAAATTGAGCATATGGAGCTGAACAATATGTGGTTAAAACTTGATGGTACCATTTGTCACACAATGGCTCTTTTGTGCAAGAAATTCATGTTGTGTCTATGTAAATTGGCCTTCACTATCATGTGATTTGAGACTTTCTCACTTCTTTCTTTTTAGATATTTAAAAGAAAAAGGATAAATCAATAAACCAAAAATAAATCAACGGCTAAAAGATAAGATAAATCGGCACATTAACGACATTTAACCTCAATTATGTCTCAGAGTCATCAGATAGAAATATAAAATCGAAGCCGTGGCCAGCATTTGATTGATATTTTGTTTCTCACATAATAGAAATAGATTCTTCTATTATAATAAAAAAAAATATGAAGATAATTTTTTTAAGTTTTTTGTTTTATTTACAATTCTTATGGTGCGTTTTGGTTGGACAACCCTAATTGTTTTCGTGTTAACAGCAACGTATAAAATCTCTTGTTAACAAAGCTTTCAACAAAGCTTGTAAAACTAAAGCACTAATATTTGTCTAGCAGTTAAAAATATTAATAAAAAATATAAAGTAAAAATAAACATTAAAAAAAAAATAAAAAAAAATTTTGTTCCAAAAAAAAAAAAAACAAAATTTATTATTTTACTTTGCACAAAAATTGATTTGTTTAACCAATTTATTTTTGTACAGTTTAGTTTATGCAGCATTTTAAAAATGTAAAGCCAAAATATAAAAAACATTTATGTGTTTGTGTTAATTAAATTCATTTTTCAGGTACTATATTGAGTTTTCCAAAGACCAGTATAGAAAACAGTGAATACAATTTCCTTTTTATTTTTTGCTGCTCCATAAGCAAACAAAGTCCAGAGTTTTGTTTTGTTTTCTTTTGTTTTGTTTAGTGCAGTAATGAAAACATCCGGTGTTTTGTGAACAAAAATTTAACAAACATTTAAAATTCATTTTATTGTTATTGAAAAATAAGTTAAACAAAAGCTGTTTAATAAATTTCATCCTGGGAAAAGTTACATTACAAATTGGGTTTATAAAAACAAAAATAAAAAATAAAAATAAAATAAAAATTAATACAAAAAAAGTAATAAAATAAATTGAAAAGTAAAGAATTTATTCAAACAAAATTTTTTTAAAGATCTTTTTAATATTTATAGTAATTTAATAATTAAGGAAAACTTTTAAACATAAGTTAATAATTATTAAATAAATAAATAGATTTTTAAGTTAGAAACGGTTAACTGGTATTAAGTGTTTATTAAAGTTAGCGAATTTTCATTAATATTTCTGTGTCATTAAATAAAAAAACAGTTAAAGTGGACTTAAGCAAAATTTGAGTTAAAGTTAAAATAGTTTAAAAAAAGAATGTAGTTTTGTATGCTAATTTGGGATATTTGTTTATAGACATTCAAATTTTTCGGAAACATTAATTATTTTAATTGACAATTAATCACTCAACTTATTTTAATTTTTAACAACCCATTACTTTTATACACAATTTATCAATAAGCAATAAATGAATATTGGACAGTTAAAATTGTACATGAGGTTAAAATTTGGACCATTAAAAACATGTTAAAAAAATTATTAAATCTCTATGACGGTAAAGATATATTAAACAAAAGTACACTAATCGATCCAGCCGTTATTCAGTGGGCGTGGTTAATTGTGCTTAGCCCTAGATACTTAAAATAAATTAAGACAAATATTTAATAAAAGAAACTAGCCACATCGGAGAAGCCCTTCTCAAGCATTGCATTTACCAACAAACGACATTTGATTTTTATTTATATCCAGAAAATAGAAGAGCAGATTACATACTATTATAAAAAATCATGCTGTTATTATTTTTCATAAGAAACTGTGCTTATTTATGTATAAATAACAATTTCCGTTTATGCTTATACCTAGAATTTGCGAATGTAATGCTTGTGTGGAAGTTATAAAAAAAAATGTTTTAGGTTTATATTTGTTTAAGTTAGTGTATAGGTTTCATGTTAGTTTTAAGTGTTATACAATTAGCTGGAATTAAAATAACCGTTACAGTTTGGTTTTGTTACTTGCTAAAACTAGAAGATTCTAGGCTGAGCTGAAAAGCTATATAAAGCTGAGATAATCAGTTTTAGTTGAGACATTAAACATGCTGTATCAGAGACAATAAAGGGTCTTTTAGATGGTTATAGTAAAAGTGTGTTTCTACAATAAGTGCTAGAAAATTTTACTCTTTGTGTTTTATTTTATAATACCGAACCGTAATAAACTAAACATTTTTATGAAAAGGTAAAAAACGTAACAATACAAGCATAATTTAAATGGCTTACAAGTATAAAATTTTGATGAGTGGCTTTCAAGTATGTAAACTAAAAATGATACACGACTTTCAAAATGTTAAGCTTAGCTCTTTAGTACTTGACATTATTAATGCAAAGCAATTCTAAGAAAATATGTTTCTTATTAAAAAAAATGCTGTCAATAAGGAAAAAGCAATTTTTCCGTAAGCGTCGCTCTAGCAATCCACTGTCTGGGAGTAAAATCAATTTTTCTATATTTCAAAAAAATAAAGCGAATAAGTACTCATACATACTTAGTTGACTTTCAATATGGAAGTATTACTGGAAAATTGAAATGCAAAAACATAAAATTTATAAAAAAAATATTTTCTAAAATTTTTTTAAATAAAAAAAAAAAATAATTAAAAACATTTCATAACAAATTTGAATAAGATTCAAGTTAGTAAAAACAGAAATATTCATTTTTAACTGCCACACATACATAGCAAAAAGAAGTTTTTACCATTTATTCTCACAAAGCAAAAGTGCTAAGCAAATCCTATTTAAATCAGTTAAACATGTGTGTTTGAAATTAATCATGTTTTAAAGGATTTACACAAGATAACAAGGGCTGTACGAAAGTTTCAAAAAAACTAAATTTACCTTTTTCTGTTTTTCTTAAAAACAAAAAATTTTATTTAAAATGCCGTAAAGGGTATCTGGACAATTTAGATTTTTAAGGTTTCTTTAGCAAAACTCTAATTTTAAAAACTAAACCTGCTAAAATGTCATAAATAATAAGAGGGTACTTAAGCCTTCAGTAAAAAAATAATAATTATAGAATAAAGATAATTAAGTTAATGATACAGGCATAACTCGATTAACCCTACGTCTTTTAGCGCTGTTTGTCTATATTTAGAATTTTGAATTTTTGAAAGAAAAAATTATTTTAACTTTAAAATTGTAAATAATTTTTAAAAGTTGTCTTTTATAATTTCATATGAAAATTGCTTAAACTTAATTTACAATTCTAGGAATCCTTCTTTTAGAAAAGAAAAAATTTGAAATAATTTTAATTCGGGGAATCCCAAAATATGAAATTTTGTATTAAATTGTTCAATCGAAATAATGAAGCCGTACAGCATGCTGACCCTTATAGTCGACAGTCTAGTAAGACCCCTCCGCAGGTTACACTAATCAAGATATAGTTTGTGCCACTCCTCCAGGGGGGTTACTCTCTATTGCTATACGAAAGAAAACGCATCCCAACTCAATGTAAAAATCATACAGATGCGAATGGTTTTTCTTTCGCATCGCAATAGAGAGTAACCCCGCAGGATAGGACAAAGGCAGAGGAGGTGTTCCACAATACAATTCTCAACTGGACTCTCTGCAGACCCCAGCTGCGATTGCTTTTCAGCCTAAGTCAGATCATTCTCGCTATAGTGCACGTCCATTTGTCTGTACATCTGAACTGTACAGGGATAAGTCGACTCTTCTCATTCCAGATTATGCACTCTACAGTTTTCTAAAATTGTCCCATATCCACGCATTCAGATAAGGGCGTCCACCTATTTTACCAATAACATTTAATTGACATTTTAGTAAATTTATTTCAATAAAAACTACACAAAAATTCTAAAATTGTTTTTGAATTACACAACGATTCTAAAGAAATGAAGTGTTAATGACAAGTTTGTGGGCCATATTGAAATAAATTTGAAAGATTTATCTCTTCATTTATTAGTAGCCGGTTGTATGTGAATATTGTGTTGATTTATTGCACTACATTTTCATATAAATAAAAAAACTGGGGCCACAGTAAGTTTACTTTCTCCCAGCTGATTGAAAGCGCTACAATACTTGAGAGATAAATTACAAAATAATTTATAATTTTATTTCTTTAATTTTTTTATAAATACGTCACACACACACAACCAAATAACCATTTGTTACAGGTTTCCCTGTGGAATAGGCAAGACAGCAACACAAACTACCCCACCTTTTCAAATAACAGCCTTAATTTCAATTTCCTTAAAGCTTTCAAATGATTCCGTTTGTTTAAAATTATTCATGTTACAAATGAGTATGAATTTTCTCAGACTAACAAGCAAATCAATATCTTGATAACAAAATCATCAAATAAAAACATTTTTCAAACTTAAATTGATGGCAGAGACAACAATCGGCATTTGTAAAATAAAAATAACAAACAAACAAACAACACAAAAGATATAAAAATAAAACATACAAAGAAAAAAGGATAAAGAAGCAAACAGCAGCAATAATATTAAGAACCCTTTAACTAACAGCATGAAATCTCTTTTTAATATGTAGAACAACCATTTTTATAAAAAAAAATTCTTTACATTTTACAAAAAAAAAAAAAGGAAACAGCATCTACAACAAATTGTAACATTTTTTAAATCATATTCAAGCTTAAATCTACTTAAATACTGAGAACCATAGCTACACATCTGAAAACAAGCACACATCTTTATCCTTAAACCCAAAGACATACAAACCAACAACAACAGCACTTTAAAAATGAATACAACAAACAATATAAATGTTTATATCATAAAAACAATCTTACGACTACACATGCACTACGTAAACATATTTTCTTTAAAGGCTTTTTATTTTATATCTTAACAAAAAAGTTAAAAATTTCAAGTTTAAAAAGTGAAATATAAAACACTCATACACACGCACTTAAAGCGTGGAAAATATTTTAGAAGAGCATCTCATTTACGTATATGAGCAGCACTCAAAGAAACTTTTATTACCCACTTGGGCATGTTTTTACACAGACTCAAGGTAAAGTATAAGAAAATAAAATAACATTTTAAATGTTATAAGATAAACATCTATGGTAAGTGATGTAAATTGTAAGAGAAGTAGACTTGAGAGAACATTAACATGATATCAACAATAAAATAGAGATGTAATTGACATTAAGCTTGGCCTTGAAAGACATTATCAATAACCTTGACAAAAAACCCACATTGAAATGACATTTTCATGTAGATATGGCAACAGGTTTCAAATGACCTGGCTTTGATATGATATTGCAGAAATGTCAAGATAACGCTTTGGATAGTGACGCTACCAATGATGACACTTTAACATTAATATTTTTGCTAACATTGATATGAAGATTGTCGTTTTAAAAAATTAACATTAACAATAATATTAAGATTGACATTGACAACAACATAGATTGTGATAAGAAGATTGTCAGCGACATGAACATTGATTGTCGTATTTAGTGATATTATTATTGGCATTGATATTAATAATAACATAAACATTGACATTGATATTAAACATTAATGCAAACATTGTCATAGATACTGATATTAGTATTAACATATTTACAATTATTAAGCTTAACAATAATACTAGCTTTAGGTTGATACTAACACTAATATTGACATTGACATTAATATTAATTTTAATACTAGCTTTAGTATTGACATTAATAGTTATATTAGTAAAGACTTCGGTACGATATTAACATTAACACTGACTTTAAAACAGGTATTGGCATTAACATCGCAATTGAAGTTTGTATTAATGTTAATACTAACATTAACATTGACATTAATGTCAATACTAACATACATTAACATTTATTTTAATTTAATAAAAACTTTTTCGATATTGACATTAGCATATGGAAATTAAGATTGACATTAACAATAGCATTCACATTGACATTAATATTGACATTAACATTAATATTAGCATTGACATTAACATCGATATGAAATTGACCTTGACATTAATATTGACATTAACATTGACTTCAAATTCACATTATCAGTGATATTAATATTGACGTTAACATTAACATTAATATTGTCATCAGCATTGGTATTAACATTAACATTAACATTGATATTTTATTGTCATTAATATTAATATTAACATTAGCATTGACATCAACATTGACACTTATATTGACATTAACATTAACATTTACATTTACATTAACATTAACATTAATATTAACAATAACATTGACATTAACATTGACTTCAAATTGGCATTAGCAGTGATAATAATATTGACGTTTAAATTAACATTAATATTGACATCAACATTGGTATTAATATTTACATTAACATTGATATTATATTGTCTCTCAGAATAACATTAACATTAGCATTGACATTAACATTGACATTAACATTGACATCAACATTGACTTTAAATTGACATTTATATAGACATCAACATTGTCATTAATATTAACATTCACATTGATATTTATGTTGACATTACCATTGACATTAACATTAAGATTGACAATAACATTAACATTCATATTGACAATGACTTTGATATTAATATTGACATGTATATTGCTACAAATATTCTCATTTAATTTTTGTAATTGGTACTAGCATTAAAATTGACATTGATACTGCCCGTAATATTAAAAGTTCATATTAACATGGATATCAACATTGATACTTTGATTATATTTACATCAAATTTAACGACTGCAAACATTAAGTCAACTGCATTTAAGCTTAGTATTGAGCACATCGTTAAGCGAATTAAACAATTCGAATACAAGCTGGTGTTTTTATCCTTTGGCCAACTGGGTTAATCATATAGGCTGTGATTTTTTCTTTACTTTTGTATACGTTTTGTATATCATGCAAAAAAATTTTAGGCGGCTTAAGTTTAGAACACTTTTTCTTTCGTTGTTGTTTCTTTTTTTTTTTTTTTTGTTAATATCAAACAAATTATTTAAGAACATCAAAAATGTACAGTAATTTATTTGTTGTGTTGTGTTGTGTTTGTTTGCTTAAGATTATAAAAATTAGTAAAAGAGGAAGTTGTTGCCAAAACACAAAGAAGCTGGTGTTGCTTGTTTTGAAGCTTAAGAAATTAAGGTGCTCGTTAAAAAGGAAAATTATTTTAAATTGAATAATTGCTTGCTTTTTTTTGTTATTTTTTTTTTTTTTTTTTTTTTTTTGCAACATACGTCTGTGTTAGAAATTTAAAAATTTTTTAAATATTCTTTTAAGCTGATTAATATCAATTATGTAAGGAATTTTCTTTAGCCTGCAAGTTCTAAATTTACAAAAGAGGAATTTCAATTTAAGCATGAAATTACAATTTCTTAATAAATCTAATGCCAACAGCAACTGTCAGTTTCAGCATTTACCCGGTTTATATTTAAAAGAATTTAATAAATTGAAATTACAACTCCTTTTTAGATTTTCCTAAAATTTTAATAACATGGCTTAAATTAAAAGATTAAAACATCACGTTCCAATTTTTCGATGTTGTCATTGTCAGGGGCCATACGCATTAAAGAAGTTCATAAATAGCACACAAATTTTTTTAAAAAAATAACAAAAAGCTTAGAAAAAAATGTGGAAATTAAAACTGAAAATGGCTTAACAAAAAAGTTCAATGTTCTTCTTGTTCTAAATTCTAGTTACACATTCCACACTAGTTATTTTAAGGTCTGTGAATTGTTTTACATTTTTTTTTTTTGTCAATACTTTTGCTTTTCTAGACTTTTTTTCATTATTCAACATGACGTGACATGGAATAATAGATAAATGGGAAAATCCCAGAGAGTAATGCAAAATTAAACTCACTGGGGCTTAAAAGTTATTTACAGTTTATGATTAATAGAAGAGAAAACTTGTAAGGAAGGGAGATAAATAGAAGAGAGAGATTAAAATGCTTGAACTAAAAAGTGTGTGAAAATTGAATATTGGATTAAGAAGAAGCAAGAATAAGACAATTGCTGACATTTTCCAAATTAATATTTCAAGCTGAATATTTCAAGCTTTTAAGTTCGTAGGCCTACAAGACTACATACTATGTTTTCTTCTCAAGAACAATAGAAAACCAGATTGCAGATTCAGCGAGTTATTGCTGTGTTTACTAAATGCAGCTATCATATCTAGGCCAAGAACATTAAAAAGAAATTTTGCTCTCATTTTATTTGCATTTAAGGTTATGCATAAATCTAGATGTGACGTGTATCTAGACTGTAGGCATAATTTTCTTTAATAATCAAGGGCTATAATCACACCGCGACCTTTACAGATCTATAGTGCAGCCCAGCTCCCAACTACAATCCGAGACATCTTACGAGTCTCGTAATTGCTAAAGTATTGATCGTGACTAGATCTTTTGGGACCAATGCTCCACTACCTAGGCAGTTTCTGCTGCGTCTTGCCACCGCTGGGCACTCGCTGACAGAAACGACAGGAATCGTTTTGTACCACATCTATTTCACTCATGTGGTAATTAAATTTACATGGGCCGGTAAGTAGCTTAAAGTAGAGTTTTATATCATTTCTGCTTAGGTTCAAAGCAACCTCTGCTCTAATGCGCTCGTGGCTGATGAGTCTCTTTGACTGCCCTTTCCGGCCCTCTAGCAGTCTTTTCTTTTCCTTTAATAAAAAAAAAAGTAATTGTTGGACTTTTGTAAGCTGTAGTCTTTATAACAGCAACAGTTCCAGAGCTTCCAGCAGAATCTGATTTATTGTATTTAAATGTTCTTGTGGTCCGACGTTATATTTCGCTGGGCTATTTTTACAATTGAAATAATAATATTCAAAAACATTTCTGCTGCTGAGAATTTAACGAGTTTTGTTGTGTGTTTTCATTATTATGAATACTTTTTTTTTTCATTTTCATAAAACTCACGTTAATATTTTTAAATGTAACAAAAATGCAAAAAAATTATGAGGAAAAATATTTCAAAAATAAAAGGAATTATTTAAAAAAAAAACTCGTTGTTTTTTTTAATTTGCTTTGCGTACACAAATTGTTGGTCTGGGCAGGAATGTAAATGCTTTGTTGTTGTTACAGTTAAGCATTTATTTTATTTATCTGCCAGCAATTTTTTTAATGTTAAAAAAAAATATTTATAAAGGTGGCAGGAGTTGTTTTGTGTTTTTGTTAGATTATACAATTTAATAGACAACGGCAACAACAACAATAATAATAATGCCACTGAGCACTTCTGTCAACTGTCAAATGGTCTAACAACATTTTGTTTACCCAACTCAGCATCATCATCAGCAAAGACAGTTGGTTTCCCTAACAGGAATCGCACGATGACAATAATAAAAACCTAGCTAAGGAAAGCACTCACACACACACACCCACATAAAATTTTTTAATTTAATAAAGCTTGTTAGCTGTGTGTGTGTGTGTGTGTATGCTCTGTGGTGTCAGCAAGTTGTAGTTGCTCACATACTTTTACAAACTGTAGTGGCAGCTTAGGCGGATGTGACACTTTAATGGGGAACCATTGGAAAGTCACGCATTCACTTTTTATTTACAACGTTTTTGTTATTTATCCCCGCATGTAAGTGTGTAAACAGCAAAAAAAACAAAAAGATTATTAAAAAAAAATGTGTGTTAAATCTATAAAATAATAGAGAAAAACGTGTTTTAATTTGTTATTGCATAAACACTTCAACATAATTCTACTTAGTGTGTGTGTGTATGTGTTTTTTTTATTATCGCTTGGTTTATGAAAAATTATTACTTTCACTTAGCTGCCTATAAAATATAATTGAGTTTTGGCTCATTTGTGCTTACAGATTCTTTGATAACGAAATAAGTGTGAAAGCTAAATAAGGGTATCGGAAATACTGTGGCAAACACACACACACACACACACCTAGAAAAAATTTATGAAATTAAATTGAATTACTTTCAATGAAATAAAACGTTAAAAAACACACTCAAGGCTTTAATTTGGTGTTGAATATTTTTATGACCTATTAATCATCATAATACTCAAGCATTTTGTTTAGTAAAAATTAATTGCGTTTGTAACAAAAACCTATTTTGGCTAATTATGATTTTAACTGAAATAAACAATAGCACCATAATGTAACTTTGATTATTTAAGTTTCATGACATCTTTAGTATTACCCGCCACTAGAGCAGTAATCAAGATTAAATTAATAGTTTAAC
The DNA here is from genome assembly GCA_947397855.1 of Thelaira solivaga. Classification (NCBI taxonomy): domain Eukaryota; kingdom Metazoa; phylum Arthropoda; class Insecta; order Diptera; family Tachinidae; genus Thelaira; species Thelaira solivaga. The sequence continues at coordinate 71,028,890 of OX377610.1, read as the reverse complement.
TAATAATATTGGTCTTCGTCTGAGGCATTACTCAATATAAGACAATAAGAAACAAAAGGATCCCTTTAGGTTTCTAACTAAAAAAAATTATAATTTATTATCAAGCAGCAACATTTTTAGGAATTTTGAAACGAAAGTGTAATAAGATAGTCCACACATTGAAAATCATTAAAATAATTTTTAAATCATCAGTCTTGCTAAGCTTTATTAATATTTTTAAAATTTTGTTAATTGAAAATTATTTTTGGAATTTTCAAAAATAAATTAAAAAAAAAAAATTGTCTTCCATACTGAGTATTTTCACCTTTACGATAATAAAATCAATTTTTACCCATCAACTTTTAGATTTTGCTGGATGTGTTTAACCAGTTTTGACCTTCATAGTGCTGTATTGTGTGCTTCAGAATCCTTAGAGAGCTTTTGTATCAATTGTTTTAAAGAAATTCGTTAACAAATAAATTTTTAATTATTAAAAAAACCCTTCCAAATAAATACAGGGGTCTAATCACCGCATTCGATATCTAGTAAAATATAGCAAGTCTTCAATCGAGGTATAATCTAAAAAAATCTTTATCGTAACCGAAACAAATTAGTTTTTAACGACCATGTTCAACAAAAAATTATAAAAAAAATTTAAATATGTAATAATTTCTATTTGGAATTTAAAAGTTTAACAAAATATTAATCATTATCATGAGTAAATGACTAAATTTAAAAACCAATACAATTTCTGGAATTAAGCACCAATAAAGATTAATATTTTGTTAAAAAAAATTTAAGTTGTAAAGGGTGTCCGAACAAGAACGCAAGATTTAAATTTGGAGCCATTCGAAGTGTCATTGTTTGACATTTGAACAATTGTTATTGTTTGCTAGTAGAAGGTACGAGGTTAGTAAAAAATAACTGTGGACAGCGAAGGGAGTTCGTTAATTGGGTATTGGAGAGACAACATGATAAGGCTGATTTTGCCGATAAAATCATCTTCAGTGACGAGGCCCATTTCCATCTTGATGGCTTTGTCAATAGGCAGAATTGTCGCATTTGGGGTGAGGAAAATCCTCGAGTGATTCACGAGAAGCAAATGCATCCTCAACGTGTCACTCTGTAGTGTGGTTTTTGGGCTGGAGGAATCATTGGACCTTTTTTTTATGAAAATGAGGCAGGTCAAACGCAAACAGTCAATGGTGTTCGGTATCGTGAAATCATAACCAGTTTTTTCTTGACTAGAATTGAAAAAATGAATGTGGAGGGCTTGTGGTTTCAACAAGACGGCGCCACATGTCATACAGCCAGAGAAACAACTAAATTGCTGAATCCGTCATTTATTTAAAATTTAAATCTTGCGTTCTTGTTGGGACACCCTTTATTAAGTTATTTATTTGATAATTTTTTTCGACCTTTAAAATCTTATATATATAATTTTTTTGGGCTCAAGGTCTGGACCTATATAAGTTTTATAAGTTTTATTTAGTTTTAAGTTACAACAATTAGTTATTGCAATTTTTAATAAATTTTCATCTTTTGAATTTGAAGAAAACAATATTAGAAGAAGCCATTGTTTATATTTTTTTACAATTGTTGCCTTCATGCTAAATTTTTTTAATTTAATAAATCTATAACAATTTGAAGAAAATTTCTATTAGATTTACATTTATCGTATGCGGTGATTTGCTTAAGCTACGGTCACATTACACAAACATTTGTCGAAATAAGCGTAACCACTACTTTTAGGCAAATGTTTTTATAATCTAACATAAATTGTATTACATGAAATTAATTAAAATAATAAAATAATGCAAGCATGTTTTACTTTAATTAAAAATTAAATTAATCTTAGCCAATATTTCTTCAAAATATATAAAGTTCTATATAGATGACTTAGTGGTCACGCTTATTTCGACAAATATTTGATTAATGTGACCATACCTTTACTCTAGATGTATCGAAATACTATTCGACACTATAGTCTAGTCGCTATTGAATGCAGCCAAATGTTAAGTACTCATGTTTTTGCTACCATTATTATCAAAGGCGAGAATCAAAGTGCTAAATAATATACTTCAAAGCATAATTTCAGGCTTAAATGAAGTACGAGCATTTATCTTTTTGAACAGTGGCTAGTGAAAATAATTGAAAAGCGGCTACTTCAAAATTATGTGTTGAATTCCAGACAATTTCACTTTAAAACAAAAACAAGCAAACAAACAGAAAATGAATTTTATTTAATTTGTTTTCTTTATATATGAAATGTTTTATTTGAAAGTGGTATAAGTTTACTTAAAAAAAAATTAGTTAGCGATAATTTTAGCAAGATAAGAACATCATTTAAGTGAAATAGCCGCTTACTAATTTTTTAAAAATAATTAACTTAAAGCACAGCTTTATGATCTTAAGATTAACTAATAAAAACGATAAGTATTAGTCGCTATCATTTTTCAAAATCAAAATGACTATTTTATTTGTTAAATTATTTGACCTTTTTTATTTTATTTATTTTTTTTTTTTTTTTTATTAAGCTTGAGGTCTTATTTTTATATTCATATTTCGTAGCTTCTTCAGGATATAATAATTACTTTTATATGTATTTATAATTACATGCTGAAGAAGCTACTCAAGTTGCAGCGAAATATCGATATAAAAATAAATTTATAAAATAAGACCTCAAGCTTACTAAAAAAAAAAAAAAAAAAAAAAAAAAAAAAATTAAAAAAAAATAGAAAAAATAAAATAAAATAGAAAAAGGTCAAATAATTTAACAAATAAATTTTTAAAAATTTCACAATTTTTTAGCATATTTTTCAATAACCTGTAAATTAATAAATAGTTTTACTAATAAATGATATAAAAATAAATTGAAGTTAGTATACCTTACAATTTTTTCATATATTTTGTTACAAAATTGGATGAGTCGTTTCAAAGTCTCTTCAAAAAAGAAAAAAATTATTCATATAAAAAAAAATTTCGACGATTTTTACAGTAAGTTAACGATAGTCCTTCAGGAAAAAATAGTATAGTAGAACAAAACCGATTTAATATCCAAAACTTTGTTAAAAAGCTTAGAATAATATAAAAACATGCCCAACCAGCTCATCAGTAAACTATAAGTTTTTTTTTTTCAAAATTTCTCTTCATTTTTAGTTTTAAAAATTTTGGTTCTTAATTCCAATTATGTTGGTATGCTAACTTTTTTTAGACTATGATTGTGGCCTAATTCTTAGTTTAAAAAAAAGTAGGCTTTTATTATGAGCAGATTTTTATTCATAAGAATTTTATAAACTTAAAATGAAGCCGACTTTAGTATAACTTTGATTGTGGCTCATTAATTTTCATGATATTACATGGAAAACGGAAAAATTATATATATAATAAGTACTAAGAGGCATAAAATATTCATATAGACCATTTCACAGAAGCTATTCCCATCTTCAGGAAATTATTCTTAAGAGTTGTTAAATTTGTGGCCAAACATTTGACTAACTGAGAATTAAGTTAATTGGTAAACAAACTTTTTTTAAAAAATTGAAACAGAAAATAAAAAGGTATACCAAATAATTATTTTTTCATTTTTAATTCGTTTAAAAAACTACCCTCGTATTTAAAAAAAATTAATTTAAAATGAAATATTGTTATTTTTAACTTAATTGAATTTTAAAAACAAAGTAAAGTTTCCTTACAATATAAAAATCTGTTTGTTTTAAGAAAAACGTACACAGCCACACACAGTTTTAATAGCAGAGCCACCAATAAAATGAATTTTTTTTAAATAAAAAACAGTTTCAAACTTCTTTCATTAGGTTTGTTTTTAAAACAGGAAATTACAAAGGTTTTGTTTGAAAGAAAAAAGAAATCTTTCACCATTAATTAAGAGAATTTCAACTAAATTGAAAAATCATTATGTAAATTTGATGAAATTAAATTACAAGAATTTCTTAGTTTTCTTTCTACATTTTTTTTTTGTCTTAAACTAAGGCCGCTTGAATATATAAAAGTTTCATTTAGCTGAAATTAAGTGTTGGAATATTTAATTGTTCTTAAGCAGCAGCAGCAGCTTAAGAAAATTGCATTTATTTTTATTTTGTGTGAAATTTTTTTTTATTCCAATTGCCCCAACTACAATAGAACAAAAGGAGCGAAGGAACACATTGCAACTATTCAGCTGAAAATTCAACAGTTCTTTTCTTCAGTCTCACTCAAGCAAAAATGTTATATTTTTTTAATTTCAGTTGATTTTTTTTTTTTGGCTTTTTCTTCTTCCTCTTTTGTTCATTTATTTCCAATTTTTATTTTTTTTTTTTCAGTTTATACAAATCGTGTAAAACTTAAATGTTTAAAGATGCTTTCAAGAAATGGTTTAAGAGCTTCTCTCTGTACAAATGAAAAGCAAAGGCTTTTTGTTACATTGAAAAGACTCGTGTATACAGTAATGCCATTGAAAGGAAACAGTAATGCAATGATATCAAGTGTAGAGTGTAGAATGTGTGTTTGTAAATTGTTCAGAAATTATATTGATAATACTCACACATCCACACTCCCCTGCATCTATGGCAATTTTAAATACATGCTCGCTATTGTTACTGTATTCCCTTTTATATTTTTTTATTATTTAACAAAAAAAAAAACAGCATGTGTTTGTATGTGAAAGTATTTTGCCAACTGCTATTTTTTTTTTATTATTTTTCTCTGATTTTGAACAATAAACTGTAGTAGCACTTTTTTAAATTTCCTGAGAGCGGAAATCTATTTAAATTGAATTTTATTCTTTTGCAGAGAGAGTTTTATTTTCAAAAAATAAAACAACAACAACAAAGAAATTTATATAGAATTATTTTCTTCTATTAATATTTAACATCTTATGCAAGTAAAAAAAAACTGTACGAGTATAATAAACTGGCAAAAGAATAGAATGTGAAGTGATTTAATGCAACATAGAGTGAAGAGAAATAATGGGCAGAATTGAGCAAGAGGTAAGAGAAGGTGTATATGTGTGCGTGTGTGTGATAATGTTTAACAGGAAAACAAAACTGCAATTGTTGCAAATGCACACACACATACTCGCACACATACAAATGGGTACATGCAGGAACAAAAGTAAGTGTACTTTTGTGCCTGCATTTCTATCTACATTTAATTCATACACATGACACACATACAAAGTATTTTAATGCAACAATTGAAGCAACAGTAACAGCAGCCTTAGAAGCAGCAGCAATAATAATAACAGCTTTGCAAGGTAATGCAGCAAACTTTTACAAAAGATCTGTGCTGCTACTTTTGGCTTTATATTTACTCATGCTCAAGTTGAGTTGTTATGGCCTAAAGGATCTTATTATAAAACCATTTAACAATACAACAACAATTACAATAACAGCAACAGTAAAATAGTTGCTGCAACAGTAACAATTGCTCACATTTTTTTTCTCTTTCTATTTTCTTAATGGCATTAGTTGTAGAGGGAGAAAAAAAGTATGCTCAAGAGGAAAACAGCATCAGTAATATAATTTCCTTCAACATCTACTTTATTTAGTTTATATTACGCATTAAGCATATCAAAAGGACCAACTGTCAATTTTTTTTTTATAGTAAAAAAAGGAGGAAACTGAATTTCAATTTAATTTAAAAAAAAATTTTTAAGCAAGTTCAGAATATATAATTGAAAAAAATATAATATAAAGACTTTCACCAAAACGACTGAAATTTGGATTAAATAATTATTAATCGTTAAAAACTAAAGCAACTAGGCTTTTGAGAATGGGCAGAAAGGAAAAGTTACAGGTTACTTTTATAGGTACCAGGACACAATAGACTTCATTAAAAGTCCCAGTGAAAGAAAGCACAAAAGTAAAATTGTTTAGTCTTTGAAATCTGTAATCGTATGACAACCTACCTCAGAATAAAGGTAGGTATTTAAGTCATCTATTGAAAATTAAACAGCTTAAATCAAATAGTCCTTTAAAATATTAACACGGCTGCTCAAATGTTTCCTACAAGGAAGGTTATTCAATTAAAGCAAAATTTCTTTATAAAAAATAATTCTAAAATGCTACTTGCTTATAAAATTGTTATGATTTTTATTACATACAGAAAAAAATTTGCACACTGATTAAAAATTTTAAATAAAATATTTGTCATATTGATTACATGTTTAATTGAAATAATTAAACATTTAGTCAATATGATAATTTTTTTTTTTACTTCAATTAAAACATTTTGTAAATTGATTAAATATTTAATTAATACAATGAAAATATTTAATTGATTCAATTAAAATATTTAATTAATCCAATTAATATATTTAACTGATTCAATTAAAATATATAATTGCTTCAATGAAAATATTTATTTGATTCAATTAAAAAATTTTATAGATCCAATTAACAATTTAATTAAGGCAATTAAAATATTTAATTAATTGATTCAATTAACATTTCTTAACTTAAGTTAAAACACTTTACAAATTGAGTAAATATTTAATTAATTCAATTAAAATATTTAATTGATTCAATTAAAGTATTTAATTGCTTCAAATAAAATATTTAGTTAATTTAATTTAAAATATTTAATTGATTCAATTAAAATATTTAACTGCTTCAATGCAAATATTTTATAGATTCAGTTAAAAATGTAATTAATGCAAAAAAAAAAATTTTAATTAATTGATTTAATTAAAATATTTAATTGATTCAATTAATATATTTAATTAATTAATTCAATAAAAATATTTAATGGCTTCTTTCAAAATATTTAACTGCTACAATTAAATTATTTAATTGCTTAAATTAAAAATTTTTTTCAATTAAATTTAGTAGTGAGCTCACAACACTTTTCTAAATAAAATAGGAGAAATAGCTGTTTCACTGTAGCCAATTGAAGCTGCAGTGGCATTAGGGAACTTGCTAAAACCATATGACCGACCTTAACTGACAGATTTAAACAGCCACAAAGAGATAGACAAGGAATATATTAAATTTTATTTTTATCTAGCTTGAGTGAATTAAATTTCTAAAAAAGCAATAACAATATAATAAAAAAAAATAAAAATCTAGATTAGAAAAATTTTTTAAGCCGTCAAATATTATTGGATTATAGGTTGTCTTCTAGACATGGAAAAAATGTTTAATAAATAAAGGAAACAAATGATAGTAAAAAGCACTACCCATCTATGTGCTGTGATGCCTTAGTTATGTTTATTTGAGCTTCAGTTGCCAAATTAATTACTTAAAGAACAACCAGTCGTTATCAAAGCTTGCACAGCTATATTTGCTATGTGCCTTTGTTGTACTGTAAAGCAAGCGGCTGATTGCTTTATATTAAGTTTTATGATTCTAAATTCAATTTTTTCTTTTTTTTTTTTTTTAACAAAATTACCAAGCCAAACGCTTTTAATGAAATTGAGTTGGTCACAATATTTTTTTTTTTTCATAATTGCAGGATTATTTCTGTTAAAGTAGTTGATGCTATTCTATTTTATTTTCATATTAAAATTTTTTACTTGTTTTCACATGCTTATTTCCAATTCAATGGATAATCAACATCATCATCATCATCAACGTCATCATCATTATTGTTGTTATCATCATAAAAAAAGGCAAATAAAAAAAAAAATAAACGTAAATTTTCCAGGCACTAACAACTACACAGCTACTACAACTTGCAATAGACAAAAAAAGAAATAACAAGTATTGCGTTCAGTATGTGAACAACAAACATGTGAGTGTATATGACTGACAGAATGTTGGGCTGGCTGAATGTCTAATGCACTGACTACTGATAAACAAACCTGACAAACTTTTCTTAAACAAGGAAAAATGTATGCAAGCACATTTGTTTTATTTATTTATTCATGTGTTTCTCTCTTCAAAATTTTCTATGAAAATTATAAAAAATAAAATAAAATTGCAAACGAAAAGATGTTTGTTTATTTTACGCATACACAAACACATCATCTTAAGCAAATAAGAAAAGAGAACAACTTCACACACACAGAGTAGTAAAAAAACAAAACTTTAAACAAAAAAAAAAAAGAAAATGAAACAGAATTGAGTAGAGTAGAGAAGGTGTGAAAAAAATTAAAATAAAAGCAAGTACACACAAACACGAATGAGTGAGTGCACATGTTATAGACACTTCTGAACAAGAATTTTACATTTTCCTGTTTGTTTGCTCGTTTGTCATTTGTGCGAGTGTGTAGGATTTATTTCAAACACACAGAGAACTACAACTTTCCTTGCTTGCAAATTTGCAACTAATACGTGTTGCTATTGTTAAGCATAAAAAAGTATACGAGGTAAGTTGCAATAATTTTATTTTTAATATGCAAAACTCAACATCTTTAAAGATTTCAACACAAAACATATATTTATGTGTGCGCTTGCAGTTATACAACACAAATAAGCCATAAGAAAACATAAAATGGCGTTTCATTTACACTTAACAAAAAATATAAGTAAATTAAAAATGTTAATGAAAAAAATTGTCAAATTGATTAAATGATTAAATTTGTGGAAGAACAACTTATGTCTTATTAGACTATTTTATGGGAAAACAACTTGTAATTTTATTTTTTTTTAATAAACACTTTCAGTTCTTCCAAGGTTCATTATGATAGATATCATTATTTGCGATGATAATTTACGTGCTCTTAACCTTGTCGCAAGCTTTGAATAGTTTTGTTGGAATTAAATATCGTTATATTCGTAATAAAAGTTACTGAATCGCCCTTTAGATTATTAAACTCTTTTTCTTTAAAATATTCAGTATCTTTGTGAGTGCAAACGAATTTGCCACAACCTAAAATGACCTTAACGACCAGTGTGGTCACATATCACTATCTTTGCTGCAATATTATCAGGTTTAGTACCTAACCTGTTAGACAAGAATGCAAATCAGCCATTTCTTAACATTTTTAAAGGTGATACTTGTTTTCTTTTCTGTATGCTTTTTTCTTGTGATCAACAAAATTTCAATTAAACTTCAATTAAAAATTTGTGAAAGCATCACTTTCTTTGTACACTTTTTAAAAATCCTGCACTGTAATTATAAGACTTAGCCTTGTTGTTTAAGAATTAATAATAAATAAATAAATAAATACTGACACTGAACTGGCGATCCTCTCATATACTGGCGTTTCATCATACACACACATTTCTAAACCAAAATTTTTTGAAAAAACTGAAACAAATTTATAAGTAATTACACACTCTCACAAACAAACACAAATTTTATATTTATATGAAAACATTAGAATAAGAGTATTAGGAAAAGACAGACAGACAGACAGGCAGACATCATATGAAGGAAAGAAAGTGCTTATGCAGGCACACGCACTCTCATACACAATAACAAAGTGAAGACAATAAATGATATCGAAAACATATAAATGCTAAAATAAAAGAGAAATAATCTGGCTTAAAAAACAACTGCAGAAAATTTCATAAAAATGAAAACAAGCTGGAGAAAGATTTTATAAAATTTAGTTTTTTCTTTTTTTTTTTTTTTATAAACAAATATTTGCAAACATTTTGTTTATCTAGGAGTTTTGCGTTAGTATAAAATTGTTAAGTGCACAAATATGTGTGTGTGGGGGTATATTTGCATAAAACCACTACTGCAACGACAGGTATGTATTCGTATGATATTCATAAATACATAAATAAACAAGCACATACACACACATACGTAGATAAACATGAGTTTATTACATCATATAACCATGGCATTTACATGCATTAATACATGCTTCTTTTCTAGGTGTTGCAAACTTAAACAGAAAAATATATTTACACACAAACACACATACCCAGTCTTGCACTTATACATGTGAGTAGCAGACATTTTGGTATTTACATGTAAATTGTCAGAATAAACTTGCATTCAAATCCTTATTAAACCTGAATTTATGCAACTAATGCTGAATGTTTTTTTTTTTTTTTTTTTTTTTTTTTTTAAATACGACAATTCTGACACAAACAATATTTTACATTTGCAATTTACTGTTTGTATTAGTGGATATATGAGTGCTAACATACCCTGCCGGCAATTCAAGTATTTAAAAAAAAATGTTTTTTTAAAAAAGAAACTATTTTTTTTTTTGGCTCATATTCAAAGAGACTAATAACGACTACAAGTATAAATTATGACAAATTTTTCATACAAATTTGTCACAATATCGATATCAAGTCTACTTTAATTTTCTTTGAATACAAGCATTTGTCTTTAGCTGACTATTTTGAACGACTTTTTCAACTAACTTTTAGCTAGTTTGTTAAGAGTCAGTAAAAAGTCAGAAGAAAAGATTGGTGAAATTGATATTAATGTAGTAATGAAGTGGATAGTGTACTAATGTAGCAATCTAAGGGTAGCAGGTTTGATTCCTAAGTACAAAATATTCTTTAAGTCATAGTACTTAGGGAACAATTAAAAAAAAAATGTGAGGTGATAATTTTTTCAATCGCAAGATTATGTTATCACCACATGCTTTTAGTTCTAATTCTAATTAGATGCTATGGGATGCTTACGAAAGGGTACTTGCAGCACCAGAAGCTAGACTTTCTAAGATAACCAAGCTGCCCTAAGTACACTGGCCAACTATTCTTTCTAATCATTATTGATTTGGAATTGCCAAAGGCTTTTCAATATACCGCGGGCATATGGGAAATTAAATAGAGAACAATCTATCCAAAACGGATGCAGATAACTTTTTGATAAGTCTATAGAAAATTTCATAAATTTCATAGAAAATTTCATAACTTTGCTGGAGAGTCGAAATGGGTTTACGGCAGTCAAGGAAACTTACTAACCGCGAACGCATGACATCAACCTCCATGTTGAGCTACTGACAGGCTTTCTAGACTCAACTCAATAAGTAAAAACTGTAAGGTATAGAAAGACTTTTAGCATTACAGTCAAAATAGAGAGGAATACTCGAAACATATTGTTAGTTTTGTGCCCTATCCTAAAAATATTTAGTTTGTTAATGTTCGTTATTGTAAAATAAAACACAAGAAGTTCAATTTCTGACCACTTATTGTAGACACACACTTTATTATAACCGTCTCAACGACATTTTATTGGTTGTTATACACTTTCTTTACTGTTCTTTACTGTTTACGTCTCAACTACAACTTATCATTGCTGGTAATTTCAACCTTTTAAGTTCAGCGTAGAACCTTAAAACTAAAATGGAACCTATAAAATAAATGCTACATAGCAATGCTATGTTAGCTTTGCTTTATAAACTTTTTAGCTCAGCCTAGAACCTTCTAGAATTATCAAGTAATAAAACCAAACTAGCTAATTGCATAACACTTAAAACTAACATGAAACCTAAATAAAACCTACACATTTTACTTTTATAACACGCACACAAGCATTCCATACACAAATTCCACGTATTAGCTCAAACAACAAATTGCTTTTTATACATACATAAATACAGTTTCCTATGAAAAATAATAACAGTGGGACAACAGAGCGATTTTTCTTAACAATACGATATAAGATTGCCCAGGACAACTAGACTGCTTAATATATCTGAAAGTTCGTGGTATGATTATAGCCCATGATAAAAATAATTATCACTTTTAGGCTCATTATTACAGCTTTTGAAAGTTAAAGTTATAATTTTGTGTGCAGCAAGTAAACGGTTTTTGGCTAAAACTTTGAAAATAAAATTAAAAGCTTGATATTTGACATATAAAATCTTAACTTTAATTAGCGGTAACTTGTGCTAATGGCCCTTGAAGTGAATTAGGATTTTTAAAGGGAATTAGTATAGTTCTTGAGTAGTCATCATTATTAATTTTAATTAAATCAAATGAATACATTTTTTTGGGCTGTTAAACTTGACTTTAGGTTTTCAATCGGTGTGAGAAGAATGTAAGCTTAAACAATCAAGTAGTGCGATTCAGTAACATTCAATACGAACCTTCGCATCAAAAAACTATTATAACGATATTTTATTGAATTCGCTATTCAGTAACTTTCCGACTGCTTTTCAATCCTGGCTGTAGCTACTTTAGCTACTTAGCATGATATTTCTTAGTATCACCACCTAAAAATATTATCCAGAGAGATTTTGCATTACTTTTGCTTACAAAAATTAAAAAAATTCATATTTCACTAGCAAATTGCCTGTAGGTTGCAAGTGTAAATGTGTTCTAAGCATGATAGTGTGTGCTTGTGAGTATTTGATTATGCAACGTATGACAAAAGCTTTTTCTTTCATACACATAATTGCATTTATTATTTCATTTTATTTTATTTTTTTTTCTTTAAAATTTTTGCTAAATGTGAATAGAAAATAGAAAGTTTATTGAGTGAAGTATTACGTTTTGTACTCATTCTGCTTCTTCTATTAGTTAATAAAACTTTTGCTACAATTTTTTTTTTTTTCATTTTAAATTTCATTTATTTATTTAAATTTTTCATTTACTAGTTGGCTTTAACTTAAGCAGTTGGTAATTGATTTTTGGTATCTTGTTTAAAGTTATCTTTTCTTAATTGACTGACTCTAAAGAAGTTTTAAAACAATTAGCAAACAAATTAAGGAAAAGTAAATCAATAAAAAGAAATTATTTATAACCTGAGGCCCAATTTGATTTCAAATTTTGAATTCAAATAGGAATTTACAGTGGGCGAAATTTGCACAAAATGGGAAATTGGTTTGTAAGAACTAAATAAAGAAATTCACAAAAAAATAAATCTTTTTAATAAATAAAACGTTCAACTATTTGTATTCTGAAGACTGTTAAAGCAAAGTAGTTTGACGCCCTTAAGGCTGCGAAACTCGAACTTCAAAGCTCGTATAAGCAGATAAGCTGTTTATTAATTACATTTCGTAGGCCTTTTCAATTGATCATCAGCAAATTTTACTATTAACTTTTATAAAAATCAAAGCTGGTTCTGTACTGCACTTTGCAGGTGCTTATCATCAGAGAATTTTAGTTGTTATTAAAAAATTTACTTTTTAAATAAATTTTTCCAGCACTTGTCTCTAATCATCAGTGAATTTTTTTATTTTTTGTAAGCGTAAAAATAAGCTGGGACCAACATATGGTATTTGCTAATATTGATTGTAATTTTCATTTAAATTATAGTGAATAATTTGCCTTCTAATTTTGATCAGCAGAGAATTTTATTTTTAATTTGAAAAAAAAAATGTTTTAAAAGACTAATCACAAGGTTCCAAGACAGATTTAGCAGGCGCTTATTTTTGTTTAGCAAAGATTTTAGCTTCGAGAAGATTTTCGCACTTGACTCTAGATAGATACCTTAGATATCATAGGGTGACATTTAGTTGTAATTTCATTGCAACAGTAGAAAGCATTCAGTTAGAAATCGCATACTTAAGTACGAAAATCTAATTTAGGCATAAAATTTAGTCTATAACTAGACTAGACTCAACAATTCTTAACTGTTAACAGGCCATTTTAGGTAGGCTTAAGATGGCTTAACATACGTTTGTTCAAGCATAAGCATTTAATGCCAGGAAAATTAAAAAAAAAGGTTTTAAACTGATATACTAAACACATCGATTCATATTCTAGCTCTCCTCTCTTCTCCTTTTGTCAAAATCAATTTTCCAGCACATAATTTGATGCCTTAAGCACCTATTAGACGATCATATCCATGTAAATGCTTTACAACGTATAACCTGTTGCATCCGTGCAAAGGTTTTAATAACAAAATTTATGCTGCCTTATAAATTTTCTTTATAAAACCTTGATCGTCATTTGTTCCACCACATCAATTTGATAGTGTTGTTTTTTAATTCTAGTAGCTTTCTCATTTTATTAAACTTTTTTGATTAGATTGCATAATTTGTTTAAAAACTTACATGCAAACAAAAATTTTGTTTTGGCTTTTTTCATTTTTGTTGTTAAAAACAACATTTTTTACTAGCAGGTCGCTAGCATAAAATGCAATTTAGAAAAGAAATAAAAAAAGAAACAGAGGAAAAATAGAAAAAAGTAAAGGAACCAAAAAATAAAAAAAAAAGTGGAACAGAAAACTGTCATACTGACAAATTTCCTTTACATCAATTTAATATGAAATTAAAATATGTGTTGAACGAATTACAGCATTAAATGAGAAAATATATATTCAAGTCAGTAACTATGTAATCAGTTACAACAAAAACAACAACAAAAACGATCTAGTAAATAGCTTTTTCTATGTTAATATACCACACACTAACACACACAGGTACACAGGTAACAACAATAAATGAATGAGTGACAACACTTGCGACAAACTAATAAAAAAACTGTCAACTCGTCTAGATAAAATTCATGTTGAGTTTAAAAGTTGCCACAAGTAACACACACACACACACACACACTTTTACCTACTCGTTAATACAACGAGTTACGGCAAATAGAATAAAGAAGGCAGTAGCAAAAGAAAATGGTTAAAAAAGAGAAAAAGAAGAAGTAGAAGTAGAAGGGAGAAAAGATATTAAGGAAACTTCAACACTTATGAAGTGTCCTTTAACGTAAACATTTATGTGTGTATTTGATTGAGTGCATGCATAGAAAAGTTTAACTAAAATAAGGACGGTTTAAAAAGTTTTTTTAATCCCCAAAATTTTGGGGATAATTGAAAATAATTAATTTAAAATTTTTTTTTTATAAAAAAAATATTTTGGGGATAACTGAAATCAAAAAAATTTTAATTTTTTTAAATAAAAAAATTTTAATTTTTTTTCTTATAAAAAATTTTAATTCTTTTTTATTATAAAAAATTTTAATTTTTTTTCTTATAAAAAATTTAATTATTTTATATAAAAAATTTAATATTTTTATATAATTTATTTATATAAATTTTTTATACAAAAATTTAATTTTTTAATTAATTAAAAAAAAAAATTTAATTTCCTGAATTTTTCAATTAAAATTTATGTTTTAAGAGTAGTTCGCTAGACACATAACTGTATATCACTAGCTTTTATTTATGATCATCAGAGAATTTTACTCCTGATCTCTACAAAAGTAAAAAAAAAATTGTCTTAAAAGCCAAATAAGCTGATTTCACAAGTACTTGGCTGTAATCATCAGGGAATTTAACTCCAAATTTTTATAAAAATTAAAAACAGTTCTGCACAATTCTTATATGAATTTCTCTTATGTTTCATCGTCAGGAAATTTTACTTTTAATTTTTTTTAGACCAAAACTGGTCTTATTGTTCAAATAAGCTGTTTACTTTTATTTTGTAAAATTCCAAAATTTGTGTTATAGGGCTGCTTTTCAACTATTTGATAATCAAGGAATTTAATTTTTAACTTGAACAAAAAAAAAATAAGATTTCATTAACTTTTTTATTTTATCAGTAGTGTGGTGCGATTTACTAATTATTAAAAAAAAAATATTTATTTAAATATAGTTAAGTTTAAAATTAAAGAACTTGTGATTCAGTAAAATAGTTAAAAGTGAATGACTCTTAAATAAAAAAAAAAAAATATAATAAATTTATTATATTAAAAAAATTAATAAATTAATAAAAAAATATAATAAAATAATTTTTGATTATTGTGCATGATAGTGTAGCGTTTTTGGTTGTTGTCCATGATATTCATATCAGTGGTAAATCTTTAACTCCTAAAGTTACCAGTTACTGAATCGATCTACTGGTAATTTTACTCTTAATATTTTTTTAAGTCAAAATTTGTATTATAAGCCGCTTCTGCTTGATCAGGAAATTTTAATTTAGTTTTTTATAAAAATCAAAAACTTGTTAAAGGGCTGCTTCTGAACTGTATTTCCCAGGCGCTTACGTTAGATCATCAGAGAATTTTATTTCTGATTAAAAAAATTAACATTTTCTTTTATTATCAGATAAACTATTTTTTAAATAATTTTCACAGGCACTTGTCTTAAATCGTCAGTGAATTTTTCTAATTATTTTTGTAAAAACAAATATTATCTTGAAGTTCAGATAAGCTGAAGCCAAATTACTACATTTACTGATATTGATTGCAATTTCTATTTAAATTATACAACGCTACCTCTTTCAGAGCTGTTTCGCATAGCGCTTTTTTGAATTAAAAAAATTTTTTAACAAAATATTAATCTTTATTTGTGCTTAATTCCAGAAATTGTATTGGTTTGTAAATTTATTCTTTTACTTTTTTATTTTTTAATATTTAGTTAAACTTTTAAATTCCAAATAGAAATTATTACATATAACAATTTTTAACTTTAAAATATTTTTTATTTTTCTCATTTTATACAAAAATTTATAATTTACAGTTCTTGGAATCCTTCTTTTTGAAAAAAAAAAATTATTTTAATTCGGGAAATCCCAAAATGTGAAATTTTTTATTAAATTTATCATATGGTTTGATACAGATCTCAGTAATTTTGATTAAGTAAATAAAATTCATTAAATTAAAAAATTAATTGAATCACAGATACATTTTGCTAAGCAATCTAGAAAAAATTGGACTTTGGAGTTGATAAGACCACACACGGCAAGCTTAGTTACGCAATTCTTGCTTAATTCTCTTTTAAAATTGCCATTGTGTTTTGGCAATTTTAGCATTCTTATTCAGTCATTCATTCAGCCTTCAAGCTACCTGTCTTTGTTTTTTACGAAGAGAGAACAAAAAGGAATTGCCGAGTACAAGCAAGTTTTTACCAATTTCCACTCCTACAAAATCAAGAGTTGCCTAACTAAAATTGCTGTGTGTGGTCCTGATCTAAATAAATACTATTAAGCGAATTGAGCACCGTCAGCAACAGTCCAAAGTGTCTTAGTTAGAAACTTAACGAACGCTTAGTCTGGTGACTCTCAATTTCCATGAGCGTTAAACGCCGTATGCCTGTATGGAAATTTCGACAAATAACAAATGTTGCAAATTGCTTTTTGATTTTGAAATGCATTACGCAACCACTTATTTTGATCAGCAGAGAATTTCATTTTTTATTTAAACAAAAAAAAAAGATTAATTAGAAGATTCTTAAACAGATTTCTTTTGATCTTCAGAGATTTTTACTACTGTTTGTTAAAAAAATTAATGTAGAAATATTTTTATATCTTCTATTGCATCCATATAAATAAGTTGAGGCTGTATGGTGCTAAAAATAAAAATTAGAGTTTTCCAAATCGTTTTGATATAATTAACACAGTCCAGCAATAAATATTTTTTATTTGTTTTAAAATGATGTTAGAGGTTTAAATTATTAAAACCAAAAATTTATTCAAATAACTTTTCAAACTAACTCAAGCTAAGATTCCAGTTGTTTCAGTTATTTTATAGTTTTTGAAGTTACTTCATGTTAACTAAAGTAATATATAATACACCTATTCCAACTTACAACATGTAGCCTGTAGCTAAAAAAAAGAAAAAGAAGGGAAGAAAAATTGGTATAAATTGTGGCTCTCTCATACACGTTTGCATGTGTGTTGGAACATTAACGAAGTAGCAAGTGCATGTCAACATAAATCAAAGTGTACTGACAACCCAAATAGATCCTTTTTATTTTTTTTTTGCTTTGCTTTCGTTTCATCTACTTTTCGGTTTTCCCATCAGGTTTATGTATTTAAGTGTGTAGTTCTCATCATAAATATATATTTCTGTCGTAAAACTACTTAATAATACCGAGAAAGGAAAATTGTAAAAGAACAAAAAAAAAGTTCGTTTTAGCTGCTTATGAAAAGGTCAATGACTGACAAAGATTTTGTCTTGTTTCTGTTGTTTTTTTTTTTTTTTTTTTGGTGACTTCTCTTTTTGATTTGCGGTTTTACCCCATGGGCTCATAAATTTCTAACCAGAAAACACTGGTAAGATTTCAAACATTTTTATAGTTTCCCTGCCCTTTGACTTTAACCTTTTTTTTTATTCTGCTTTTTGTATTTGCTTACAACATCCAACCGGCTTGAAAGTAAGTCAGCAGCATAATAAAAAATTAATAAAAAACAATAATAAATAGATTTGTTTTATTAAAAAGTTCAAGGAACGTAAACAATTATAAGTTTTATGGGAGTGAAGAAAAAGTTATTAAAGAGTCTAGCCATGCGATTTCTAAACTGAGACACTTAGTTGAGGTTCAACAAGTCGCCTTAAAGTAGAAGAGGAAAAACATAAGCTTATATGAGTTCTCTGGAGTAAGTCTTTGGTGATTCTTCTACTGCAGCTTCCAAACCTGCTTTAACTTTCAGTGTCTTAAACTGTTTACTAAAAACATAATTTAAAATCAGAATTTTTTTTTTTATAAAATTTTTCTTGAAGCAAATTTTCTTAAAAATCCTTTTTTTTCTGTTTTCTGTTTTATTTAATAATAAAACATTATCTCAGCAATTTAATATTTTGAAAAGTTTTATTATTAAAGGTGTAATTATTTGTTACCAAGACTTTTCAAGTATAAAATTTTTTTTTTATTTTTGTTTTTAATAAAATGAAAATAATAAAGCTGAACATCAGTTAACAGCTCAAGCCTAAAGACCATATTCACCCTTAACTTTTGACTTAGGTTTAAGCCATGATATCCATTGTTGTTGGAAAAGCATTAAACTTGAACTTTTCTTATTTGGCTGTTTGCTGCACTCTATCTACAACTTTGCAATTATTGAGCTAAACAATATTTTAACATCATTTATCAAAGAAGATTATTTAAAATTACTTTTTCTTTTGCTTCTACTTTTACATTATTTTATTTCATTTTCTTCTTCTCTTAATAAAATTTTGCAAAACAATAAAATTTTCGAGTTTGCCTAAGTTTTTTTTTTTAACAAAAAGCAACCTTTTATAAACTTTGTTGTTGAAGTTTTTACAAAAGGAATTTGTGTTAAGGTCATTATTATAATCATTATTATCCCTATAAACGTCAGCAATCTAATTTGCTTTTTATTAAAAAAAAAAACAAAAAAAAGCAAATGCCGATTGGAAATATAAAGGAATCGTGAACAAGTATTTTTTTTAAACTAAATTATTACGTAAATCGCGTCTGTATAAATTTTTAGAGAAATTTGCTTACAAATAGAATTTTAATTGTTAAAAAACTCTTTCAAATAAATATCTACAGCTTTACTACTTTAAAAAGTGGCTCATGCCTTTGCAGAGGCGCCAACCAAAATGTTAAATAAAATATTTCATAGCATAAATTCAGGCTTAAAATTTTTAATAGAGGCAAGGGAAAATCGTTGAAAAGTGGGCGTAAAAGAGGGCATGGCCGGCCAAGTTTTGCTCCTTAATGTCATTACTAGTCAAAAAAAAAAAAAAAAAAAAAATAAAAAAAATTGTTTTGAAGCCAGCAGTCAGCATTAGATTCCGAATTCCCGCCGCACTACTACGGTATGCTCACTGAGAATTTTTGACAGATAGAAAACACTTGCCTCGCTAATTAAGCTGTTTTACTTTTTTGTATTTCTAAGGCGAAAAGTTTAGAAAATGAAAACTTTATTGCCTCTGAGCTTCATTTGAAAATTTACAAAAAATTTTTTTTTCTTTATTTTGAAACTAGAAAAAAAGGTTTGCTAAATAAGAAGAAAAAAAATTTTATTATACATTTTTTCAAATACCATTTGGAACACAAAAATTTTCTACTGGGATTTATTTTAAGTCAGTTTTAGTAATAAAAGTAATTTTCGTTTTTTTCTTTTTTTGTTTTGGCATTTCTTGTTCTCTTGTGTTTTGCCTTAAAAGTAAAGAGACTTTTCTATAGTTAGACCAGAACCACACACAGCAATTTTAGTTGGACAATTCTTGATTTTGTAGGAGAGAGAGGACAGAAGAATGGAAAGGGCTACAAACTTGCTCGTACTCGGCAATTCATTTTTAATCTCTTTGTAAAAAAAGAAGACAGGTAGCTTGAAGGCTGAATGAATGAGTGCAGAACTTTAAAAAAGAATTGAGAAAGAATAGCCCAACCAGTCTTAGACTGTGAAACCTAAAAATATAATATTTTTTTTTATTTTTTTTTTTTAATTTCCGCTAATTTTAGCAAATTTTTTTTAATTCTGCAGAAAAGTTACTTTAATTTTTTTTTTGCAGGATTTTGTTTTGATTTATTTGTGTCCAGTCGTATTTATTTATTAATTAATTTAATTTTTTATGTTACTGGAAACGAACACCATGCCAGAGATGGAAGAACGTTTAACTTATGAAATTGTTTGGAAATATTGTAAAAGTATTTCCAGCATCTTCAAAGCTTTTGTAGTTTTTCAGTAGCAAAGTAAACTAAATTTAATAGGCTTACATTAAGCTCAATTACATCATCAGTAAAATTTTTATATGTTTTAGTTACAGAATAAATTTAACAAAATATTAATCTTTATTTGTGCTTAGTTCCAGAAATTGTGTTGGCTTTAAAATTTATTTTTTTACTCGTGGTAATGATTAATATTTTGTTAAACTTTTAAATTCTAAATAGAAATTTTTACATTTACAGAATAAATTTTTATATTTTTTTTTAAATTTTGTCCGCTATTCTTTTAAATTGAAACCAAAGCAGCAGAAGTAAAGAACACACTTGCATTGTGTTATAAAAGGTCCCTTTGTGATGTTTAAATGAAGCAATTGTAACTCAAACAAACTGCCAGAGTAACACTTTGCACCACATAATTCAATTTAGGCTTTGAAGTTTACTTGAATGATTTTAAAATAAAAAAATAAAAAAAAATAAAAAATTGCCACAGCAATAATTTTAGTATTCCAAAGACGAAACATTTTAAATATTTTTTTTTTTTTTGTTGTCATAATTTGAAGAGCATGAGTGACGGCCTGAAGAAGAAACGAATGTAACTAAAAATAGTGTTGGTGCCAATGTTTGTTTGCTGATTGTTTTATTGCAAACCAATGCCTTCTTAATTGCTCTAGTTTTAAATCTTTGAGGGCTTAAATAAAATATTTTTTTTTTGTTGTTTTTTGCTTATGTGCCTTTAGTGAAACATATTTTTTTTAGCCTCTACTCACTCACAGCTCTAGAACAAATTCTCTTACAGTTTCTGTGTAGTACATGTTTTGTGCCATAAAACAATCCTTTGGAGAATTTCTGTAGCATTGAAATTAAATAAAATGACTGACTGACTAACTTGCTAGCTTACTGGCTGTCTGTCTATGTAACTCTTTCCCATTTATTAGCACAAACTGAGTTTAAAATAATTTTGCACGTTTCAGATTTAATTTTTCTTGTTTCTTTCTTTACATTTCTTTTTCCTCTCTCTCTCTCTCTCTCTTTCTTTTAGATGATTATATTTTTTTTATTAAATATTAACAAAATAGTTGCAAGAGGTTTTAATTATAGCTACTTGGAAACAGTTTGAATCTTTAAGGATTTATCACACAAACATTAAAAGAGAAAAAATGCCAGGCAGCAGCGGATTTAAGAAAAAAAAAAAAAAACAGAATGCAGCAGAGTAGGTGGCATACGGCACACATATAAAAAAAAATATATTAAAAAAAACTAAAGAAATTTTTCCAAGACGACACAGTGACACACATAAATGCATCATGTCATTCGTCAGCATCAACGTACATCCGTTTAAATAAATAATTTAAAAGAGAAAAAAAATATCATTTATTTACTTTATAACGAATGATTCCAAGCATCTTTTCTTTGGGTTACATATTGTTTTGTTTTTTTAATATTTCTGCAAAACTAATTTATAGAAATGCTTTTAAATAGCAGAGCCATTATAAGTACATTTTAGTAGCAAAGCAAAGCAAAGCAGAGCAGAGCAGAGCCTTAGCAATATTAGTTTTGACATTAGCAACATTAGCTGAGGACGTTTTTCTTTTGCTTCTTTCTTTACTTAATAATGTTAATGAGTGTGTGTGCGTGTGTGTGTTGCGAGAGCGGCAACAGCAGCGTCAACAAAGTTGACAACATGGCAAATATGTGCCATGAGGGGCTCCAAAAAATGACTTAATGTGGTTCATGACAGCTGAGCATGAATTCCGCTTTAATCTTGATAAATGATTTCATATACAAGCAGTCCTACACAAGCACACAGACTTTTACACACACACTTATACTTACTAAAGTTTTATTTAATATATATTTCACAAATTCACACACACACACACACACACCCAAGGACTTACACAAGCCCAGCTCATCTATTTTAGTTTTTAGATTTTGTTTGTGCCATTTCCTCCCACAATGCTTTGCTACTGTTTTACTTGCCAGCCAAGTTAAAAGCATAGATATCCTTTGTTTCCTTTTCATAGTTTTTTTTTTCTTTTCTCTTATTTTGCTTTTATTTTTATGTAAGCACGTTAGCAATCCAAAGTTTTTTTTTTTTGTTTTATTTTTCATTTTCAATTTTTATTTGTAATTTTTGTTTTCTTTTTGCAAAAATGTTATTGTTGGTTTCTTGCATTCCCGCATTTGTAATTCAGCTAAAAATTTCATAAACTAAACGCACATCACAGTGGGTCTGAAATATTTCTGAAAACTCTAAAACTTAAATAAGAAATTAAAAAAAAAAAAAACAAAAAAACTTAATAAGTATTCAAACGAATGCAACAAGACTTGGGAGTAATCTGCTGAAGATTTAGATCAGCGTCTAATGAAACAGCTGTAGTACTTATTGTAGTAATTGTAAACAATTTTTTTAAAATTTTTCATGAGAACATCATGGAACAAAAGAAAAAATTTTTTTTTAGTACTGAAAATATCAACTTTTCTCACTTCACATTCCAGACAGCAGGATACCGACTACACAAATGACGTGGGCTAAAAGAAATCTCCCTATTGGAAGATGATCTTATTTTTGCAAATGGCGGCCAATGTCAAATCTGTTTTAACATTTATGAACTAGACAGATGTAGAATACAAGTGAACAAGTCAAGGAGCGATACACTCCCCAAGAACGCGGAATAATTGAAGTGGACGATTTTTCGAGCAAAATCATAATGAGCGACGAGGCTCATTTCCACCTCAGCGGGTACGTGAACAAGCAAAACTATCGCTCTGGAGCACCGAAAATTCACGAGTGATGCCCGAGCAGCCATTACACCCGCTCAAAGTGACTGCATCGTGCGCTGTTCACGCTGGAGGAGTCATCGGGCTGATCAAACGACAACAGTGGACGGTGCGTGCTATGGGGCCATGTTAACCGAGTTTTTCCTACCGCAATTGAACGAATTAGGACGGGAGGACATGTGGTTCTAACAAAACGGAGCAACGGCACACATTTCATTTTCATTTAGAAAAAAAAATGAAAGCCAAACAACATCGGATAACTTCTTAATTATTTTAGAAGCGGTAGCAGCAATTGTTTAGGAATGTAATAGCTGTTGGTTAGAGAAAGCCACGTTCAATTTTTTTAATATGTGTCAAATAAAATAAAATATTTTCAAACGTTCTTTTTTAATATATTGGCAGCACCATATTGTTTATTGCAAAAATTGAAATAAGCTTAAGTTGGCGATACCTAACCAGTGGTCGTGTAGCCATGTAGCCGTGCTGTTGTGAAAATAATCATTTTCATATAAACACATGCATTTAATTTTTGACAGATTGTAGTCGGTAGCCTTCTGTCTCGAATGTGTTTAATGCATGAGTTGATATTTAGGGGCACAACAAATAGTTGCATTTTGCTTTTTAACTTTATCAAAAAGCAATCAATTTTTAATTACACAATAAATTAATAGAAATTTATGTTATAAATTGAGCTCCATAAAATAACTAACTGTTCAATAAACGTGTATGTCTGAACAGGCTATTAGTCAATCTTAATTATTGATGTAGCCACTGTGCAGTTTTTATTTTACTTCAACAAAAAAAAAAAAAAAACTACACTCACTCATTGCAAGCGTTTGTTATGCTGCTGGTAACATTTGAATCAATTTATTTGTGGTGTGTAAATGTACTCTTAGCAGTTGCTGTCTTACCATGAATATTATTTTATTTCATTACAATTTCATAAAAAATTTAGTAACAACCATTTTTCTAGTTTACTTTTCCCCTTCCTGAATGTTGCTGAAAAATGAAATTGAGCTCTAGAATTACAAAAAGAAACTAAATTTTCTTTATGAATTTATTTAGTTGTGTGTGTGTACAAAACCCAAGCCAGAGAGAAACCAAAAATTAAAACCACTGTCATGGTTGAGGTTGGTGGTGGTGTGTATGCGGCATATTAACTAGCTAATAGTAAGCTGAGGCAACGTGTATGTGTGTATGTATTTTAATTTTAATTGTTGTTGCTGCTGTTGCTGATGAATCTGCTTTTAAACGGTGATTGATTTAAACAAGAGGGCTGTTGCTAGTAATCCACAATGCGTTTTTTTTTTTTTTTAATTTATTACTGCGAGTGCGTTAGTCATTTGATGTTGTTTGACATTGAAAAGCAGCTGTTTATGTTTATGACAAGAGCTGCATATTAAAAAAAGAAGACAACTTAATTAAACTGTAAGTATGTTTACCTTGAGGTGCTTTAACAATTTGCGTTTGCAACTAAAATTTTGCCAACGCCTGCTTATGACATTCAAATTTACTCTGAATCAGAAAATAACTTTCATAAACTGTTAATGCTCATTTCTATTTACAAACAAACGAAAATTAAAAAAGAAATAATAAAAGAGTTTTTATTAATTTCAAATGCATATGCACCTTTCAACTGGGAAAATTGTACACAACTTTTACATTAACTGCCTTAACATTACACACTCTTACACGCTTGTATTATGCATTATGCATGAGTTATTTGTTGTAGGGAATGGCTGTTGACAATGACGTTGATTGTCTAAATGTTTTAATGAGCTTAAATGCACACAACTGCTTATGCACTCAACATGCAAAGACTTTTAGCAACTGACAATTTATTCTTTGTGAGTGTGTGTTGTGCGGGTGTGTGTTGGTGTCACGCTAATGTCAATAACAAAATTAATTCTCAATGAGTTTCTAATTGTTTTCAAGTGGTTGTTCATGTTTTACACGGAAATACTTAAAAAAAAAATTAAAAATAAAGCAGCTGATGGCAGCTAAAAACAAAAGTGAATTAATGTTAAAAGTGAGTAAAAGAAGGCTGATTTAAAATGTTTGCTAAAACAGAGAGAAATGTCTAAAAGAAACTCATGCAGTTAAGTTCCTTGTAAAATTATTCAAACTGCTTTATATCGCTTTTGTTGCCGAAATCATCTTTACTTCTTTAGCTTCTCCAGGAACTCATTTTCCCAAAATATTTCTGAAGTACTTTAAAATATATCCACGTACTTCAAATAAAAAAAAAATTGCAAAGGTCACTAAAAGAATTTTGTTCATACACTAAAAGAATAAATGAAAAATATTCAATAAATGCCAAACCAAAGTTTCATTAAACACATTCTAAAATTTCATTAATTCAATGAATCATTTCATTAATTCAATGAAACATTTCATTAATTCAAGGAAACATTTCATTAACTCAATGAAACATTTCATTAATTCAATGAAACATTTCATTAATTAAATGAAACATTTCATTAATTCAATGAAACATTTCATTAATTCAATAAAAAAATTCATTGATTCAATGAAAAATTTCATTAAATTAAAGAATATTTTATGGAATTAATAAAAAACTTCATTATTCTAATCAAATGTTGTTAGAAAATAATTGAAATTTTTCATGGGATTAATGAAAGAAATTCTTTCAAGGCATAACCTCTGGATTCGGTTATTCATATATAGTGAAAAATTCATTATTTCATTAGATTGATGAAAACTTTTATAAAATTTATAAAAATTATTGCAATACAAATATGAATACTTTTTGAATGCAGTATGAATTTTATTTATAGAGAGAATTTATATACTCGTACCCTTCACTGTAAGTAGGAAGGGTAAATATAAATTTGTGATTCCGTTTTATATAGGCAACCCTATATATTATATAGAACACCGTATACAGTATATAGGCCACCATATATAGTATATTTATTCTGAATCCATATATAAAATCGAATAAGTTATGACTGTCTGTCCGTGAAGTCGTTGAAATTAATTTTCTGAAGTCCCTAGGGAATCTAAATAAAAATTTAGCATACTAATCTGTTAGCTGTTTCTGCCTTGCAATTGCTATTTTAATTCAGTCTAATCAATTCATAAATAACGTAGCTATGAGTCAAAAACCGCGACTACTTATGTTTTTAAAAGTTTTTCTGAGTGGGCTTTTTAGCGTATTTTCTCTTAACTACAAAACAAACTAAAAACGTGGTACGCAGTTTTGTCAGAAAAGACAGTTTGCTTCCTGTAAGAGCCTATTAAAATTTCTTAGAGTTTCTTTTTAATTTTTTTGATTTAATGAAATATTTTAAATGAAATCGCTTCATTGGATTGATAAAACATAATTTTTGCAGTGTTGCAATGGTAAAAATTTATATGATGAACGAACGAATGAAACCCATTTGTTTGATTGTTTTGTTGAGTGGCAAGTTGTTACTCTTGAGTTAATTGTTTAATTGCTTTTTTATTTATTTGTGGCAGTTACTTTGGTAATTGCAATTGTACTCGTAGTCTTACAATTTCATATAACTTGTCAAGCTGATAACTGATAAATAAAGTAAAGGACATCATCAAACTAAGACATAATATTTGTCATAATATAAATTTTAAGTCTACTTTAATTTTCTTTGAATAAAAGCAATAAACTTTTACAAAAATATTATTAATTTCCTCATTTCCAAATATTTAAGTAAGTGACAATAATTTAATTAAAGTGATTTATATTTCTTTTTTTATTATTTAAATAAATTTTCTTTAAGAATATAATTAAAAGTGTGGCATTTATAAAAAAATTTACTGAAAAATATTTTTTATTTCAAATAAAAAAAAGGACTGGAAAAATGTGGTGGACAAATCAAAACATCATAAATTGAATATTGCAAATTAAACATTTCGATATCAAGGTCATAGGTTTGCATTGTGATCTTATTCGGTAAAGAATAAAATTTTTTTTGGTGCGTTAAAGCTCGTTTCCTTTTGTTAGTCAAAAATTATATAAATATAACATAATAAGTTTGTGTATTTATAGTTTATATTTAGGCTTATTACGAGTGTCGTTCATAATCAAATTTGAATCTTATTACGAATTATGCGGCAAAGCTAAACATTTTTTATGAAAATGATACTCTTGTTTTTTTTAATTTCTATCTTTTTCGTCACGACAACGATATTCGCTATCAGGCCTATGAATTCTTTAGAATAGTTTTCTTCGTCAGTAATTAATGTCTATTCACAAATAATTTGGGCAATAAAATGTTTATGGAAATCTTCTGCATTTCAGTACAATTTTTAATAAATTTAAAATTTACTCGGCCTAGATATAACTGTGACACTCAACCAAGAGTGCAATTAACTTGCACCTGCACATTCTGACATGCACTCATTAAATTGTATTTGTGTTTGTGTATACTCTGTGGTGACTTTGTCAAAAGAAAGTTATAAATAAAAAAGCACTCGAAAACAGCAACACATAAATTTAATGGAAACAGTATCAAGTCATTAGTTAATTGTTACACCTGAAGAACTAAACTTTAGAAATTCTCATACGTACAATTTCCTATAGCAACAAAGGAGACCGAAAGACTAAAGTATTTTTTGAAAAAAAAAAAAAAGAAAAAGGAAAACTATTTACTGGTAGCAAACTTAGAAACAACAATTTACACAACACAACAGGTAGGAAGTTAACAATTTACACAATGTTTGTAATTAAGCTCATAAGTACGTACCGAGCAGTTAAAACCCACACTCAGTTATTTTAGGTAAAAGCACTCCTGAACCGCAAGCAAACATGTTAATTGTTTTGTTAAAAATTTCAAAAGAACGTGTGTGGCTGTGTGTGTAAGTGATTTATTTTCATACAAAAAATTAAAAGTAAGTTTTTTTTTATGTCAAACTAAATGACAAAATTTAATTTAATTAAAGTCTTTCATAAGCCTTTCATACAGAAAGCAGTTAAATATTTAATTCAAGTTAAACAATTACACACTTTGAGTAATCATGTATCAGAAGAGAACTTGTAAGCACAAAATTTAATTTAATATTTTTTTTTGTCAGTTACCAGCATAATGCAGCCGGAACGTAAATATGTTACCCATTTAAAGGACTATTGTGCTAATTGTACTTTGGCCGGTTTCAGTTACATTGCCAACACAAAGTAAGCAAATCCCACTTGAACATTTTTGCAGATAATTAAAAGAATAAATAATTTTTTTATTTTTTTTTTTATTTAAAGCCTGCATTTTATAGAAAGAATTTTTTGGTTTGCTTGTGTTATAATTTCAGCCTTTGGTTCATATTTATTAATCAATCAGTATCGCAGAGATTTTGATAGTCGGGCTGTAAGCATAGTCTATGAAAGCTTGCCTTCCACACAAAAGGTTTTGTTTCCCACCATATCCGCCTGTGATTTATACAACAAGTATTCTGCTAGAGATGATTTAGAGCAATTTGTGGAAAAGTAAGTGTTGGAGAAATGACTAAATAAATATTTTAATATAAACAAATTTAAATTGCCTGATGAGCTCCAAGAGGAGTAGTGAAACTTAAGAAAGTAAGCTTAACTTCTTTTATAATTACACTAGTTGGTCCTTATTATTTTTGACAATATTATCTTCTCTCTATTAAAACTGATTTATTGTAATTTTAATAGGAACAAGATAACGCCTTCAACAAGTTTTTTCTGTATTTACAAAAAATTCAGCTGTCATATCTAGACTTTTGTAGGTAAATATATGCGATTAAGCTTAGAGCAAAAATTCCTTTAATTATTTTTGGTCTACATGTGACGTTCATCTAGACAGCTGAATTTTTTTAAACAGAGAAATAACTTGCTGAAGGCGTAATCTGGTTTTTATTATTCTTCACAATAAAGAAATGAAACTTATATTTTTCATTTATAATTTTTTTTTTTATAACTTTAAACCGTCTCATATAATATTGAACAGCCGTCAACCATAATTGATTACCGTCAACAGCAAACTTAATACCATTTTCATGTAGTCAGTATCGGTTCCAATTTGCACGACGACTTCTATAATAGGGTAAGCTTCGTACAGTGTTTAGTGGACTACAGTTTGAGCAATTGGCTACAGTCACTAGTTAGCTTTCTTGAAAGAAAAATGTGCCATAAATCCCCTGAGAGAGCTTCATTAAAACTGGTTCAATAACTCAATGCAATTTTTCACAAATTATGTGAGTTAATGAAATCTTTTCATCAAATTAATGAAATTATATCATTAAATTAAATAATATTCCATTGAATTATAAAATTATTTAATTAAATTAAAAAATATTTCATTGAATTAATGAAATTATTTCATTAAATGAAATAATATTTCATTGAATTAATGAAATTTTGTCATTAAATTAAAGAATATTTCATTGAATTAATGAAATTATTTCATTAACATAAAGAATATTTCATTGAATTAATGAAATTTTTTTATTAAATTAAAAAATATTTCATTGAATTAATGAAATTTTTTTATTACATTAAAAAATATTTCATTGAATTAATGAAATTATTTCATTAAATTAAAAAATATTTCATTGAATTAATGAAATTATTTCATTAACTTACAGAATATTTCATTGAATTAATGAAATTATTTTATTACATTAAAAAATATTTCATTGAATTAATGAAATTATTTCATTAAATTAAAAAATATTTCATTGAATTAATGAAATTATTTCATTAACTTACAGAATATTTCATTGAATTAATGAAATTATTTCATTAACTTACAGAATATTTCATTGAATTAATGAAATTATTTCATTAACTTACAGAATATTTCATTGAATTAATGAAATTTTTTTATTAAATTAAAAAATATTTCATTGAATTAATGAAATTTTGTCATTAAATTAAAGAATATTTCATTGAATTTATGAAATTTTTTTTATTAACATAAAGAATATTTCATTGAATTAATGAAATTTTTTTATTAAATTAAAAAATATTTCATTGAATTAATGAAATTTTTTTATTACATTAAAAAATATTTCATTGAATTAATGAAATTATTTCATTAACTTAAAGAATCTTTCATTAAATTAATGAAACAGGCCATTGCTTGAGAAAAAAATAATTTTTCTTTAGATTAATAATGAAATTTTGAAGATACTCGTGTATGTATGAAATCCTCTGTGTTATGCTCGTTAATTTGAGCCTTATTGATCTTACAGGTTGCCACGGAATTAAATAATATCTGTTTTGTCATGTCAGTTATTTTGAGAATTTTTTTTTCTCACTCTTTTTCTGTTAGAAAAAATTTGTTGGGCATTTAAAAAAAAATAACAACTTTTTCTTAAAATAATTTTCCTTTTTTCTGTTGCCTTGTTCTTTAAGCTTGGATGGACCAAATGGCAAGGGCTATAATTTTGAAGTTGAGCTCTTTTTAAACTTTCTCATTTATCCCTACATTTATAGAGAGGGCAATATAAAGGCCTGGTGCCAAGACAGATCATGTCCCAGCAATAATTTACGCAATTTACATCACCAGGTAATTTTTATTTAAAAAAATAATTGCTTCTTTCCATGACACAGTCGAAAAATTTTCAAAAAACTGAGAGCTTTTCATAAAACTTTGTTAGTCAAGTCTAGATCTCTGGTGTTATAAAAACGTTTATTAATTTCTTCTCTTATTTTAAATAGTTCAAAAACAATTGTAGCGATTTTTTTCAATATTGCGAGTTCGCCTTAAAACCCTTTGAGTGCTGCAAATACTTTCTGCCGTTGTTGACTGCGCATGGCAACTGTTTTGTGCTTAACTCTCTATTGAACAATAAAAAGTAAATAAACTTGATTGTTTATCAACAAAAAAACACAATTTTATGTGTTTTTTTTTTTTATAGAGGCAGCCCTACCTGGTTTAACAATGAAATTAATCCCATGACAGATATTGCAAAGCTAAAAATTGTTACCAAAAAGTCGGTTCAGGTATTTTAAAAATCTTAAAAAACATTTTTGTTAAATCAAATTCCTAGAGAAAATGTTTTTTTTTTTATAAATTCAACACTAAAAATTTATTACTAAACAAAAAAATGTTGTTTAAAAAGGTTTCCATTTTGAGTGAAGAGGATGTGCCGCATGATACCTTGCCGGGCATTAGAATTGAAGCCAATAAAGAAGGCCAGGATAAAACATTTCAGATTTTTATGCAAAGCATGATAAACGATCCGGATGTACGTGAAATTCCTCCCGAATTTCGTCAATGCCGTTTTCCCGATGAGCTGTTGCCCGATAGTTCTTTCAAGGCCTACAGCTTTAGCACCTGCTTTATGGACTGCCTAAAAATGCATCAAATCAAGAACTGCAACTGTTCCATGTTTCCCATGGTGCCTGAACTTAGTACCAAATTTAAAGATTGCGATTTGGAGGGATATCTTTGTTTGGAGCAAATGAATTTGGTTAGACCGGATGGCAGAAATTTACTGCCCTGGGCAACAACTAAATACACCTGCGAATGTTTGCCTTCCTGCACAGAAAGTGACTTTAAGGTGGTTTTTGATTATCAGCAAAAGTAAGAAAAAAAGAAAAAGAACACATTTTCTTTTTGATAAAACTTTTGCAGGCTGCATTTAATTATAAAACTTTGACACTTTTCTGCAATTAACATAAAATTCTATGATGCAATTTTCCTTTTTTGTCAAATCTCTCTCTAGTTTTTTTTTTTTCTTTTTCTTTTCTTGCTTTCATATTTAGAATTAATAAATCCAATCCTTATCTCACCATTTCTGTAACAATGCCAGAATTTGCTACAGAACGTTATCGACGTCAGGCTTTGCGCACACGTTTGGATGTCGTGGTCACAATTGGTGGCATATTGGGTTTATTTTTGGGTGCCAGTATCTTGAGTGGCATTGAATTTTTATATTATTTTACCTTAAGATTATGCAATAATTTCAAAATGGAAAGAAGCCAAAAACAACAACAACAACAGCTGCAAGCACAACATTTTTAAAACGAGCAACAAATGAAGAGTTTTATTTTTGCTTTTGTGTAACAACAAAACAAAAAGGTGCAACTTGAGGGAAGAATTTTATAGCAAATTAAATAAAAATGAAAATAAAAAAAAAATACAGCAACTGCTTTAGCAAAACAAAATTTAAGTAAAAAAGTGTCGCAATAAACAGTGAAGTTTTATTAATGCACTTGAAACAGCCACTCTTGAACATCAATTTTTGGCAACAGCAACATCACCAACAACAGCAGAGTCACAGTCACATAATCTTTTATTTACAACTACTAGTCATTTGATTTTATGACAAAAACAAAACATAAAAAAAGCAAAAACTATTGAAGTTAACAAATATTTAAATAGAGAGCAGCAACATTTAATAAAATAATAAAACTTTAGCACTGCACCAGCAACAGAAATCTGTGTCAATTGTTATTTTTTTATTTTATAGTTTTAGAGAAGCTAACAAGCAAAGTTATTGGAGTGACATTTTAAAAAAGCAAAATGTATTAAATTAAATTGTTGTTGATAGAAAACGTACTACTGGATGATCTCGAAAATTTCTACACACAGAAAGAAACTTGGATGTCAAAAATTAACCCAAGTCAAAAACTCTGTTCTGACAATCGAATTTTTTTTGGTTGTAACAAAAGAGATTCTGTAAAACCTTTAAAAATGTTTATAATACCAGCTATTTTGAAGGTCCTTTGTGAGTTAGAAGCCTTAGAGGGGGCGTTTGTATCTAATTTCAGAATTTACTTTGAAAAGCAAACTTTTAAACATTAAGAAAACCCATCTAAACTGTTGTATTGACAAGTGGGCGTGGCTAATTCTTTAGAGTATAAAGAGTAGTACGTGTTTTTGTTTGGTTTTGAGTTGCTACCCTAAGAGTACAGAGAACAGATATACCAATTTTTAGGTAGAATTTCTTACTTTATAAAATAGCTCTTGCCTTTGCTAGCTTTTTTACCAGAGGCTCTAACTACAGGGTTAAATAAAAATTTTGAAGCATAATTTCAGGCTTAAATAAAGTACGGATACACATTTTTATGAGTAGCGATGATACCACAGCAACAGAATGAATAACCTCAAATTTTGCTTCCGCACAGAAAATGCTTTCCTCAATAGTGGAACGAAATGAATAATTAGCCCAAGGTGTCATTAAAACCTATTCCGCCATTTGTGGGTGAAAAAATGCTTTTTCGTTAATGAAATAATAAAGGGTGTCTCAGTAAGAATGCACTTTTTTTAATTTTTAAATAAAAATACGTCTGTTTCTAAAGGCGTTGTGATTTTTTAAACTTAATCGGAATTAAGTAAAAAATAAAACATGCGCCTTAGCAATTTATTCAGTGGGTAATGGAGCCAAGTGAAATCAATGCTCATTTTTCCAAAACATTCATCTTCTCATTGGAATGGCTTCATGAATACACAAAATTGTCAAATTTGGGCGTTCAGAAAATTTTCATGCAATCCATGAGCTACAAGTGCAAGCACAACAAGCACCAGTGTCTTGCGGATTTTAGTCAAGCCATACTTTTTTAAAGATGACGTCTAAATTGCCATGACTGTGAATGGCATTCGTTACAAGAACTTGATCACGGAGTTCTTGTAGCGTAAACTGGAGAAGATGGATCTGGACATGTGGTTTTAACGAGACGGTTCAGCTGACTCACAGCCAATACCATTTCCTTTTTCTCAGAATCATTTCTATGCGCGTTTTTAGTCGAAGGGTTTTTAGTCGAACACAGTTTGAGAAATTAGCTGAGTTACACATCTTTAACTGTCATAAATCCAATTAAATGACTTCATTTTTAGGTTATCAAAGTCAATAAGCGCGTAAAACAATCACTTTATGCCAGTATGAAATGAAAAAGCGCATTATTACTGTGACACCCTATATTAGTAATTTGTAACCCATAGCTGTTGCTTTGAGCAACTTTCCAACGAACCATTAAAGATTGTGGAATGGTACAGATATCATTTTAAACAAGAGGTCGTCTAGATTTGTAATCTATTACCAAAATACTCAGAAATTTCTTTGAACTACTTTAAATTTTTTTTTTAGTTTCCAAACACACCAGTACTGTTGTTCTCAAGGATTTTAGCAGCTTCCGTTTTGCATCATAAAATAAAAACTACGAAGTTTTCAGAAAATGTTAAAAAACTTTCAGAAAGTTGAGAGCCTAGAGATTAAACAAATTTTTGATTTTGGAAATTTTCATGGGCAAAATCGGGGATGGTATCCCGGCAAAGTGGGGAATGGTAAAGCAACAGCACAGAAGTATATGGAAACTTCGAAAATTTTTTAAAAATTGTTTTAAGTAATTTCTAAGTATTTGGGTAGTAGATTACAAGTCTAGATGAGCTCTTCTTCAAAATGTTATGTTTTCCATTCCGTAATCTTCTATGATTCGTCCGGAAGCCACTAAAATCCCTGAAAGCAATAACACTGTTATGTATGGAAATTTAAAAAAAAAATTTTAAATAGTTTTAAGTAACTTCTGAGTATTTATGAGGTAGACTACAAATTTAGATGAGCTCCCCTTTAAAATGATAAAAGTTCCATTTTGGTTCGTTCGGCAGCTACTTTGGATTATTTTGAAATTTCCCTATACCCTAGTCCTGTTGCTAGTTTTAGTGACTTCTGTCCATTTATGAACGGATTCAGATGAATTTTGTTCCAGATATTATGAATATGACATATAAAAAAATTTGTTTTTAGGTTAGATAAAATACGCAAAACAACAAAGCAGAAATTAATAAAAATATAAAATTTCGGTTGCATTGATCTCATTTTTTTGCTTTTCTGCTAAAACTGCTACCCACTTTTTTTTCGTTTCATAGTTTAGACAAAAAAAACAAAAAAACTCACTCAGAAAATAGTCAAAAATAGAGGTAGTTGCGGTTTTCGACTTATAGATCTGAAATTTATAAACCGATCCGGCTGAATTTTAATAGCAAAAATTTAATGGAAGCAACTAACAGATTGATGTAATAAGCTTTTCTCTAGATTTTTTATTGGCTTCAGAAAGTTGATTTCAACGACTTGACGGTCAGATTGGTATACTAAACTTTTCTCTAGATTTTCTATTGGCTTCAGAAAGATGATTTCAACGACTTGACGGCCAGATGGACACAGAGACAGACAGACGGACATCGATAAATTGACTCCGCTCTTCATAAGGATCAAGAATATATTCTTAATGACAAACTTATTTATACCCTTTCCACTTTGAATAAAAAACTTTGTTTTACCACAAACTAAAATTTCATTTTACCATAAGCTAATGCTAACCGCACACTTACACAATTTTAATCCACTTGGAAAAATTCTCGTGACCATTAGTCTAGTTCAGCCATTATTTTCCAAGCCATTGCTAATTTGTTTAAATATTTAATGATCACTTTTGTGCCTGGCAAACAGACTTTTAACTTTGTGGGCTGTACTTACAAACGGTTGGGTCATTTAATGTTTTATTGCTGTTGTTGCTTTTTCTTGTTTGCACCGCCATTTCATTGTTTCTTTGGCAAATAGTCGTTATACGTAAAGTTTTGTACTTTTAACATGTTCATTTTTCTCTTTTGATGTCCTGGCTGCATGGCTGCTGTTTTTACCACATCAACTATTGAATGAGCTTAAATATGAGCATTAAGGTTAAAGGGTGAGACAGACATGCCTGCATGGCATGCTAAAGATGCAGCAAGAATTTTTTTCCTTTTTTTTTTTTTTTTTTTGTTGCAATACAGGCTGCATTTCATTTAAGCCAACCAAGCGTTATAAACAAAATGGCTAAAGTCTTAATGGCCATTAGTTATTTATGTTAATTTCTTTTGATGCTTTTAAAAGTGATTTTGTTTTATTTTATAATGCGAAGCAGCAACAAATGATAAGCAAATGTGCAGCTTTACGTAACAACATTTTCACAAAACTTTTTAGCAAAAACATTTTTTCTCAACAAAAAAACTTTTTTGTTTGAATTAAAAATTTGATTTCATAATTTATTTTTTTTTAATTTTTGTGAAGCATTTCTTTTATGTCTTGAATAAATTGCAGCATCTCTTAACCACCAGCCATTTATTTGATGGTCGTCAGAGCATTTAATTTTTGTTTTTGTTTATTTTGCGTTACTATATTGTAATAATTTGCTATTTGTTTTAAAATTTCTACCAAAAAGTGAAACAATTGACCCTTAGTGATACTCTTATCTAAATGTCACAGGCTGAATGGCTGTTTGCTAAGACATTACGAATCCATTTCATTTGTTTTCCACATTAAACATTCATTTACCCAAAACAATACTACTCGGTTAGACTGCACAGGGCATGTTAATAAGAAAACCAGAAGGAGGCTTACTTGAGTCCCTTTGTGCTACCTGTAACAGAGGAAAAAAGAACAACCAAGGGAAATAGAGAAATATTAAAGGAAAAATACCTCAATACTACCAACAACAACAATAATCGTTAAATAAAAAAGTAAAAGAATATAAACAAAAATAAACGCATTAAAATGCTTCAAAATGTTTGCTTGCGCTGTTAATTTTATGAAATCACTGAACAAATCAAAAGAAGACTTTTTTTTATAAAATACAAATTAAATAAAATTTTAAAACCAAAGAAATTAAATGAAAAGGGTTGCAATTACAAAAAAAATTAAAAGAAATTTTTTAGTTAAAATAAAAATGTAAGCAGACGTAATTAAAATTAAGAATGATTAAAAAAATGGAATAAATTAAAATTTAGAAAGCTAGTTGTTTCTTTATAATTAAATTGTGTTTTTAAGCTTTCAAAGTTATTTTATGGTGACTTTGGTAGCCCTTAAAGAATTCCAGAAACATGCAAGAAGAACAACTTAAAATGCCTAAGGGAAATGTTTTGCTGTGTGGTTATTGCGAGCTTGTTTTAAAAATTTTTTCTTACAAAAACACTAAACTTTCGATAGTTTTTATGCGATATCATATCTGCTCGCGATATTGATCAAAATTTTCATACAATTTAAAGTGAAATTTTGATCATTAACGAAAGACACGATATATTTAGATTGAACTCATTTTAATTTATATTTTTATTTACATAAATTAAAGAGATTATTGGTGTAGGATCGGCATAGTAGTCACATCTGAAACTGTCCTTGTAGTTTACAATACGCAGCAACTAAAGGGTGTCCCAAAAAGAACGCAAGATTTAAATTTTAAATAAATGACTGATGCAGCAATTGAATTGTTTCTCTGGCTGTATGACATGTGGCGCCGTCTTGTTGAAACCACAAGCCCTCCACATTCATTTCTTCAATTCTAGGCAAGAAAAAACTGGTTATCATTTCACGATACCGAACACCATTGACTGTTTGCGCTTGACCTGCCTCATTTTCATAAAAAAAAAGGTCCAATGATTCCTCCAGCCCGAAAACCACACCACACAGTGACACGTTGAGGATGCATTTGCTTCTCGTGATTTACTCGAATCACTCTCACCCTAAATACGACAATTCTGCCTATTGACGAAGCCATCAACATGGAAATGGGCATCGTCAATGAAGATGATTTTATCGGCAAAATCAGCATTTTCATGTTGTCTCTCTAATACCCAATTAACGAACTCCCTTCGCTGTCCATGGTCATTTTTTACTAACCTCGTACCTTCTACTAGCAAACAATAACAAGTGTTCAAATGTCAAACAATGACACTTCGAATGGCTTCAAATTTAAATCTTGCGTTCTTGTTCGGACACCCTTTATTAACTTAAAGATCAAATGCAAGAAACACACGATAACAATAACGAAACACAGAAAGAAAAACGACTACATTTTTTTGTTGTTATGCCAACATGACACTTCAGGAGTGAAAGTAGTAATAGAGTTTTCCACACACACAAAAAAAAAAAAAAAAAAAAGCAGACACCTAATTTCTGCGTAAGCCTAAGCCAACTGGAATTAAAGTTAAAACTAAGAGAATTTTCTAAAAAAATTTTAAAGTTAATTTGAGCAAATCCTTCCTTTCGTATAAAATTCGGCTCATAAAAGACAATCTTTAAGATTGCAATTAGTTGATGTGGCTTTAGCATACTTGTTTTTAATTTTTAATTCAGATTCAACTACCTTACAGGCCTACAATGATTTTCGTAATTTCTAGTATACTCGATACCCTAAACTGTGTACCTATTATTACACCATATAATATTAAATTACTCGAGAACCAGATCTCTGATTAAATTCACAAAGACACTTAAGGATGGAGAATAAAATGGCCTTTAAATTATGTTACAACTAATTCTTTGCCATTCTTGTAGTTTTTGAGATGTTCACAAACTTTTATAAAAAAAAAAAAATTTTTCAAGAAAAATTTAAAAAAGTATTTTTAAAAAAATTCATTAAAAATCTTAACTAAATCATATCTTGGATTTTGCTCTTAATATTGAAATTTATGTATGTTGAAAATGAATTGAGTCATATTGAGTCCATGAATTTATTCAGAGCTTAGAAGTAGAATCTAAAACGCTAAGCCATAATTCGTTTTTTTTTTTTGGCAATTTGGTCTTAATTGCTAAAACTAAATTGTGAATAATTAAAAACAAAATTTTTAAATTGATGTTAATGATATATAGCTCCCAGCGTTGCCAGGAGCTAGAAAATAAATAAGCTATATTGGCTTAAAAAAATGCTAGAAAAAGCTAAATCACAAATCAAATCACAAAAAAAAAACTATTATAAAAAATTTTTTTAAAAATTTAGCTTAAAATTAAATATTTTCTTGACTTTTTATTGTAGCATAATTAAAAAGATTTGTAAAAAAAACCAATGGACTGGACTGTGCAGCGTTGTCACAAGAAAACCAAAGCGAACGAAAACAAAGCAAAAACAATGCACAAAAATTATATTATTGGCCCCTGTATCAATAAAATCCAATAAAAGATTGTGTTTAAAAAATCCTTATTAATCAAAACATTTGCTTATTAAGGCTTTATTAAACAAAAATGTTTTTTTATGAATTCGATTTTTAAATTTTTTATGTGGCAAAATTAAAAAAAATTCTTTATTTTTTTTTTTTGTGATTTATATTAAACTTAGAACAACAACAAAAATTAATTTATTTTAAATTATAAACACATTTGTTTATGTTGACACTGTACTGGAATTGAGGAGGACATTCACCATGAATAGGACGCTCAGTTAGACATGAATTGCTGGCCTTATCCAATTTTGAGTTACCAGGACAACTTTGACCTGACACCAAAGCGCACAAACCCAAAATTACAGCAAAGAACCAAGAAAATTGCATGATTGTTTAACTAAATTAAAATAACAACAAGAACAAAAAAAATATTTTTAAAATAAAATGGAATTTTTTAACAAAATTTTAATTAAAAAAAAAATTATTTAAAAAAAATTTTTTTTTTTTTTAAAGTTTTGGCATTTAAACAGCTTAAAAAAGATTTGAAGTAGAAGTTATAAAAAAAAATTTGGGTTGGATTTTTTAAAAGTGCTATAAGTTGCCTTTAATATAAAAAATTAGTTAGCATTAATTTTAGTAAATTATGGACTAAAATGATAGCTGACTCATTTAAAACAGAAAAATCGCACTTATACCACTTTCAAATATAACAGCTCTAGTTTTCAGTTTTCAGTTTTTGTTGAAATTTAAAGTTAAAAAAAAAAATTCTACTTTAATTTTCTTTGACTCTAGAAATATTTGGTCACTCACTTGATGCTATAAAATTTAATTAACAACTAAATTGTATTTTTTAATTTAATAAATATTTATACAAAAGCAAAATATTTTTTAATGCTGATTTAATCGAGTGGTCTGGAAATCTTAGTACTAAAAAAATATTGAGTGTTTTTAGTAAAAAAATTTTTTACATGAGCTGATCGTTGGTGTTATAAAAACAGCACATTAATCTTCTAGGAATGACTAAATAAAAAAGTCTATTCATATGAATTTTAAACTTATCAGTT
This sequence comes from Thelaira solivaga, assembly GCA_947397855.1. Classification (NCBI taxonomy): domain Eukaryota; kingdom Metazoa; phylum Arthropoda; class Insecta; order Diptera; family Tachinidae; genus Thelaira; species Thelaira solivaga. The sequence goes on along the minus strand of OX377610.1, from coordinate 70,989,046 downwards.
TAATAGTTTAACTGACCTTGGGGTTGTAAATCAGCCACTAGAAGTGGCATAGTTTTGTAAAAAAACTGATAGCATTTTTTACATTTTATTTTTGATTTTATAAAGCTTTTCTAAGCTCTGCTCTTACACCAAATACAATTGAACTGTTATATTTGAAATTGGTATAAGTCTTTTGGAGTTAAAAAAATTGTTTATTTTCTTAAATATTTACAATAATTACTCGTATTTAGGGGATTCACACAGTAGTCACAAAGTCATATGTTATAAAAAAAACAATACGAAAATATACGACTGCTGTGAGCAATACTACAATTTGATTATGAGAAAATATTAAACACAGCAGAAAAAGTCTTATTATTTAAGGACTTTTTTATTTGAAAAAAAAAAAACAAAAAAAATTGGGTTTTCGACAATCACTCTTGTATTATCAGTCCCCCAAATGCGGCAATTCTGCTTATTGACGAATCCACTGAGGTGAAAATGTGAATCATCACTAAAGATGATTTTCTTCGAAAATTGATCATCCACTGTTGCCATTTCTCGCCACCTTTCTGACCATTGACGACGTTTGGAATGGCCAAGAGGCTTTGATTCTTGAGTCAATTGCATTTACACGCTTACAGTAAATGCAAGTCTTTATGCATAATGTTCATCAACAACGAGCGTGAGACGTACAATTGTTGGCCACGACGACGAGTTGAGGTGGACGGCTCTTCAGCCACACTATCGTGAACAGCAGCAATATTTTCTCTAGTACGAGCTGTACGAGCATGCACTTTTGTTTTCAAATCTCCTTCAGAACCGGCTTGCTAAAATTTCTAAACGATTTTTCCGATTGTACGCACATTTGGACGATTAAATTGACCGAAAATATCACGAAAAGCATTTGAACTCCCATTTTCATAATAAGCCTGAATAACTTTAATGCGTTGCTCGATTGTATATCGTTCCATAGTTCAAATTGAGTTCGTCTAAAATTGAGGAATGTCAAATGAAATGCAGAAAAGAACTTAACGCTTAACCGCCCTTTATTTAAAAAAAAAATTAAATAAATCTAAGCAAATATTTCTTCAAAATATATAAACTTAGATATATCGTAGATGGCAGAGTGGTTATGGTTATTTCAACAAATATTTGTTTAATGTGACCATAGCAAATAAAAAAACAAAATTATCGTAAGTGATTTTTTTTTTTGTTTTGTAATTTAATAGTGAAATTAAAATTTCTGTGTTAATAAGGAAAAATTACTTAAGCAGTAAAACACATGGACTTATTGTCAATTTATTAATAATTCAATAACAGGGATGGTGGGGCATAGCGTTGCCAGTAGCTAGAAAAAATAAATTATATTTCTTAAAAAAAAACGCTAGAAAAGGCTAAATCACGGCGAAAAAAAATAACGCAGAAAAAATTAAAAACCTTAAAATTCAAAATTTTCTTAATTCTTTATTATTTTAAGAATCTTAATTATAATTTTTATAAAAAAAACCAAAGAAAATAATGTAGTTTTTCATATGGCTTTAAATTTATTAATTTAATATTAATATTAATAAATAATATTTAAAATTCCTTTTAGCAATAATTAATTTTTTGATTTTTAATGCGATTTCTATTTTGATATTTCGCTTGCTTTATCGTACTCAAAAGCGAGCATTACTCAGCACTACTAAGCGATAACTAAATACTAAATTTAACAATTAATTAATCAATTAAGAATAAATTAAATTTTTATTTTACAAGTTAGAAGCCAAATACTTTTATTTTTTTTTATGAAACTACCGTCGTTCGACCGATTTATCAAAGTATTATTGAATATATGTGACCCTGGCTAAGAAAAGATGGCTTATGACTCAAAAAAGAAATTGCGAGAAACAGCTGTTAAAGATAAACAATACATTTCGTCAGTTTCTTAGTAGTTTTTCTTTTGCATTATGAACAGTTATGCCCAAAAGGCAACCAAAAAAGGCAAAAGAGCATAAATAAGACAAGTTCGTGTGTGTATATAAAGAGCGATCCTGTTTTTAAATTTTTCAATTCCATTTATTATCTTGATTCTCTACATTTTTAGTACACTTCTAAGCAACTTAGGACTTTCTAGTTTTCACCACGTGAAAGAGCATCTCAAAAACTTTCGAAACCAAAAAAAAAGTGGAAAAAATTTTTTTTAATCATAAGCCAGCGTCACATATTACTCGTACTTTAGCTAATTTTTTGTCAGTCTCTGTTTGTTTATGTATGATTTGTTTTTTTTTTTTTTTTTTTCAAAAAAGGCTAATAAAAAAGCTGGAGGCTAAATCATAAATTTTGAGGCTAAGTGCGAGAAAAAAAGGCTAAATCTAGCCTTAAAGAGGCTAAAATGGCAATGCTGGTGGAGCAGTATGTTCTACAAATAACAAGATGGCCATGAAAACAATAGCGTTTGGCAACCACAATCGAAAAACGCCTTCTAAAGCTCTAATCCTCTAAAATGACTTAATAAGACATAAGCAGTTTTACCATTTAGCCATAGAATGATAAAGAGATATTTGTTTTTTATTATTGAAACGGAAAATTGCCATAAATTATAAAGTTCACAGAAATTCTATTTTAATTTTTATTTTTTGTTTGTTTGTTTTAAATTAAAAAAAGAAAATATTTATAAAACAGCTCTTATCAACAAAAACATATTGTACTAGGCATGACTGTACGTGTGCTTGTGTGTTTTTAATTGAAATGTACATATTCTATTAAAAAAAGAAATGATTTGTTTTTGTTTTCTAGGGAAAATGCAAGAAATTTTATGGAAATTATAAAATTACTTTTGACAGTGAAACGTGCCATTTTCTTAATGGATAAATTGCTAACAACAAAAATTATTAAATAATTTAGTATTAAACAACAAAAAGGAGTCAGTGGGTGGACTGCAAAACCCTACAACCCAGCACATGACTGGCTGATAAGCTAAAACACCAACTTTTGTTGCTTTTTTTTTTTAGAAATAATCTCATAAATAACCAAACAAAATATAATTTGCAAAGTAAAAAAGTTGAGCCTACACACACACCCACACTTCAGGAAGCATGTTGCCTTACTAATGAAAAATAGAGCTGTTACCTGCTGAAAAACAAAAAAAAAATTAAACACGAATAAAATTAAAACAAAAGAGGGAAGAAAGTAAAAGAGTAACAAACTTAAAAAATACGAAATATCAGTTGTGCATATTAAATTAGTTAATAAATGGTAAAAGCGTATGAGAAGTCACCTTAGAAAGCAATAAATTGCATACAATTAGCTACAAACTACACAGCAATAACAACTTACTTACAACAGCAACATCAGTTGCTATAATAAAAAAAAAAGAAAAGAAAAGAACAAAAAAACTGAAGTACAACTAAAAACGACATGAATAATTTCTCTTTTACTCTTGATGCCCTACCGCAGAGAAAAGGCATTTTAAGACACAACAAACGCACAAATGCCTTTTTAGTTTTCTGTATCAATTTAGTCTTAAATATAATTCAAAAACTTCCCATTTAATTTAAGAGTTGGAGGGTTAACATGGAACATATATCTTGTTAGAATTTTATAAAGGCTGGTCCAACCATAATGCACGGTGGTATTTGTGAGTAAGTTTTTTAACCAACTTCATTTGACCTTTTTTGGTTTCAATGATTGACAAATTTAGCCATGGAAAGGTACACCATTAAGCAGCGCTTTAAGACTATTGAAGCCTTTTACGAAAATCAAAATTCATTACGAGCACTTCGTCATTACTTTGATCAGCATTATCGATCAAATATGTCCTCAACTGGGAGAATTGTACACAAATTTCAGCAAACCGGGTCTGTAGGATATGTAAAAACACCTGTGTATAATCATCCAGTTCTTTCTGCTGTTTGTGATAGTGTAACAGAAGAGCGGTCAACCTTGACTCGTTATCGTGCCTAATAATTGAATGTTTCACAAACATTATGTGAAGCAAATTTTAAATAAAGATTTCAGTTTATTCAATTGATTTAGGAGTTGAAAAGCCCATTTCAAAGGCTTTTTTGAGCGAGAAATTTAAAATTTCGTTTTTATTTAATAAATGTTTTTTTACCAAACAGCCTATAAAATTCGTTATAGTCTAACAAAGCACTCCTTCACTTTATTTTATTTTTTAATTATTTTTTTTTTTTTTGTACTCTTTATTGCAACATGAATTTATTTTACAACATGAGCAAAATAAGAAATTTATACATACAAAATTTTAGTTCTTTTTTTAAACATTAAAATTACAGGAATAAATGAAGAATATAGAAAATGAAACAGTAACCAACAAAGTAAAAAATTAAAAAAAAATATTTAAAAAAAAAAAGAAGAATAAAAAGTTTTTGTGGCACAAATGTAATGTGTAGATGAAATAAGTTAATACTTTATGTTTTATTTAACAAAAAACTTGTTTAAACTACAGCCAAATGTAGTCGCACTTTAGTCCTTTCTTTGTTAAATAGTATTAGAGGACACAGTTTGTACTAGTGGACAGCATATTTTGTGCTTAACACTCACTTCACTCTAGCAAAATTACAACAAAAAAAGAAGAAACATATAAAAAAAATTGCCCAAGAATGAAGTTTAAAAAAAAATATAATTTCAGTTAGTTCTTGCTGGTGCTGCATAATCTTTATAAATAAAATTCAATTTCTGTTTGTTTGTTCGTCATAAAAATTTTTGTTTTACAACAGATTATTAACAGATAATATAAAAAAAAAATGCTGTTGACTTTAAAGTAAAATTTAAAAAAAAAAAATTATATGAAAAATTTTGATAAAGTTGACTTTAAAGTCTACGTTAATTTTTTTTGGATAAATGGGATAGTGTCCATATACTTATGGACCAGTCATGCCTACTTTTCAACTATTTTCACTAGCTACTGTTCAAAAAGCCTGAAATTATGCTTTGAAATATTTTATTTTCAACTTTGGTTAAAGCCTCTGATAATAAAGGCATGAGCCACTTTATTTTTTTTAAGTTTTTTAATTATGAAAATTATTTTTAAAAATTCTTGCATACGCTTGTTTTAGCATACCGACTTACTTAGTAGAACTGGACCGTGCGTTACCGGTTAAAAACATTTATATTGTTCAACATACTATTTACACATTGTTAGTTGAACACCCTCTCTGGAAATAATTAAAAAGTTTTAAAAACTCGCCACAAGCAGGCAAAATAGATACTGAGACTTAAAGTTTCTACTGAACATCAGCCCAGTCAGCATCAACTAGGGCCTCTGCTGAGCTTGAATTTTAAATAGAGAGAAAGAGAGAGAGAGAGACAGAGTTTGTTTTTGTGTGTTGGTGCCAACCACATACAACATTGAAATAAATTTATATAAAAAACAGCAATCCTTTGCACTTACCCAAAAACCTCAAATGGAGAAAAATGTTCTTTAAAAAACAAAAACTAAGGGGACATTAAACCAAAACTAAGAACTAGAAATAAGTTTTTCTTTTCTTTTCTTTTTTTATTTTGTGCAAAATATTTGCAATACTTTTCTTTTGCTGTTTTGCTAGTTGTTTGATAAAATGTTTGTGTACCGACTTCTGCAGTTGTAAGTTGTAGCATGTCAATACATAAACCAGAGATGGGTAAGTGAAAAAATAATTAATTTTACTCAGAATAATTTTATTCAACTTTTTACTCAGAATCTGTTCGAGAAATAAAAAAATTTTTAAAACACAAAAAAATCGTTATTTGGTTACCATTTTTATATCGTTCAAAGTTAAGTACGAAATTCCTGTTTAGACCATCGAACATTTGGAAGGAAAACATTTTGTTGGGCAGCATTTTTGTGTTCGGTACCGGGCGATAAGCTTTGTTCACATACACTGCATTTCTGTATTCCGAATCTGCATTATTTTAATTTTTAAATGCAAAAATCTGAATTATTTAGCAGTTTTGTCTTGCCCTTCCAAGTTTCTTTTCAATTAAAAAAAAAAAAACTTTAATGGAATGAAATTTATTGTTTTATAATTTGATTTGTTCTTTTTCTTTTTAATTAAAATGTCTATTTTATTAAGCTTGAGGTCTAATTTTATAAATTTATTTTTATAGCAATATTTCACTCCAACTTGCGCAGTTTCTTTAGGATATAATAATATAATTTTTTAAAAACGTCCAAAAATTTATTGAAAAATATGTGAAATTCAGAAATTCCGAATATTTTCATTACGAATATTTTTAAAATTCATAAGGAATCCAGAAAAGCTACAAGATTTTCTGTTGATATTTGCTTTACTTCAGTTTTCTTTCGTTGTTTTCTGTGCAAATAAGGGTGTTTTTTATAGACGTATAGAACTTTAAATTGCAATAAAACAACGATGGATTATTCGATTGACATGAATTTTATTTATTCGAAAGATAATCTTGTGGCATTAGATTTTAGATATGATTTCTGGCATATGACCGCCACGGCTGGCTCGGATGTAGTCCAATCTGGACGTCCAATTTTCGATGACTTTTTCCAACATTTGTGGCCGTATATCGGCAACAACACGGCGAATGTTGTCTTCCAAATGGTCAAGCGTTTGTGGCTTATCCGCATAGACCACTGACTTTACATAGCCCCACAGAAAGTAGTCTAGCGGTGTTAAATCACAAGATCTTGGAGGCAAATTCACAGGTCCAAAACGTGAAATTAGGCGGTCACCAAACGTGTCTTTCAATAAATCGATTGTAGCACGAGCTGTGTGACATGTTGCCCCGTCTTGTTGGAACCACAGCTCCTGGACAATTCAGGAATGAAAAAGTTAGTAATCATGGCTCTATACCGATCACCATTAACTGTAACGTTCTGGCCATCATCTTTTTTGAAGAAGCACGGACCAATGATTCCACCAGCCCATAAAGCGCACCAAACAGTCAGTTTTTCTGGATATAACGGTGTTTCGACATACACTTGAGGATTAGCTTCACTCCAAATGCGGCAGTTTTGTTTGTTGACGTAGCCATTCAACCAGAAGTGCGCTTCATCGCTAAACAAAATTCGCTTATGAAAATCGGGAACAACGGCAATCTCGTTTTGGACCCATTCGACGACTATTTGCAAGCGTTGCTCAGGCGTGAGTCTATTCATGATGAATTGCCAAACCAAACTGAGAATAAATCACTTGTCAGCTGTTAAATCGGTCGCCATATTTAACAGTAATGCCAACTTAAAGTTCTATACGTCTATAAAAAAACACCCTTTAGTAACAATAGTAATGGAGTGTTCCTCAATGTAACCGCGAAAGAAATAACAAAAGAGAATTCAAGATATTTTTTTTTCCAAGAATTTACTCGCCTAAATAAGCACAACGTCAAAGTCAAATTTTTGTGTTATAAAATTAACAGAATAGCAATATACAGGGTGGGTCAATAGAAACCAAGGGGTGTAAAAGTTTAATAACTTTTTTGTTTATTAATTTTTTTTTATTTTTTCTTTCAGATTATATAGACAACACTTGGAGAATTTATAATGGAGAGGTTCACAACTGAACAGAGAACCAGAACAATAGAATTTTATTATTTAAACCAGAGATCAATTATTTTAACGCAAAGAGCATATCGTCGACATTTTAACGTCAGAATTTCGCCCTCTGAAGCGATGATTCGTTGCTTAGTTAAGCGTCATCACCAACATGGCAGCGTAAGAGATTTACCTCGAACCGGTAGACCACGTTTAAGTCGCACTGCAGAAAATATTGAACGAGTACAGCAAAGTGTTAACGAAGCACCAGAAACATCTGGCAGAAGGCGTTCTGCTCAGCTAGAAATGTCTCGTACGTCACTACGGCGCATTTTAAAAAAAGATTTACAGTTATATTGGTCCAAGAATTAAAACCCGCAGATCATCGGCAACGTCTAAATTTTGCAGTTAAATTTCAAGAGTTGGCCAGAAATGAAATCAACTTTATTGAAAATTTGATTATGAGTGATGAAGCTCATTTTCATTTGAATGGCTTTGTTAACAAGCAGAACTGTAGGTTCTGGGGTTCTCAAAATCCAAGAGCCATTCATCAACGCCAATTGCACCCCATCAGGTGTACAGTATGGTGTGGGATCACATCTGAAAATGTCATTGGGCCCTACTTCTTCGAGAATGAAGATGGAAGTGCTGTAACCGTAAATGGAGAGCGGTATCGTTTTATGATAGAAAATTTTTTACGCCCTGCTCTTGAAAACAAACCTGGTATGTGGTTTCAGCAGGACGGAGCCACTGCCCATACTGCCCTAGACACAATGGCACTTTTAAGTCAAATTTTTGGAGAGCGAATAATTTCTCGAAATTCGGAAATTATTTGGCCAGCGCGATCGCCAGATTTGACAGCACCCGACTATTTTCTTTGGGGTTTTTTGAAGGAGCGAGTGTATGTGAACAAGCCAGAGACAATGCTTGCACTCAAGGCAAACATTGTTGCAGAAATTCGAACGCTACAGCCACAAGTTTTGAAAGATGTTATGGAAAATGCTCTAAAAAGAGCCCATCAGTGCGAAGCTGAAAACGGTGGTCATTTAAGAGACATCATTTTTCATACTTAGTGTAAAAAAATTTCCATTTTGTATATTATATAATCTGAAAGAAAAAATAAAAAAAAGTTAATAAACAAAAAAGTTATTAAACTTTTACACCCCTTGGTTTCTTTTGCTTTTATTTATCAAACTAATTCTCATACTGAAAGCGTAAGATTGAAGAAATTTCAGAGGGAATTTTTAATTAATTTTTTTTTATTAAATGTATTAAAGTTTTATTAATTTTACTAAAAGAAAATTAAAAAAACTTTAAGTTTTTATTATAAATATTATTCTTATAATAATTCTTATTAATTTAATTATTATTCTCCAATATTTCGACCTTCTTAAATTTAAAGTCGTCTTCAGGAAAAAATAATTATTATTATTTAAGTTTTATAAAAAAATTTATTTGAGCTTAAGAGCTTTTTTATTAAAAAAAAAAAAAAAAATTAATTAATAAAAAAAATTTTAAGCTCAAATAAATTTTACATAAAATAAAAATAAGGAGATCGAATAATAAAGATATTATTATTATTTATGTTTCACTTAATTTTTTTAATGTTGTTTTAGTCATTTAAATTTTGCAATAATCAGCCATTCGATTTACTTTCCACAAGTTCACTTATGTGGCTTTAAATCGACTGAAATGATAGCAATTCAGTCGAGAGAACAGCAAAAGATATGAATGCGTTTTACAACAAACAAAAAATTGTTTTTCAAAATCGTTTTAGAGAATAAAGCTGATCGTCTGCTTTGTTTTGGCAAACCTACTCACTCAAATTAGCTTCAAAAATTTTTTTTTATTTATTTTGAAATTTTTTTTAACCAAAATTTTCTGCAAAATTTTACTTCTAAAGACTGCAGAATAGATCAAAAATTTTTTTTTTAAAATTCCAAAATTTCTTTTCTGTTATTAAGAGCTTTTCTCTTTAACTTTCCTTAAATAAAACATTTTTTATCTAGTGAAATTTATTTTTTCTCTACCCGTTTGCTTATTTCACTGTTTTTATATTTTAATATCGATGGCTGCTGGCTGTCATGTGTTGAAATATTTGTCACGCCTGTCTGTCACACTGCAACAATGGCGATTGCAACATGTTGTACTTACCCACGCTTATTATAATGCGTCCTTTTTTCTTATTTATTTTTTGTAATTTTTCACAAACTTAAATTTGAAATTTCTCTTACAAAAGTGTGCAAATGAAGAAGAGTTGTGTGCGTGTGTGGGTGTGTAATTTGTACATAAATTGTGTGCACAAGTGTAAAAGCAATTTTTATTTAAAAAACATTATTTTTATCACATTTTCTCTTCTAGATTTATTTTCAACTTAAATTAAGATTTAAACAAGAAACACACTCACATAACGTTATATGTTTTTGAAAAAAAGCCTTAAGTTCCATTAAAAAAAATTTATAAAAAAAGTCTTTATGGCGAACAGAGTTCACAAAGAAACAAAGTAAAACGAATGCAAGCATTTCGTTTTGTAGTTTTTTATAAAAATACTTTAAAAAAAACTACAAAACGAAACGTTTGCATTTGCGAACTCTGATTGTGAAAAACTATGCAGACTTTTTACAGTTTAAGTTTCAGTTCAAGAACTTTATTTCGAAAAATTTTGCAGCCACTTGTAAGTTGATAAAGTGAGTGCATCATGACTAAGGCTATAATCACACCGGGACCTTTACAGATTTACCCCCTTATCCTAAAAAATTAACGTAGACTTTAATGTCAACGTTAACGAAATTTTTTATATAATTTTAAAAAAAAAAATTTACTTTAAAGTCTACGTTAATTTTTTTTTGGATAAGAGCACTATTGTGCAGCGAGTGCTTCATAGTATATCTGTTTTGTGATTACAAAATCACAGGCTTCAGTTTTTACTTTCATATAGCTCTCAGCGCTTATTAGTTATTTTTTTAATGTGCTGACCACAGCTGAGTTTCAATGATAAGAATATATGAAAGTAATAAAACTCTGTGGGCCACATGATTAAAGATTAAAAACTAATGAGCTGCAAAACAATCTTGGCATTTAGAAATATTTCCAAGGATTTGTTCCCTGGGAAAATTTTGGTTTTTATTAGAAAATTCACTTTCACTTTCTCTGTTAAAATAAGAGAAAAGGAAAAAGTTGTAATCAAAATTGGGCTTAATAGCAAAGAGTCGAATATTAATTTTTTGTAACTTAAGGCTTTTTTGAAAATAACCCCAGTGAAATTAATCAAGTTGCCGCAAAATAAATTATAAAAATTTATTTTAATAAATTAAATTTAAAAAAATTTTAATTTTTTATTTTTTTTTTCTTCTTAAATAAAGTTTTTCTTTTCCATGATTGATTTTTAGTTGCAAAACAAAAATTTTGTTCATGTCAGCATAAATCGATTTTAAAAATTGTGGGGCATGAAATGTTGAAAACTTTTTTTCTACTTATTTTGCCATTCAAAAAAAAAAAAAAAAAAAAAAAAAAAAAAAAAAAAAAAAAAAAAAAAAAAAAAAAAAAAAAAAAAAAAGTAAAAAGTGTTTGGCTATTTTATTTAATCTTCTTCAATATCTACACCAGTTTTACATTATGTGCTTATTTATAACACACAACAAACACTCTGACACTTACTATCTTGTTCGCATACAACTACGAGCTGGGACGGATGCATCACATTCAATTTAATGCACATTTTATATAGAACCAGCAAGCAGACCTTCAAGTCAATGAACTTAAAATAAAAAAAATTTTTATTCAAAAAAGAAGGAAACTTTTAAAGCGGAATAAAATAAGCTGGAGATGAGATCAAGTCTAGTAATAGAAAAACCTGGAAAAAGTACACATGTATCACCGTGATGAAAGTTTACACCTGACCTTAGGCCAAAATGTGCTTCAAAGTTTCCCCCCTTTTCTTAAAATTTTAATTATGCGAATAATCCTATTTAAGTACATAAAATGTTCAGCATTTTTATATAAAATACTTACGAGGAATATTTTTGTGGAACCTTTTAACCCTTTTTTGACTCCCAATTAAAAAAATTACAAAAAAACCCATTCATTAGCTGAAAAGTTAAAAGGTTAAACTGTTCTGCAAAAATATTACCCCTGAAACTAAACCTTATAGTGAACATACCGATAATGAAACTTTAACTTTAACACCAGATATAAGTCAAAATGTTAAATGTCATTATTACAAGTTACCGGTAGTTGAAGTCAAATAAATGTCTTCTAAAAGTTGGCTCCAAAATTTTACCCAAAAATCTCTTATTTGCCCCACAAAATCTTAACTTTCACTATTGAAATTTGTAATAATGAGTCTAAACTTGTTTAAGATCTAATTAGTTTTTATTTAGAGATAGTGAAAAATTGGATTTGAGCTGGCAAATGCTTTGCATTAAGTTTCACTGTAAGCTATCTTACAAAAGGAAGTTAACGTTATAGTTTATTTAACAAAAAGACCCTGGGTTGGTGAAGCGATCCTTTTCTTTCGTTTTTTTTTATATTCATTGCAATCTTCTAGTTTTTCTTTAATAAAAAGCATTCCTTTTTGCTTCTGTTTGCTTTAGTATTGGCTAACAAAGCGATTAATTTTCAAACTTTTTTTTTTTTTTTTTTTTTTTTTACCAAGAAAATTTAAAACGCCTTAAACGCTTAAGTAAGCAAGCATATTTTCTTTCTCCTAATCTCTGGTTTCTACTGTTGGTTATGGAAAGGGTGAACAATTATTTAAAATATTTTACAAGCCGGGTTGCAAAAGAACTCCTATATGTTTCTTATAAATTTAAATGAATTTGTTTTTAATAATGAAAAAAAAAAAATTGGAGAAACCGGTTGCATGTATGGTTGAAAATCTGCTTTGCTAGAAAACCCTATTTTAAATACAAAGCGTGTGTGTGTGTGTGTTGGCATGTGTATGCAAAGCTTTAATCAAAAACAACACAATGCAAGTTTAATTAAATATTCAGCCTAAAAATGTGCCAGGCTTTTAGTTTTTGTTTTCTTTCGTTCCAGCTTTTGTTTAAAAAATATTTTTTTTGTTTGTTGGGTACAAATTGTAGAACACAATTTTTAATTTTTTTTTTTTTTTTGTTAAAAAGCATAAATAAAAAATTTTGTCGATTGTTGGTTTGGTTTTAAATAAAAGTGTGTTTTGAAAGTAGTTTTCACAAAACAAAAAAAAAATTAACCCCCTTATCCAAAAAAATTAATGTAGACTTTAAAGTCAACGTTAACGAAATTTTTCATAATATGAAAAGGTGGCTTATGACTCAAAAAAGAAATTGCGAGAAACAGCTGTTAAAGATAAACAATTCATTTCGTCAGTTTCTTAGTAGTTTTTCTTTTGCATTATGAACAGTCATGCCCAAAAGGCAACCAAAAAAACAAAAGAGCATAAATAAGATAAGTTCGTGTGTGTTTATAAAGAGCGATCCTGTTTTTAAATTTTTCAATTCCATTTATTATCTTGATTCTGGATTTTCAATAAAATTCTGTTTTTCTTTAATTTGTGCTTTTCTTTCTCCACATTTTTAGTGCACTTCTAAGCAAGTTAGGACTTTCTAGTTTTCACCACGTAAAAGAGCGTCTCAAAAACTATCGAAACCAAAAAAAAGTGGAAAATTTTTTTTTTTTGAGTAATAAGCCACCTTTTGCATAGGCCGGGTCACATATAATCTTAATACTCGCATATAAAATTTGACTGTACATGTTTAATATTGTACTCCCTCTAAACGGCTGGACTGATTTAATTGAATTTCTGTGTATGCCTTTGGGTTACGCCTTTGAAGGTTTAGCGTCACAAATCGGCCCGGTAATTGGCGCTACAGTTGTCTACTACCTATTTTTACCCGGTCTTGCACTGTTTCTTATAGTAAGAAAATCGAATGTACAAAAATTATATATTTTCATCAAAATCCAACTTAAATTTTTATAGAAATTAAGACCCCGCCCATTAACACGCCCACTTTTTAAAGTTTTCTCAAAGCAGAGAACTTCTAGACCGATTTGGTAAGTTTTGTTTTTTGTATGTTCGGCATAAATCAACTTATATTTTTAATTTTGCCACTCCCATTACTGCGCCTGTATTTTTTAAATCTTTCTCAAAGCGGAGAACGGCTGGACCGAATCGGCTATTTTTTTTTTTATTACATTTTTCTTCTCTTTTTAATTTTTTTTTTTTTTTTTTTAATATAAATAAAATTTGAAGCAAAATAACGTTTGCCGGGTCAGCTAGATTTTTTATAAAAATTTTCTTTAAAAAGACCTTCAAAAGAAAGTCGAAATATTGGAAATTAAAATAATAACAATTTTTATTGAGATCTTAAGCTTGAAAAATATTTAAAATCTGCATCAAAAATTTTGCCAAATTAAAAAAAAAAATTTAACAAAAAATACTGCAGCCATTTTATAAACTGACACTAGTTTGATATAAAAAATAGTTGTTAAAGTATAGAGCAAAATTGTGTTTTATTAAAGTTTATCTTTTTTTTCTTTTTTTTTTGAAAACTATTTTTTTAAGTCTCGTTACCAAGTTGATGTTTTATTTATTTAAAATTGTTGTCTATTTATTACGCAAAAAACTTTTTCTTGGTCTCCTGTTGGGAATGCTCTGTGGTCCATTTATTTTTTAGAAAATTTATTTTTTGCACAATGTCTCTCTTGATTCTTAAAAGTAAAATGTTTGTAAGCAGCAGACCATAAATTTAAAAGAAATATTATTAAAAAAATTATGATTTCTTCAAAGCATAGCGGTGATTCTTAACTTTTTGATGTGTATCTTGCCTGTGCTGTTTTATTTTATTTTAAATATAGATTTTAACAGCAAAAGTTTAATAAAATTAGAGCATCTACTTTATTTATATTTACTGTCCCTGGTGAAAAACTGATAAAATCTTTAAACGATATTTTTTTTAGTAATACAAATTTGAGAAGCCTGGTTTTGTGCAAAGAAGGCTTAAGACAGAAATCTTTAGAATGACATCATATAAAGGGTGTCCCAACAAGAACGCAAGATGGTCAATGGTGTTCGGTATCGTGAAATGATAACCAGTTTTTTCTTGCCTAGAATTGAAGAAATGAATGTGGAGGGCTTGTGGTTTCAACAAGACGGCGCCACATGTCATACAGCCAGAGAAACAATTCAATTGCTGCATCAGTCATTTCCCGGTCGTGTTATTTCGCGTTTTGGAGACCAGAATTGGGCGCCTAGATCGTGCGATTTAACACCATTAGACTTTTTTCTTTGGGATTTTTGAAGTCGATGGCTTACGCGAATAAGCCGACGACGACTCAAGCCTTAAAAGAGGAAATTGGACGCTGCATTAATGAAATACCGCAGCATTTATCCAAAACGGTCATTGAAAATTTCATTAGAAGATCGCGTGTGTGCCAGCAAAGCCGCGGCGGCCATCTGCCCGATATGTTGTTCCATACATAACCTCATTCTGTCTATTTTACGATATAATAAAGTTTCACGATTTTCTTTTAAATATCTGTGTTTTAACAAAATATTAATCTTTATTTGTGCTTAATTCCAGAAATTGTGTTGGTTTTAAAATTTATTCTTTTACTCATGATATTCTCATGAGTTATTTATTCAGTACAATAAGTACTGAAGGGGAGCGCAGACCTATATGGACAATTTCATCAGACGCTACTCTGAATCCTCAGTAGGTTTCTCCCAACGTTTCTTGCAAACATTAGAACCTTTATATTGTAAAAGCAATTGACTAAATAAGAATTATTAATCAATAGTTACAAAAAGATTCAAATATTCAAACAAAAAACTCAGTAAGCATTGAACTGAATAAACAAATAAATTTCCCAACCAACATTTTTAATATTGAAAACTATATATTCTATTTTTATTCTTCTCTTCTCTTTTACATTTGAATGCCCGGTGGGTATTACTGAATGTAATTTAAGAGTATATGAAAAACAAAAACAAAAAATTATAAAAAATAATAAGAAAAACATAGGGTTTTCCTACAATGAGCACTTGTATTTGTATATGTAATAATTTCTATTTGGAATTTAAAAGTTTAACAAAATATTAATCTTTATTTGTGCTTAATTAAGAATAAATTTTAAAACCAACACAATTTCTGGAATTAAGCACAAATAAAGATTAATATTTTGTTAAACTTTTAAATTCCAAATAGAAATTATTACATATCTGTGTTTTATTTAAAATTTAAATCTTGCGTTCTTGTTCGGACACCCTTTATAATATTTACAAAAAATTACTAATCTTAAATTTTAAATAAATTTTCACTCAATTTGAATAGATTAGCAACTTTTAATGACAACAATATGGTGTAAAAATCAACTCAATATAGTTGAAATTGAGTCACCTGCCATTGGTGAGTTGTAATCCTTTTATGTTTTTGTCAACCACTTTAATCCAGAGTGATAATCGATAATAAACCAAACAAGTTTTAGTTAAAAAATTTCCAATAAAGTAGAGTTGAGTTGTGAAATGCAATTAGTGTGTGTTAATATAAGGAAAAATCCCTAGTATTCTATTAAGTAATTTTAGAGGACAACAACTTAAGATGCCCTAAAAGTTTTTTTAGAATTATTTTGATTATAACAAACACACTATTGCTTGCCACCTCGTTAATTATGGAATATATCAATCCACCATTCTCAAATGACAATAATTATTGAGTTAAATGCGGCTATAAGTCAATTTAGTCAATTTTTATTGATTAAGCAATTTTTCCTTGTTGTCAAAGAAATTTAAATTTCACTCTTAAATTACAAAAAAACAAAAAAAAAAAAAAAAATTAAAACTTTTCAATAATATCACTTACGATAATTTTGCTTTAGGGGGTTGGTGTTTTTTTTTTTTGTTGCCTTTTATTAAGTTTTGTCCTCAATATCAATTTCCCGTTTTTTACTGGAGTTTTTCTTTTTCAAGAAAATACGAGAACATGAAACTTTTTGTAAACTTACAGTTACACGTGTGTGTGTGTGTGTGTGTATTTGTATTAAGTCTTTGTATCTGTTTATATGCAGGGGCTTTAGTTTAAAATGGGGCTCTGTGCAACTTTAAAATGTCTTACGTGCAAATTTCACTGTAGCCACTTGGGAAGAAAGTATGTTTTATGTGAAGAAAACGAGTGCAACACACACACACACATATATATACACACACTCACTCAGGCATTTACATAAATCACTTTTACTAGTTTGCATTTTAAAATTCTTATCAGTTTTACAAGTCTTAAATTGGTAACAGAAAAAAAGTTTCGACATACAAGTCGAACTTGATGGGAGTACGTATGACAGAGATGGAAAGAAAACTGCATAAATTGTTTTATCAATTAAACTTAAAAAATAATTCTATTAAAAAAAGAAAAAGTTTAGCAATAAAATTCTGCAGAAAATGCATAATCGTTAGCATGAAATTTACAAAATTATTGTGAAAGTTTTTACACACTTTGTATTACAAAGTCAGCGACAAAGACCCTGTGAGATAATTATTAGAAATGCAGTTTTGGTAACAAAATCTTACACGAAAATGGCTCAAAGTTTTGAATTGAATCTTTGCTGGAGTAATAAAAATTATTGCATAAAATAAATCTCTCCTTTCGGAAACGAAATTCTAGTTTAATGGTCTCATATGAAAATTAAAAACTTAGCAGCACCAAGCCCTAATTAATCAGCTAAAAGTGTTGGTTACAAAGTTATTTTAAGCAACTTTTTAAGAACAATAACAAAAAATAAAACTTAATTTTACAGCTAAGCTTTCTGTATGATTTTTTTTAATTTCATTTGTTTTTAAATACTGACTTTGATTAAGAAAAAAGAACCTCTCTATTTGCATGGGAGTGATAAAAAACTATTTCCAGGCAATTGCACAAGTTTTTATTTTATTATAAATTTGATTATACTATGGCAGCGGCTATCTTTTAATTTGTAGCAAAAAATGTAACCACATTTTTTGGTGTCACCAATAAAATCCCTTAAAATCAACAACGATTTGTAAAATGACTGAATTTTTTTTTGGAGTTTTATGGATTTTAGACTGGGAAAAAGTATAGTGAGTTTAAGAAAAAATATTTAAAATAAATTCTTAAATAAATCGAACTAAAGTTTTGTAAAAATTAAACGAAATTTAAGGCAAATGTTATTGAGTAGCATCATATGGAAGACATCATAACTGTTTGTTTCAAAAGCCCCGCCTTTTAATTTTATTATTTTTTTAAACTCAACCCAATTAGTGCAAAAATAAAAAAGAAATTTTTTTAATTCGAAAAGCCACATTTTGTTCTGCAAGTCCGGATTTGTAAATCGATTTATTAAAAACTGCATAATTTTGCATTTTTATTATTATTATGGGCCATAATTGCACCGCTACCTGTACAGATTATTATGCACTTAGAATGTTACGAGGTAATTTACATCGTCAACAATTTTTTTTTTCTGAATTCATGGAAATTTTCTGCTTTTAGAAAGAATTTTCAACAAAAAAATAGACTACAGCTGAGCAGTATTCAAACTAATAAAAAGCTACGCTTTAACTAATGATTTTGTTGGCTGTTTTATTAATTAAAGCAGCCTAGACGAATCAAAAGCACCAATAACTTTATAAAAAGGCAGAAGTCTGGTACTCAGAGAAAAAACTTTGGTTGTGAGAACTATGCTTGCCACCAATCAAAATTTCAGTTGTCATTATCGAAATTTTTGGTTGCAGCAACCATTATATTATACTTTAGACTAAAATTTAGTTCTCTAAAAATATTTCGAGATGTAAAACAGATTGTCTATGCTCACAGTTAAAAAATTCGATGAACGCAACTGAATTTTTGATTGGTAGCAAATTTAGTTCTCACATCCGAAGCTGTTTTCATTGTGAGTATGCGAACATTTAAAATTTCTTAAAAAAATTTTTTGGAAGAAAAAAATTGTTTATTCTAAAAAAAACTTTTTCTTCAAAAATTTTCTTTGTTCAAAAATATTTTTTTAAATTTTAAACATTTAATAAATTTTTTATAAGAAAAAGAATTTTTTAGAAAAAAATATTAATTTAAAAAAAAATTCTTTCTTCTAAAAAATTTTTTTTCTTCAAAAACTTTTTTAAATTAAATTACTTAAAATTTCTTATAAGAAAATTCGTTTTTCTAAAAATAATTTTAAAATTTTTTCTTCTAAAAAATTTTTTTTCTAATATAAAATTTTTTTAAATGAAATTAAAAAAAATTTAAAAAAAAAAAAAAATTATTTTTAGACGAAAACAGAAATTTCTGTGAGTGTCCTGGAAGTGAATTGTTAATTAAGTACACGAGACAAAAGACGAACTTTTCTATATGACGTTCAAACAAAGATTAAGATTTTATTTAAGCTTTACTTATAACTAAATTACAATAGTATACAGGTTGACAGATAATAAAGTATGTGGATTGTAGGGAATAGCACAGGGTGTTGCTAACAATTTCCAAAAATAAAAAATTTTTTTCTTGTATTTTTTTTTTTTTAATTTTTTAAAATAAAAATATTTTTTTTAAGAAAAAAATTTTTTTAGAAGAAAAGAAAATTTTTAGAAGAAAAAAGTAAAATTAAAAAAAAAATTGTTTCGTCTAAAAAAAAATTTCTTCAAAAACTTTTTTTAAAACTTAAAACATTTAAAATTTCTTATAAAAAAATTTGTTTTTCTAAAAAAAATTTTTTAACTTTTTTCTTCTAAAAACTGTTTTTTAAACTTAAAATTTTTTTAATTTAAATTTAAAAAAATTTTTTTTGGAACGTAAAAAAATTATTGTTAGAAGAAAAAAGAAGTTTCTAAAAATAAAAAAAAATTTTTATATTTTTTTTTTAAATTGAGAAAAAAAAGAAGAAAAGAAAATTTTTATATGAAAAAAAATTTTTTTATTTGAAGAAAACTTTTTAGGTTCTTCTAAAAAAAAATTTTTATAACCTAAAAATTTTAAATTTCTTCTAAAGTATATTTTTTTTAAAGAAAACGAATTTTTTTAAAAAAATTAAAAAAAAAAATTAGAAAAATTTTTTATCTGCCAAAAATAATTTTTTTTTAAAGAATAAAAATTTATAAGAAAAAAAAAATTCAATTCATATCTGAAACATTTGGAAAAGTGAAAAAACATGGGGAAATATTTATGTATTTGTAAAGATTTTTAAAATTAAAGCTGTAAGTTTTGGATAATTAAAATATAGAGTTAAAGCAAAACATATAAATATGTACATGAATTGTTCTATTTAAAAAACAAAATCCGAAATAATTTTTATGCATTTCTTATTGGTAATTAAATTTCAAAAAACAATAAGCAGGAATGGGTGATATTCTGCTTACAGTAAGTAATTCATTCCCCGCAAAGAAATTTAATGAATGACGTTTTCTTTTATCAAAAGAACAAAAGCAATTAAAAACAAACTAATATTTCTATTTATCAAAGCAATCAGAGTTTCTTATAAGATTTATGGCAAACTAATTAAACTGTTTTTTTTTTTTTTTTTTAATTTTTGTAATTCCTTCTATTCAAATGTTTTATGGCTTTTTTTGCTTCATTCTAGTGACACGATAAAGCAAAATAATAAAAAAAAGTATCACATTTGCACATTAAAAAATGTTTGCAGCAAGGCCGTTGTTATCATAAAAGACACAAATAAATGCCTGTACGAGTGTTTGTTTTAAATAAATTTTTTACAAAACTAGAACATATTTTTTTCAAAAAAAAAAAAAAAGAAAACTTTAGTTGTGGAAAAAAATAAGAACAAGAAAAATATTCTTTTTATTTATCACAAGATGGTTTGTTTTATTATTTCTTCTGTTTGCAGTTTTCTATATTTTAATTTCTTGCTGGGACTTTTGTTCATTATCCATTTAAAAGAAGATAAGCAAATGGCTGAATAGCTTTTTTTTCTTTTGCCTGCTGCTTTTTATTATAATTTTTCTTCATTTATATGTATTTCTCAGCTGAAACTTATTTTTTGAGGTTTTTGTTTTTTATTTTTTTAAACTAAAGTAGCGTTAAATTCCTTTTAAGTTTGTACTAGGGGTGTGTTACCAAAAAACAAAAAAAAAAATCGCAGAAATATTAAAAAAAAAAAAAACAAAGCAAAAATTACAAATGTTAACCAAAGATTCATGCACATGCAGGCTTATGCTGTGGGACGCACTCGTATTTGTGCGAACACTAAAAGTTTTTGCTTTCTATTGGTAAAGAAACTCACTGCAACTTTTACTCACACACATTTTACTTTTTCTTCTTCTTCTTTTTTTTTTTTTTTTCTTTGCACTATAAAACATTAAATATCATGTTATTGTTGTTGTTGTTACTGCTGCTTTATAAAGAGTCTGTTATTGTGTGTGTGTGTGTGTGTGTGTGTGAACAGTTTGCGTCCTTGTATTCAAACTTCCGTTTAAGTGCTTGCAAGTGTATGTGTGTGTGTGTTAAAAAATATAACAATTGAAATTATGTACGCATTTTCTGGCATCCGCCAAAAGGAAAAAGTTTAATTTGAATTATTTTTGCATGGGCACAACAAACGCAAACACAAACAAACAAAAACAAAAAAATATTAAAAGTAAAAGAAAAGCAGAGAAGAGCAAAAATTATATTTGTGCAATTTTCCGACGACTTGCCTTAAGCGTTATTTTCTTCGTGCCAACAACAGTAACAATAACAAAAATCCATTTAGAGTATTATACGATTTTTTTTTTAAATTTCTTTTACACTTATTTGTTGGTTTATTTATTATTGTGTTTGTGTAAGTGACACACAGAACACACATAAAATCTGTTAGAAATTCCAACAGTTTCTTTAGCTGATGAGTATGACAAAAAATATGATTTTATAAACAAACAAAAATTATTTCCATCAGTCATGGGATTTTTATGCTTTAAATATTCTTCACTCGTAAGAGTTTAAAAAGTTTCTCATTTGGGCACAAGTCCTTAGAAAATTTTTTAATTACTTTATATAAAAAATTAAATTAAATTGCATTCGAAAAAGATTCGCTTTGCTAAAAGCAAAAATTTTTTACTTCTTCATAAGCTTCCTGTATGTGCATCACCAAACAACCTCTTTTTTTGATATACAAAAGCAACACTTACAATATTTAATAGAAATTTTACTTAATTCTTTGGCATGTTATTGGTTTAGGAAGTTTTCACAAGTGTTACTTGAAAAATTAGCACATGAAATGTTAGTCATACAGGCATTTTATAGAGACATTATAAATGAAGGCAGTACTTAAGTCAGTTAAAAGTGTAAAAGAGCAACAGTAAGATCATTTTCTCTTTAAGACTGTAGACATTAAAAAAAATTAAATAAAAACTGAATCCTTAAAATTGTTTTTTAAACAATTTTACTAAAAACTACCTACTGACCTGCTAAGCATTATTTTGACTTTTAATTGTATTTTTATGCTGGAACAAAACTGGAGCTTAACGATATTTTCCATACTAAAATGCTGCTGCAAGCAAATGTGAAATAGAACTTATTTTATTTTGGCAGCGATTTTTCTTTTGCTCTCATTTTAAAACCGAAATGCTCTCAATAATATTGCCAAAATTTTTTTAAAGTTCATGAATTTTGTAAACAAACCCAAAAAATAAGAACAAAATAAAATCGAAAGTACTTTTTAAAGTTAAATTAAATTAATAATTTTGAAATTTCGTAAATAAAATTGTTGATATTGTTGGAAAATTAATTGAAAAATTACAAAAGCATGATTGCAGTCGGCATTACGGCAATCACGCATTTACTTAAATGAAAAAAACATTAAAAAACAGTTCGTGAAATTGCGACCGTCGCCTGTTTTTGCTTGAAGTCGTTTATTGAAATGTGTAAAAATTGTTCAGTAGAGGAAAACAAAAGAACGCATTTTTGACTTATTGATCGTTTGGGTTATGTTTAAGTTACATTTTTAATTCTATAATTTTTTAAAATTTTTTAACGAAAACACAGCTTCCTTTTTCGATTGAAAAAATAATACAAAGTTTGTTGCTTAAGTTCTTTAATTTAAAAAAAAACCAAAAAAAATTTTTTTTTTTTAATTTTATATTTTTGAGGAAACACAAAGTAAAACAAAATTCTTTGCTTAAGTCTTCTATTTTCAAAAACTCTTAAATCATTAGTAAAGTTTGCAGCTTAAGTCTTTTGATTAGAAATAGAAAGCGACAAAATTTTTAAGTTTTGTAGCTTAAGTCTTTTGATTAAAAATACAAGGCGACAAATTTTCAAGTGTGTAGCTTAAGTCTTTTGATTACAACAAAGAGAAAAATATTAAAGTTTACAGCTTTATGCTCTTATCCAATTGACATAGACTTTAAAGTAAAATTTATGGAAAAATTATATGAAAAATTTCGATAACGTTGACTTTAAAGTCTACATTAATTTTTTTGGATAAGGAGGTTAGTCTTTTGTTAAGAATTTTAAGGAGGTGTTTTATTTATATTCTGATTTTTTATAAACACTAAATTTTTTAAATCCCTCCGAATCAATCACTCAACTTATTTCTTTTTTCGGCAACCAATTAATTTGGTACACAATTTGACAATAAGCAGTGAATGAAAATAAATATGTCGAGTTAAATATGTTTTAACGTATCCTTAAGTTTTGTAGTATTTGTAAATATGGTTGGCGTATTTATCAAATACGTCTTTAGTTGTAGTTTAGCGGAGGTTGTCGAGATTGGCAACCTGCTGCCAAAATACTCAGAAGTTACTTTGGATTCAAAAAAAAAAAAAAAATTGTTTAATTTCCATATACAAAAGTGCTGTCGCTCTGAGGGATTTTAGTGATTTCCGAACGAACCATAAAAGATTGAGAGATGGGACATATATCATTTTGAAGGGGAGACTGTCTAGATTTTTAATATACCGCCCACATACTCAAAAATTACTTTGTAATATTTTTAAAATTTTTCTAAATTTCCATATACCCCAGTACTGTTGTTCTTAAGGATTTTGGTAGTATCTGTTTTGAATCATAAAATAAAAACTACGAATTTTTCCGAATATCTAAAAACACTTCTAAAAAGTTTAAAACCTACAGATTGAAATCCTTTTGTGATTTGGTAATTTTCCTGTGAAAAGTCGCAAATGGTACCTAGGCAAAATGGGGAATGATAAAAATCCCTCTAAGCAACAGCACTGGGTTAAAAGCTTAATGAATATGACAGCTTTTGAAATGTTTTAATTAAAAATTTTGAAAGTTTAATCATTTAAATAAGTTTTCTAATTGTAAATAAACAATTAACACAATTTTTTATTTAATTAAAATTTTTAATTGGCTCACATTTCTTACTTTTTTTTGTTATTTTTATATTTATTTCTTAATAAAATTATTTGCTAATTAAATAAACTGTAATTGTGTGCTATTTAATTGCTCGCGCCTTTATGGGCTTCAATTGTGTTTGTGTGTTTCAAAATGAACTGTGCAACATTATCAGTACATTTATGTTTGTAGTCGTATAATAAAAAAGAAATTAAAATAACACGCCATTGTTTTAGTGCTCACAATATTCTTTCAGGCTGGCAATATTTACAGCCAGATACTCTAAAATTTTTCCGTGTGTGTGCTGTTACATTTATTCTGAAAATTTATGAGACAAAATATGCAGCAAGTTGGTGGTTGGTGGCTGTTTAGTTTGTTTTGCTGTTTGGGCTGTTAATGTTGTTGTCACTGTTATTATTGTTACTGGCAGTGTGGCTGTTGCAGCAACAGCTGTCAACTAAAATTGAGTTTTCATGTACAAAAAAAAAAAAAAAAAAAAAAAAAAAAAAGGAAATTTTTGTCAAGAGTCGTCGTTGTTAGGTTCGCTTTGCCATGTTGTTGGATTATAAACAGCTGTTTTTAATTGCTTTAGTTACAATTTCACTTTATTTTTGACTGCATCCTTTCATACAAACACACACACAAACTTCTACAAACGTTTTTAAACATAAAAATGTTATTATTTTTATTGCTGTTGAGCTAAAAGTTCATACTCCCAAAAACTCTTACTCGCTTGAAAAAGTTTTAACGTGTGCAAGTGAGTGTGGCTGCACGAGTATGTCATTTTAAAAAGTTTTTACTTACACACTCACAGATAATCATATGTTTGTACACATTTTCATATAAAACTAAAATTTTCTTATTTTTTTTCTCTGTCAAAGATAACAAAGTTTTCAGTTTTCTTTCAAAAAATAAATTATCTATTTCATTTGCCTGAATTGTTTGTGTAAATGAATTTTATTGCTTAACTAAAAATTTTCCCTTCTTCTTTAACCAAATTAGTTTTTATTAAAAATTTTTTTTTTTTATTTTCTTTAAATCCAAGTGATTTTTATTGTAGTTTAAGCCAACAAACAAAATTCTGGTTTTCATAAATATTTTTTTCACATTTTTTTTTAAGAAAGCAACACAGCACAATAGATTTTAAAGCTGGCGGTATGGAACTAAAAATATTCACAAAAATTTTTTTAAACTCAATTTTAGCTTCATAATTTACAGCGAAACAAGTAATAAAAATACGTTGGGCTGCTCCATAAGTTACAGTTTCCATAAGTGAAATACAAAGTATTTAGACTTGCAGAAAAATTAATTTTCAATAACATGAATTCTAAAGCAAATGCCAATTGGAAAGTGAACACTAAACTGAAATGAATGACATTTTAAGCGGCATCTAACTAAGCTAAGACAGCATTTACATCAATTAATTTTTTAATTTTTTAAAAATTCTAATTCTTTATAAAAGAAATTGTGGCCCAACAAAATAAATTTAAAAAAAAAAAAAAATAATGCTAATAAAGCGTATTAGAATTAAATAAAATGGCTTGTTTATTATTTTTATAACGATATTGCACTTCAACTTGAGTACTGAAATCCGACTATACGTTTGTTTGACACTGTACTGCTTCTAACCGGCTGGACGGATTTAAATGAATTTTTGTGTATGCTTTTGGGTTACGGCTTGAAAGCTTAAACGTCAGAAATAATCAAACCAGCTAACGCTGCAGTCGGTATTTGGCTTGTTTATCTACTACTTCTTTTTACCCGATTTTGCACGATCCTTTACTCTATGAGTGCGTTATCTTAGACTAAGAAGGTGGAATATACAAAAATTTTATGAAAATTAAAATAGATCACGCCCATTACCACGCCTATTTTTTACATTTTTCTTAAATCAAAAAACGGCTTCAACGATTTGGCCAATTTTTGTGTTGCATGCTTAGCAAAACCCTATTTATTTTTTATGAAAAGAAAAATTTACCACGCCCATTAATACGCCCACTTTTTAAATTATCTCAAAACGGATAACGTCTTAAGCAATTTCGATAATTTTTTCCTTATGTGTTCACAACACCCAGCATACATATTTATCAAAATAAAAATAGACCAAGTTCACTTTAAAAAACTTATTTGGCTAATTTTCTTATGATATGTTTCTTTTTTTTTAATTATTTTTTAATATAAATAAAATTTGAAGGCAAAACAAGAAAGCTAAATAGTATCGATATAAAAATAAATTTATAAAATACGACCTCAAGCTTAATCAGCTAGCCGTTTTAATTAAAAAGAAAAAGGTGAAATAAGCTAATGAAAAAGTGTGTTAGATGTTTTTATTTGCTTAAAAATAAATTATAATTTTCTAAGGAATTTTTAAACATTTTATTTTACTAAGAAACTGCAGATAAAGGATGATTAAATTTAAAGGGCCGATGTTAAATGTCAACCACACCTAAACGTCAAGTTTTTTTCTGCATTTCATATAAAATTTCTCAATTTCAGACTAATTCAATTTGAGCCATGGCTTATTATGAAAATGGGCGTTTAAATCAAAATACATATCGTGCACTTCGTGATTTTTTCTTCTTCAGTGATGAGGCACATTTTCATCTCAGTGGATTCGTGAATAAGCAGAATTGCAGCAGTTGGGCCAATCATAATCCAAGAGTGATTGTCGAAAAACCAATGCACCCACAAAGAGGGACGGTTTGGTGCGGTTTATGGGCTGGCGGGATCATCGGGCCGTATTTTTGCCAAAATGAGGCCGGTCAGGCAGTTACTGTGAATGTTGTTCGCTATCGTGAGATGATAACGAGCTTTCTATGGCCCGAATTTGAAGATATGGATGTGGCCGATATGTGGTTTAAACAGCACGGTGCCACTTGCCACACAGCTAACGAAACAATGACTCTTTTGCGCGACAAATTCAATGGCCGCGTTATCTCATGTGGTGGCGATGTCAATTGACCACGAATTGCAAGAAAAGGTGTACGTCGATAAGCCAGCAAGAATTCAAGAGCTAAAGGATGAGATAATTCGGCACATTAACGGCATAGAACCTCAATTATGCCTCAGCCATCGGATGAAGGTGTGCCGCCGAAGTCGCGGGAGCCATTTGGCCAATATTTTGTTCCATACATAATTGAACCATACCTTATTATCATAATAAAAAGAAATGACAATAATTTCCTTAATAATTTGTGTTTTAGTCAAAATCAATATCGGCCCTTAAAATTTAACCACCCTTTATTTGCTCAAGGTTTCTTTGTTACCAAAATCGTTCATTATAGTCTTTCGAATTTGTACATGTCACAGTGACATGTTGAGGATGCATTTGCTTCTCGTGAATCAGTCGAGGATTTTCCTCACCCCAAATGCGACAATTCTGCCTATTGACGAAGCCATCAAGATGGAAATGGGCCTCGTCACTGAAGATGATTTTATCGGCAAAATCAGCCTTTTCATGTTGTCTCTCCAATACCCAATTAACGAACTCCCTTCGCTGTCCACAGTTATTTTTTACTAACCTCGTACCTTCTACTAGCAAACAATAACAATTGTTCAAATGTCAAACAATGACACTTCGAATGGCGCCAAATTTAAATCTTGCGTTCTTGTTCGGACACCCTTTATAAATTTAATTTTTTAATTGTTTGTGATTTTAAAAACTAGACTTTTAATATAAACTAATTTTTACGATTTAAATTGTAAATCGAAATAAATTTTTGGAATTTATAGGAATTCGCTAAGGTGGTCATCTTTTATAGGTTTGCTTAGCATATGCTTTTATTATAGATTTTAGTTGTGAGTTCCTTTAAACTAAATTTTATTAAATAAAAAATTTTTAATTAAAAATTAAAAAATTTTTTTTTTTAATTTTTTAAACTTTACTTTTAATGCATTTCTCTGCTTCAACTAACAAACAAAAATAAACTCATTTTCTTTTTTTTAATAGCAACTGAAATCACTTGTGCAGCTTAATAATCAATATTTTGTTGAAACATGTCGTTGTAAACAACACTGACATTAATAATACAACTTGTAAGTATCTGTGATAAATTTTAAGTGAAAATAAATAAAAAAAAAAATTTTATTACACACAAAAAAAACAAAAACTACCTAAATAAATCTCAGCTTTAACGCAGGGAATGCATAAAATGTTTCCAACTAAAATTAATTCTGTCCATAAGCGAATTTGGGGGTTTGGGTGTCTGTCTGTTGGCATAAATGAAAGTATTAAAAGCATTTTGTGTGTAGAGTGCACATAAATGTGTGGCTCTGTAGGTGTGTTAGGTGTGTATGTTTGTGTGTGATTTTGTTTCAAAGTGTATTTATTTATCTGATTATGAAAAACACAAGTTAATGCTCACGTTTAAGCGATAAAAAGTAAGTAAAAATAAATTTTTTTTTCTTTTAAAAATAACAATAAAATCAAAGGAAAGAGACAAAAAGCCACCAACGAAACTGCCAGTGTAAGCCAAACCCAGCTCCAGGTCTTTTTTGACTATAAATCACAGTCAAATAAATCAATATTATTTACAAGTAAAATGTTGGCTTTTTTCGATTTGGTCGCTTGTGGTCTGTTTGTTATTGGTTTGTGCTTGTGTTTGTGTTGGTGTTATTGTGACAGTTGTAACTACTGGTTTATATTATTTTTTGTTTGTTAAAATAAAGAGCAGCGTTTTTTTTGCTTGTGCTATTCATGCACCATTTGTCCACTTGCTTTTTTTTTTTTTTTAGTTTAATAAATTTTCATGCATGAAATTCTAGTGTTTATGTGCGTAAAGGTTTCGCCCCAGCATAATTGTCAGTGGCAGTAAGTAGTAAATCTGCCATGAGATATGGCTGTGAAAAAGTGTCCCACATTTTTAAGCAATAGAACTCCAAGCATTAAGACCAATCTTAAGATACTCGTGCTTGTAACGTTAAGCACAAGTAAACACCCACCCACACCTGTTTTCATTTAGTTTTAAGTAAACCCTCTACAACAAAAACAAATAATAGTTGGTGACAAAATACTGACTGACATTATTAATTGCTACAAATTTATTGGATTGTCAACTTTATGTGTGTGTGTGTGTGCTTGTGTGCGGGTGTGTAATTTTGTGTTCATCAGCAATTGTACTTTCATGTCTGTTTATGTGTGTATTGTATGCGTTGCTGTTGTACATTTCATTTTGTTATGGCTTCAACTGTTTCCTGTTGAAGAGAAATTTTTATCACTCCTTCTGCTGTTGCTGCTGCTCCGGTAGTCGTTTGTTTTGTATTTTCATTGTTTTTGTGTGATAAAAGTCCATCTTTCTATCATATTGACCAATTAGTTATCAACAACATATACATGATTCAACAATAGAATAGCACAGACACACACACACAAACAGAAACACATTTTGCTGTTACAGAGTTATGGAAGCCCAACAGACAAAAATGAATGAATTTAAGAAAAAAAAATAAAATTGAAACAGTGAAGCACATTCAGTGCCAAAGCCAAAGCCAGAGCCATTGCCAGAGCAAATGCATATGATATGAATTTTGTTTATTTTATTGTTATTGTTGTAGATAAGTTTTATTTAACACAGGCTTTTTTCTTTTTATTAACACAGAGTTACCAATTGCTGGTATAAGACAAAAAAAAAATTTAACAAAATCATTTTCAACTAGAAATTAAAGAAAAATAATTTTAAAATCTGATAGATAGGTCGGCTTCAGACTCAAGTCTTAAATCAGCTAGAGATCTGATGCCATAAGAGACTTGAAAAATTATTTTACGCAATACCAGCCCCCTTAGACTGGCGGCTAGTGTACTAAAATATAAACCTGGGGTCTGTGTGTTTTCTGCATGCTTAGAAAAAAATTCGGTAAGAGAGCACTAGAACTCTTTCCTGATGGCCTGCATGAGCTATAGCGAAATGTATATTAACCAAGCCTAGCCCTTTAATAGAAGATTTAATTTATTACAACTTTTTTGAGCACATTTAGTTTATGCCTAATAAACTATAGATAAAACAAGATGAAGTGTTTATGGTCCTACGAACCGTAGATACCGTATATTAATGTTAATTGATTTTTCTTAATTAAATAAAAAAAAAAATAATTAAATTTGTTTAGGAAATCAAGATGAGTATTAAACAATTTGGAAAATATCAAAAGAAAATGAGATTTAAATTTGTAATGAACCTCAGGTTACCCGGATTTTGCAGCTGAGTTATGATCAGTCACGTTCTAGATCCAATATTTTTGTTCTGTCTTTATCTTTCAACCCTGGGCCCCAAATAAAAATCAGAGAAATAATGGCCGGCTTCCTAATTATTTCCTACAATATGGACTACAAAGCCAAATTTTCACGCCAATGAAAAATAAATTTGTGCGGTATTGATATGAATCAATTCTTCAGTTAAAACTTGAAAAAAATTAAAAGACCCGGGGAGCTGGCGATACAAAAGCTGCTAATAAGCCAATTCACAATAAAATCTAGGTTGCTATAAATCAAACTAAATTATTTATTTGGAGCTGATTAAATTAAATTTTTAATATAAATCCAATGCTTTAGATAAAATTAAAAAGAATAAGAGACACGAGCCAATTTACGATAAAGTAGTGACTATAAAGCCAACTTCCGATAAACAATTCCAAAAAAACAAAATATTATTTATTAAACAATTCCAAAAAAAGAAAAAAAAACTCTAGATCGATTTAAATCAACAAGTTAATTTAATTCAGCGGATTACCTTTCAATTAAAGCACTTTCTTGATTTTTTATACATTTTTTTTTCTCTGTCTGCGATCTACCACAAGACAGCCCACTTCGCTTCTCGTGCAGCTCTTTTTATTCGCATGTTAATGTCGTTAACTACATTAATGTAGTTTTTCAGCCACTGTCTCTCTCTTTTTCTCCTCTCTTTCCTCTCAGCTTCACACTAGCTTTTATTTTACTTAGACTGCATGACTTAAAATTTAAATAATTTTAAGTCTTCACAACTTTATAAGATTGCTGGAGAGCTGAGCTGGGTATGTGGCAGTCAAAGATGGAGAATTAGCTAACTAGGAAGTAGGATACGGGCTGCAGATTCGTGAAGAGTCTTGGATTTTTTTTTTGTAGGATATTAGGCTTCATAATAGATCTTATAGATCGGCATGCAATTAGAGGCCATAATAACTAAAAAAAAAATAATAAAATCACACTTTAGTTCTGTGCTAATATGGAAAAATTGCTTAAGTCGCCTTAAGTAAAAATTGACTTGCTGTAAAAATTAAATCAAAAACTTTATTTTTGCGATTTACAAGTGCTAAGGCGATTTATTATTTAACTAACGAGTTGCTGTAGGTTTTAAAAATGTGGTCCTTTAAAATACCATAAAAAATAGAAACAAGGCTTTCTTATTGCCAAAGATTTTATAATCCTTTTCTAAGACCTTAATGTTTTATAAACAAGAAATGTTTACATATGACAAATATTTCTTTAAATATTTTATAAAGCACCCTGATGATCAGGGTTAAGCAGCTGTGAAATAAGCATAGAAATCAGCCATGTACCTTAGGCAATAAAATTATTTATAAAAATTATATATAAAAATAAATTTCTTAAATATAAGACCTCAAGCTTAATAAAATAGTCATATTATTTAAAAGAAAAATATCAAATAAAACTAACAAATAAATATTTAAAAAATATTTAAAAGCAAAATTATATTAGCAAAATGGCTGCAATAATTTCAAAAACGTTGACACTTTAATTTTTATAAAAAAAAAAAATATAATACAAAACAAAAGCAGGGGAAAACATTTTACTCAGCAACTCTATACGCAACTCATTTGCATAGGCCGTAATAAGTGAACAGTTTTTCAATCAGTAAATGAACATGTAATTTAAAAAACAAAAAAAAAATAAAAAATCCTGCTACAAAACAAAAATATTTATACAGAAAATATGTTTATTATTGTGCAACACAACACAAGAACAGCAAAAAAAAAATTTGAGCCATAATGTTGCGTTTCCTGTGTTGGATTATCTGGGCTCACATGTTCAGGGACATGGCTAGATGAATTTGTTGTATTTGCAGTGCGTATAGGAAAATGCACAAGCAAGTGTGCGTGTTTAAAAATACACACAAGCACACGCACACACACACATGTATTGATATTTTAAACATGCTATTTTTCCCAGCATTTTCCCTGCTTATTGTCATCATCGACATCATGTGTATTATAATTATCGGAAATGCTATTGTGTGCACCTGCAGTGTGGAAACACATGGGCATACACAACCACATAAACACACAGCACATGAATATGAATTTATCACATGCAATGACCACAGGCAATATTTTCTTTTGTGTGTGTGTATTTGTGTGTCTCTCTCTCCCTTTATTGTAAAACACACACTAACCACATTTAATTTATGCAACACTACAATTTTTGTATAAATTATTGTATTTTATTTTTAAACTTAAGTGCAACCTAGTACGCACATTTATGGAAAATATAATAATTAGCTAAATGTGCAATTTAACTGAAAATTCTAGTTAATGATGTGGTCGCAATAAAAGTTTCTTTTCAATCAGCATGTTCATGACTTAAAAAAAACAAATTGTTTTAAACTCATAACTGGGAGAAGCAAAAAAGTCACATTTTTTTTTTATTTAAAATAATAAAATATATATGACTATCAACAAGAAAGTTGGGTCACTCAAATAATAATTTTTATTTAAACAAAATTTTCTTTTAAAATTAAATATTTTATTGTAATAAATGTTTTCTCACCGATAATTAAAAAAAATATTATTTTGATTCGCATCACATTTTTTAGTGAAACAACAAATTGAAAAAAAAAATTTTTTTTCAACTAAAAATTAGACCTCGTACCATCCGAACATTTCTAATTACTAATTTTTTCTTTTTTTTTCAAAATATGTATTTCGAATATTTCTTTTAACCAAATAATATCTTTAATGAATTATTTTTAGAAATATTAAAGAATAAAAATATATTTTTCACCCGAATAATATTTTTAATTAACCTTTTTTTTATTAAAGAATAAAAAATATTTTTTTACCCAAATAATATTTTGTTTTTAAAGATAATTTAAAGATAAAAAAACAAATATTTTTGCTGAAATATTTCATTTTTTTTTTCTGTTTTAGTTTTGAATTTTTCTAAATTAAAGGCCTGTTCAGCGATGGCACATTTGTATTAAAAACAAAAATAAATTTTCGTATACTGTTTTTGTTTTTAATACAAATATGCTTTGCTTTGGTTTGCTTAGGTTTTCTTGTGACATCGATGAACAGGCCATAAATTTACAAAATGTTCTCAAATATTGTTCCAAAATATTTTTGTAATTTTAAATAAATAAATAAGGGATTCAGCTTAAATGCTCACTGCAATTTCAATTTAATGGTCAAACAATAGAAATGTCTGCGTTGCTCTTCAATCTTCTGTGGCTTTCAAAAGTAAGCAAGTCTCTAGCAAGTGGATTTTGATGCACTATAAGCTTCATCATGTATTTCGTACTAACTTTTTTGATTTCCTCTCCGATGTAAGCAATATGTAGGTCCTTATGGATGTTTGCATTTTTAATGTATTAAGGAGAGACTGTCTTCTTTGTAATTTTGCAACATTTGATGCAAAAGCAGGAGATTTTGAAGCCCATATGGCTTTATATCTTTCAGCTGTAGGGATTTGCTTCTGCAACATATGTTGAAAAATTACTAAGAAGACGGTCGAAAATTTTACGAACAATCAAAGGCGCTCCTTGTTACATTAAATGCAATCATCCATAATGACCTAAATATTCCTTACATCGGAAATATTTTTTATTCTTTCTCTCATGAAAAATTTTATTAGAAATACTATTCGGTTAAAAGAAATATTCTGTTGCTAAAAGACAGCAGAGCCGAATAACTTTTTTATTCGCTTAATAAATTTAACAAAAATAATATTTTATATATCTAAAATATTTTTTGTTTCAAACACACATTTTTATACGAATAAAATTTTTCTCAAATAATTTTTTTTCCTACAATTTTTAATCTAGTTTCTTTTATTGAATCGAATAATTTTTATAAATTGGAAATTATTTTAAGTGTATAATTTTTTTAAGCTTAATAGTTTTTTTTTTCATTCTAGAAATTATTTAAGGCAAAAAGCCTTTATCAAAATTTTTTTTATTAAAAATTTTTTTATTAAAAATTTTTTTATTAAAAACTTTTTTATAAAATTTTTTTATTAAAAAATTTATTACATTTTTTTATTAAAAATTTTTTTTATTAAAAATTTTTTTATTAAAAATTTTTTTATTAAAAATTTTTTTATTAAATTTTTTTATTAAAAAATTTATTACATTTTTTTATTAAAAATTTTTTTTATTAAAAATTTTTTTATTAAAAATATTTTTATTAAAAATTTTTTTATTAAAAATTTTTTTATTAAATTTTTTTATTAAAAAATTTATTACATTTTTTTATTAAAAATTTTTTTATTAAAAATTTTTTTATTAAATTTTTTTATTAAAAATTAAAAAAAAAATTTTTTTCTTAAAAATTTTTTTATTAAACAATTTTTTATTTAAATAATTTTTGAGTTCATTTTTTTAATTTTTTTTTTTTGAAACGACTAATTGTTTAAATCGACCAATTTTTTTATTTTGGGCACATAATTTTTTATCTGAATATTTTTTTTTAATAAATTCTTTTTGAACCAAAATTTTCAGTCGCAATATTTTTAATTAAAAACTTTTTTATGCGAATAGTTTTTTCAGTTTCGGTAATTATATATTAGATAAATAATTTTTTATTTGTGTTTTAAGCCGAAAACATTTTTAAACTGAGAAATTCTTTAAGGCAATTAATATTTTTATTAATATTTTTTTATTTTTTTTTTTTTTTAATAAGAAATTATTTTAGAAAAATAATTTTTAAAAGCATATTTTTTTATTAACCCTTAGAAAAACCATCAGCGTACTGAATACAAAATAAGTAACTAATTTACTTGCTAAATTAGGAGTCTAAAAAAAGGATTAAAAAAAAAATATTTTTTTTTGTTTTAAAAGAAAAATAATTTTTTTTTAAATTAATTTTTGAGTTATGACACTCAGTAACCCTACCAGAAATGTGTGACAGAAACCAACACACACTCATGTTGATATCACATTTTTCGCAATGCCCTGATAGAAACGTACTTCTACGCTGTGATAGAAATTTCTATCAACAATGTCAATCAAATGACAGATCAATCGAGTGTCTGTCACTCTTCTTGTAAGGAATTTTTTTAAGAGATATAATTTTTTATCGGAATTAATCCTTTAACTAATAATATTTCAAATTAAAAAAAAATCGATTTTTTAGTCATAAATTGTCACATTTTATATAGAATGAGAACGATTTAAATTTTATAGTTTTTGTATGACAAAATTTTAAAAATTCGCTAGATGTTGCTTGATATGGAATGAAACAATTTGGTCTCTGTTTTAATTGAATACATTTTTTGGCGAATAATTTTTAATTTTCAAAATATATTTTTTTGCATGTTTTAATTTCTATTTGGAATTTATAAGTTTAACAAAATACTATTAATCTTTAGTTGTGCTTAATTCCAGAAATTGTATTGGCTTTTAAATTTTTTTTTATATGTAAAATGAATAATTAATTTTATACTTATATTATTTTTTGCTTAATTTATTTAAATCTTTAAACTAAATGATCAGCTATATTTGAAAGCACTTTTTTTTTTTTAAATGTGTCAGCATTAATTCTAATTAATTATTTTTTTTAACTGAACTTATACTACTTGCAAATATAACACTTTAAATATTTATTTTTGAAAGACTTTTGACTTTACATTATTATTATTCACATAAAAGAACGTCTTATTTGAGTATTATGCTTCCAAAAAAAAATCATTTTAAGCGAATAATAATATTCTCTTCTTCTTAACTTTTGTCTGATTAACTGGAATATATATATATTTTTATTGAATTTTTTTTTTTTTCAATTCGAATAATTTCTTTCATTCATGATACATTTGATTTTGTCAGCTAAATCCATTTTTTTTTGCACTTGCGATTAAAAATATAACAAATTCAAAATTAATTCATATTTTTAGAATTGTGTGATTTCTGACAATTTTCTAATCCGTTGGTTTTTAAATTCCAAAAAAAAAAACAGGAAATTTCAATAAATAATATTCAAATGATGGCTTAACGCCTAAAGCCGTTTTATTTAAAAATACACTTAAGTACGTATAAATAAATAGCAGTTTTTAAGTTTTTTATTTTAAATATTTAATGATTTTATATCATCAGCAATCATACATGTAGAAAAATTTTAAAAACAAAAGAAAAAATATTTTATTATCTTAAATTGGAAAAATCGAAATGTCGCATCTGAAATAGTTGAAACATGAATGAAATATGAGCTTTGAAAAAGGAATGAATAAGTGTGTGTGTGTGTGAATTTGATAGTGTGTGTATGTGTGGGTGCTTGCAGTTTATATTGATGATTAAACGATAAATGTCACTCACCTACTCCCACACTCACACTTTCGTTCACGTATTTATTTATTAAATTCATTTAATTCATGGTGATTGTTTTTCTCCCATGGCTGTTGACTGTTTTATCATCAGCTTGAAATCTGCATTTTATTTTAATTTTTTTTTTTTTTTTGTGAGTTTTGGCATTCAAATAATTCATACATGATTTGAGTTTTATTTTGAATTTTCAATGCTTATTTTTTTATTTTTTTCAAATGCTTGTGATATTTTACAACTTCAGTTCAATGAATTTTGTGCACTTCTTTGCTGACTGTTATGGTCTGCATTTCATTCATTCATTCATGGGATACATTTATTCATCTATTGTTTGCAGTCTTGTGCATTGTTTGTCAGGTCATTCAATTTGGTTCGTCAGGGTTTTATCAAATTACGTATTTGTTGATAAATTTGCTTGGTCCTTTTTCTTTATATTTTAGTTTTTTTTTTTTGGTTTTATGCTTCAAGGCAAAGCAAGACTTCATGAAACACAATTTGTGCTGTGTTACCCGTATTTTAGATTTAATTTTGTTTCTTTATACATTTCTGACCATTCCAATCATATTAAAAATAATATTTTGCTTAAAAGGATGGAAAGGAAAAACATAGAAAAGCTACTGGTTTTTTTTTTTAATTAAATAAATTGGAAGAGAAAGCAGTTCTTAAAGTAATCATGTGCATACACCTAATTAAATATTGAAGGCTTAGCTAGTGTATGGCATACACTGAATGAATAGTTCATTACTTTTCAATTAATAACAATGTTTTATTAAACATTTCATTAATTCAATGAAATATTTAATTAAATGAATGAAATATTTTAATAACTCAATGATATATTTAATAAAATGAATTAAATATTACATTAATTAAATGAAAGATTTCATTAATTCTATGAAAGATTTATTTAATTCAATGAAATATTTAATTAAAAGAATGAAATATTTCAATATTTCAATGAAAGATTTCATTAATTCTAAGAAATATTTAATTAAACGAACGAAGAATTTAATTATATTAATGAAATATTTCATTAATCTGATGAAAGATTTAATTAATTCAATGAAATATTTAATTAAAAGAATGAAATATTTTAATAATTCAATGAAATATTTAATAATATGAATGAAATATTTAATAACATGAATGAAATATTTAATAACATGAATGAAAAATTGCATTAATTCAATGAAATATTTAATAAAATGAATGAAATATTTAATTAAATGAAGGAAATATTTAAATTAAAAAATTAAATATTTCATTAATGCACTGAAAAATTTCATTAATTCAATAAAAATTTACTTAAATGAAAGAATTGTTCATAGAATTAATGTATTATTTCATTAGTGTTATAAAAAGTTGTTATTGGTTGAAAAATAATACATTTTTTCATTACATTAAGGAACAAGATGATTTTAGTATATAACCTCTATAGCGTAGGTGAAGTATTTTTAATATAAATAAGCCTCAGTAAAACTAAGAGAGCAAAGTCTCTTTTAGCTGATGCCTATATACGCCCTAACATGGGTAACAAGTATTTTCTTAACCTTTAAAATTGTATGCAAAAAATAAACGCTTATTTAGTGTTTAGAGCTAAACGCTGACTGATGAAAAATTTAGATAAAATTTTCAAATACCCAAAGAAAGCAAATGAAAGAGGGCTCACGTGGGTTCTCTGATATGGTTACATTATGATATCAGTCATAGAAAAA
Source organism: Thelaira solivaga (assembly GCA_947397855.1). Lineage (NCBI taxonomy): Eukaryota > Metazoa > Arthropoda > Insecta > Diptera > Tachinidae > Thelaira > Thelaira solivaga. The sequence goes on along the minus strand of OX377610.1, from coordinate 70,951,077 downwards.
CAAATAAGAGGAGAGTATATATAGAAAAGACATAAAAAGGCTACTTATGAAGCTAGATTGTCAGTGACAGGTCCCACAAAATGAAGCTCACACTGATTTCCCAGCATTGGAAACATTTCTGATTAACAAATTTATTCATTTTATGCTATAACTGCCTCTAAATGGCATATAAGAACACGCTTCATAGTTCTTCTTTGGACAGCCTGTTACAGCTAACCCAACCTAAAATAACTGCTGGGAGCTGCTGATTGCTGGGCTACATTCATTCATTCACTGGCACCAACTAACAACAGCTGATCATCATATGTTATTTTCCCATTAAGATTTATTTGTTTAGTTATAAAAAAAATAAAAAAAAAATAAATAAAACTCAATTTATTTTGATTTAATTTAAAAATATTTCTCGAATTTCTTTTTCATGTTTTTGTTTCTATTTTTAGCTTGAAGCAAAAAAATTTGCCAAACAAGGTTTATAAATTAATGAAATATTGGATTTATTTTTTAGATTAGAATTAAATTATTTTTTTGTAGGGAGAGAGAGACAGCATTGGGTTTATGGAAATAAAAAAATTTAAATATTTTGGTGGCCAACAGTCAATTATGAAAATAAATAAAAGTACGTTCTTTTAAGGAAATTTTACACATTCAAACAGCTTAACTTCAGAAATTTTTTATTTTTTCTTTCAGATTAGAAACAAGTCTAATATTATTTTAACATTACGCATATTAGTTTGCAGGTTGGTTTTGTGACAACAGTGTTTCATTAACCTAGGCTAGAACAGTCTAAAGATTCGTTATAATCACATTGAGAAAAAAAATTTTGTGGCTCCAGTCCTCTCTATGCAAAACGTATTCAATCTAATCGAAACAAAAAGTTTTTGATTTGATTCTGTTTGTTGCAGAATGAATTTCATAATATTTCCTGATTAAGAGTTCTTTGCGTTTAAAAATCTATATAAATAAAAATCGTTTTCTGTTTGTTCGTTATACAAATTTTTGTTTTCCAATGAATTTGTCTGAAATTTAGTACATATAGACCAGCCACGCCTATTTGTACGCCCACTTTTCGACGATTTTCACTCGCCACTGTTCAAAAAGATGTGTGACCATGCTATGTTTAACCCTGAAATTATGCTTTGAAATATTTTATTTATCACTTTGGTTGGCGTTTCTGACAATAATGCTAGCAGAAACATGATCTACTTTATAAAGTATTGAATGGATGTATTTGTTTCTAATTGTTTTTTAACAATTAAAACTTTATTTGTAAAGGGTTTTGTCTAAAAAAGGACACCGATTCATGTAATAACGGGCAAATACATTTTTTTATCTTAATTGCTTAAATTCAAGGCTTTAATAAATGACAAAAAATTTGCTTTTAAGCAAATAAAAATAAATTTTTTATTTATACAGATTCTATGACTTACGTAACGAAGGACTGGTGCAGCTAAGACCGAGAAAAAACATATAGCAAAACAAAATTTATGTGTGATGGAAAGGAAGATTTAGAAATCAAATTAAAAGCTTTCAAAAATTTTTATTCTGATTTTTTGTTTTTTGTAAATGAAAGTCAGTCATGTAAAGAAATAAATCTTAACTACCAAATATTTTTTACAATATTTTTTGTCTGAATATATATTTTTTTTAAATTTAAAAAAAAAAAAAAAAAGAAATTGCTTTAAAAATTTGTACACGTTCTCATAAATTACTGACTTGTTGTGGGAGACAGACCTTTTTTAGGATTCATTTAATTTTTTTTTTATTGTTGTTGTTGCTATTGTTGTTGAGATACTTTTAAGCTTATAAAAAGTGACAAGCATTTGACAGAACAAACATGTAGAATAAACGGTAAAATTAACAATAAATCATACAATACTCGTTTGCAATGTGTACGTGTGTGCGTAGTTAGTGCTATTGATAAATGGCTGGCAAGCCAAAAGGACCATGTTTTCGTTTATGCACAGGAGGACCATTAAACGTAACTTTTAATGTACATTCAAAGTTAAAATGTAAGAAATCTCTTGCTTTTTTGTTTTTGCTTCTTTTGCTGATGCTGCTGCTGCTGCTGTTATTGCTGTCTGTGATAGTTTATATTCTGTACATTTTTCGTTTTTGATTTGTAAAAAAAATTCTTGAGATTAGCTGAGATGACAGACAAAACAATTGACAACAATTTCTTATTATGCAACATTTATTTTTCTTTTCTTTTTTTTCAGATTTTACTTGTTTATGCCGTTTTATTGTCTTAAGGTAAATTGTCCAGTAAGTTTGTTGGTCGCTCAATTTACAAACACAAAAATTACTGACAAGTACTAAGCAGCAGTTTGTGGCGCACAGGCAATTCCATTCTACGCATGATATTTTTTTTAAGTTTAGCCAATCCGCATTAAACATATTTTTTTTATATATTTTAAGATGCATACTGTAACAACAATGAAATCAAAAATAAATGTTGCGTATGCAATTATTCTGAAAGCAACGGATTCTATTATGTACGAGCTTAAATTGAATATGTTTTTTTAACTGTCTGTAGGTCTGTCTGTAAGATTTAAGAAAAATAGACAGACAGACAGGCAAGTAAGCGAAAAAATATTTTGTTTTTTGTTTTAAAAAACACAGTGGGTATTATAACAATAGTTTTAAAAATTTATTTATTTTTTTTGTATTTAATATATACAAATTTAATTAACTGATGGGCATGCCAATTTTTCAAACAAGGGTTTAATTTGTCAGTAGAATTTCTACCAAAAAAAAAATTGTTTTATTTAATTTCAACTTTACGGTAAAAAGAAACTCACTTTTTCAGATTTTTGTTAAAGGTCCTTCGCACCAGAAATTAAAAAAAAAAATATGCCCACTAGATATTTTTCTACTCCAACTATTCAAAATAAAATTCTCTGTTTATTAAAAAAAAAACTTTTTAAGCTTTAATTAGAATTAGCCATCTGGTAGATAGGTTTAAAGTAGTCCTACTCAGTGACACACCTCTCAAGTTATAATTTCTAACAAAGTCTGGTATTCATTAATAATTCAAAAATTATTAAATTACACCTGCAAAGTGACAAAATACGAGTATGTGCTCTGCTGTCTCCAAGTCTTTGTTTCAATACCTGCAGATGCCATTTCGCCTAATTTCTATATATCCCAAATGTTTCAATGCTCTGCAATATCTAGTCATAAATTCTGTGACGATTCGAATTCCTGGCCTAGTTAGACCCAGTAAGAAGAAAACCAGAATGGCATGATTATTTTACTAACTTTATCTATCCTTTGTCTGCAACTAATATTGTTACGATTCTCTTTGCAGCCATTACTTAAATCTGAGCTGATTAAAGCATCACGTACCTTTCCATGCCACTTCATCTGTTTATTCAATGCCTACATATGTACTTTGACCTGACACCCATATCAGGTAAACCCTGTTATTAGATGGTAGTATTTTAAGCAGTGTTAGCCAAGGCAAATTCATACAAGGTGAAATCATGAAGAATGTCTGTTTTTAAAATTTGCTTGATTTGTCAAGAAAGACAGACATGGCTTATATACTCCGACCATATAAATGTAAAAATTTTGATAAGTCAAGAAAGAACTTGAAGCCCACAGCTGCTTTCTTGATATCACCTTGTACGAATTCGCCTTGGTGTGAGGCAATTCCAGACAACCTTCGATTTTATTTCAGAGACCCTGAGTGCCAGTTAAAATTTTTAACATTTAAAATTTTCATTAAATATATGAAATTCCACAAAACAAGTTTAATTAAATTTAAATTAATTAACTTAATTATTATAATTTAATTAATTATATTAATTAAATAAAATTAATTCTTTAAATTAATTAAATATATAAATTATATAATTCAAATTAATTCAGTTAATTAATTAAGTCAATTAATTTAAATATAATAATTTAATTTAATTAATTAAGTTAATTGGCTTAAAATAGTAAAGTTAAATAATTTAAAATAATTAGGTTATTAAATTTAATTAATTAAGTTAATTAATTACATTAATTATATTAAATTAATTACTTCAATTAATTAAATTAACAAGCTAATTAATTAAATTAACAAGTTAATAAATTTAAATTAATTAACTTAAATAATTAATTCCAATTAATTAACTTAATTAATTAAGTTAATTAATAGAATTAATTAATTAAGTTAATTATTCAAGTTAATTAATTAAGTTAATTAATGAAATTAATTAATTAATTTAAATATATTAATTTAATTTAATTTTTTTGTAGAATTTCATACATTTAATGAATGACTGAATTTGCAAGGTATTTTTAAATCATTAAATTAATTTTAAATTAAATTAAATTTAATAAACAAAATAATTATTTTATTAATTCAAATGGCGAAGTTTTTTTTTTGTTCAAAACTTAGTTTAGAAAAATTAATAATTTTCAGCCGATTGTGTTTAAGCAGTTGGGGTATTGAATCTGTATGATGCAAGTTTGCTGTTAACTGTAAGTTTGTATGTATCGATAGATGGATGGATGGCTGACTGTAGCCTTCAATATTGGTTGTAGTTATAAACTACAAATTTTACAAACACACAGTCATATATCATACACTCTGTGTGTCTGGGTGTGTATGTTTCGTATCCCACAGTGAGGAATTACTTAAAGCACACATATTTTGCTGCTTAGTTTTTGGCAGGAATGTCAGTATTTCGACAAATTCTTGTTGGAAAATTTTAAATTTAAATTGAAAATTTTTAATGTTATTGATGTTAAAAATGCAAAATAGATGATGAAAAATCCTAGCAACAAGAAATATTAAAAAATAAAGAAACAAACCAAAAGCAAGAAAAAGAGAAACAAAAAGCAAAATATTTTTAGTGATATAAAGCCATTGAATGGGAATGGGGATATGAATGAGGGTGCCGATGTTCACACACATGATGTTAAGGACAATAATGATAAGCAGCAGCGTTGGTAATGTTAATGACACCACCCAATCCTTTAAATTGAACAAATTCGTTGGCATTGGCATCAAGCACATTTTTGCTTAATATTGATAAGCAAAAGTATTATAAAAGTTTTCATATTCATGGCTTCTTTGATTCCATATTGTGGTATGATTTGTTAGAGAGCTGAGATTAATTTTATTTTTTTGTTATAAAAAAAAACAAATTTTTTTAATTTTTATACGCACGTAGACTTTTTACTTTTGCCGTTTTTTAATTTTTTTATTTATTTTTTTTTTAACAAAATTCATGTATTTTAATTTAAATTTGTTGTGATGTCTGTTGACAGTTTCGACATATTCAATCTTTTTTTTTTCATCTTTCCAGCGCTTTGCATTTACCAATAAGCAGTTTAAAAAAATTGAATATATAAACTTATACTTACAAATACATGCAAAAATCAACATTACGATGGCCAAAAATGGCATTAAACATTCATGTGCAAGAGTGGTAAAAGAAAAAAACCTTAACAAAACTTTAAACAAACTTTGGCCGGCAATTCAATCAATAATTGCATTCAGTTCACTTAAAGAAACGAATCAAAACAACTAAACGGTGGCTGTAACAGCAACAACAATAAAGGCGATAAAACAATTTAAAAAAACCATGAGTGAAACGACAACCACAAGCAGCAGTAGGAGCAGCACCACCGCCCCATTGCAGTGGGATGTTAAACAAGGCTGCTGGCTTTTAAGAAGAGTATTTACTTATGATGTGTTAAAAGCTTCACAAGTGGCTTAATTCATCAATCATTGATTATAAGTTCATTTGGCCAAAGGCAGTCTTGTCTTTCCTTTAATTTGACACAAAAAAAAAACATTTAGAAAAATTATTTCAAAAGTAAACTTTGACAAATCAAATTTAAGAGTGATTAAAGTGGATTGATTGATGAAGTACTAGGCTACAAATCAAATTTATTTAACGTAAACACAAAGAATGCCATCTGCTGATAGATATTTTGCAGGAATAGTGAAAACGAACCACCCTAAGCATTTTCTATATCTAATTTGAACCCCAGCAGGGATATTATCCAACCTCCAATATTTTCATTTTCAGTATAAAAGAAAAGGCTTTTCCTTAGCCTTTAAACTTAAGCTGTTTTCAATACAAATATGACATGAATTTACTTGCAACTAAAAAAGAAAATTATTTATGTTTGGATTTAAATAAATTCACAAACTGGCCACGCTTAACTTATAACCTGATGATTGTATTGGTAGTTTTTACGCATTTTCAAAGCAGTTAGCTGTGTGTGTATGGGCTTGTGTGCTTATGTTGGCAAGTGACTCCAGCTAAGAGGATGCATGGCATGATTTAAAGCATGCACTTAGCGCTTGTTTCCTCTAGCTGCACATAATGATTATTTGAACAAGACGTTTGTCTGGGCAAACTCAGTACGTAGCCGCAACACAAGATTTGTGGCTTTTGTAGCGGCTCTTACAAGTTACGTAACAATTTATTTGTTGTGATAAAAATTAAACTACAATAAACGACATTTAAACACAATGAAAACCAAAATCAATGGACACACCCACAAACACAATAAAATTTTAGTTTTGATAAGAAAAAACTGCAAGAGCGGACATGCGTTACCACAAAAAGAAATTTTTTGAAGTAAATTGAAAAATTTTGAAAGCAGTTCTTTTAGTAAAGATTTCACTGTTTTCTAAATGAATTTTTGTGCTGAGGTTTGTGTGTGTGGCAAGCACACAAAACTATTCATCATTTAAATATATTTAATAATCTTTTATTTTAATATGCAATTACCTCAAATCTAACATTTTGTCTCTTTCTCTCTCTCTCCCTCTCTCTCTCTAGACATTAAGGAAAAGTATTTTTCTTAAAGACAATCGTTGTAATGATGTCGTTGATGTTTTGTTTGCAGTTTGCAGACCCCAAATTCATCATTAATATTCGGCAATGAACACTCGTGCTCGTTCACCTCTTCTGCTTCTGCTTCTGCTTCTGCTTCTCATGTCTTGTATACGCATTGTGGCTTTTTTTTTTATTTCAATTTCAATTGTATTTAAATTGCATTTGATTAAAGATTTAACAAACAAAAAATCCTTTCAATTACCATTAACACCCTCCATTCGCTCTGGCCACTCAATGCCGGTATTTAAATTTAAGTTTGTTGCTTGTAAATGTAAATTTAAATAAATTTTTTTTTTTTTAATTTAAATATTTGAAAGTGAAAAAAGGAAATACAGAAAGCATATGCATATTTATATAGTCATTAAATTAATTTATAATTTTATCTTTGGGAAATAACTTAAGCATGTAAGAGTGAGTGCTTTGCCGATTCAACAAAGAGGCAATAAAATTTCTTTATGGCTATTGGAAAAATGCAATGAAATGGAAATTATTATAAAGAAATAAATGCATGTATTTTGTTTTGACACACATACATATAAAACATTTAATAGGTTTTTTGTTTTAAGAAAGACTTCTTGGCTTGGCTAGGGTTTGGCCGGTTATTAAACTGGCGTCTGCAAGACTGAGAGACTTAAGGCTCAAAATAATTTTTACATAATTTTTGTTTTAAGATTAAGTCATAATATTTTAAATAGAAAACAGTTGTTTTATTTTGTTTTTAATTAAAAAAAAAAAAAAAAAAAAAAAAAAAAAAAAAAAACTGGAAAAATTCTACAAAATTGTTCACTCTTGTTTTCAAGTCATCTCATGCAAAGCCAAATCGTTTTTGTATGTGACTGAAGTCGACTAAAGCGATTTTATATTTGTCAGCAATACATTTATAAAAACTTCTGTTTCTTAGAAGTAACTAAAAATTAGAACTTAAATAACTTTTACAAGTAAAATTATTGAAAACCTCAAACAAAATGCTTAAAGGCAAGCATTTCATTAAATAAAAATCATCATCATCGAAATACAATTAATTTTGGCACTTTATCCTCTCAACAAATAAAAGAATTTAAAAAAAAAAAAATGATTTGTCTTGTGAATGAATGAGTGGCTGAGGCTGTATCAGGTGGACCACCAAAAATTAATAAAAAAAAAATAACATAAAAAAAAAATTATTTTCATTCTTCGGTTCTTTTAAAAAAAAATTTTAGTGAAAACTGTCAAAACGTCATTCAAAAACAATTTAACGGACGGTCAACATAGAAGTTTTATTGACATAAATGTCAAAGCAAATCAATACAGTAATGATTGGCGTACGTATGCATGGTACAGACACACATACCACTACATGCACAAATACAAATAAACAAAAGTTTGTACAAAAACAAATATGAAAAAGTCAGCTAAGAGGAAGTTTATGCACCCTGCTTTTGTGTTTAATTATAAAATTTAAATAAAAAACTAAACACGGCTAAAGACAAGCTTGAGAAAAGTAAGAAAAGAAGAAGAACTTTGGAAAAAAAAAATTTTTATTAAAAATCATGCATTAAACACATTCGAGACAGCAGGACCACAAATGACATTGGCTACAAATGTCGATATGTAGCCAGCTACACCAAAACCACACACGGCATTCTTTCTCAATTCTCTTTTAAAATTGTAGTTTTGTCCACGCACAACTTGTTTGTTTCGGCAATTTTGCTTCATTCAGCCTTCAATTTACCTGTCTTCTTTTTTTACATTTTTATAAAAGATACGAAGAGAGAACAAAAGGAAATTGTCGAGTACGAGTAAGTTTGTACCCCTTTCCATTACTCTCTCCTACAAAATCAAGAATTGGCCAGCTAAACTTGCTGTGGGTGGTCCTGGCCCTACTTAATTATTTTCGAAGCGGTGGCAGCAATAGTTTAAGAGTGTAAATACATAGCTGTTGGCTATAGAAAGACATATTTCAGTGGTGCCACATTAAATTTTTTAATATGTGAGAAAATAAAATAAAACATTTTCAAACGCTCTTGTTTTAATATACCGGCAGCACAAAATTGTTTATTGCCGCCGACGAAAATAGAAATTAGACTACAACAGCGGTCGTGTAGCCATGTCGCCGTATTGTTGTGAAAATAATCATCAAAAGACATGTATTCTATATTTGACAGGTTGTGGTCCGTAGCCTGCTGTCTCTAATTCATCAGCAGTTAGTACAAAAAAGAAAAGGAGGCTGCTCTCTTACAGTTTTTCAGCAGCAGTAATCTCATTTTCTTTTTCGTAAATATAACATTTTTTAAGTACTTTCCAGCCTTTGGAAGCAAAATTTAGAATATTTAATATGAAATTAATTTTCCAGTCCAGTCCGAAAAAATCTTTAGTGACACCAGCTCTTCCTTTATAAATTTTAAAAATGTGTTGCCATTTTTACGAGAATTTTAAAAGTCACAAACAAAACTAGCAACTCAAATGTCAAACTTCTACAATTTGTATCATGAGGGATTTACATAAAACCAACAACAACAACAACAAAAGTCGCTTTAAAAAAAGAAACTCATAAAAAAATCATTTACATTTTGGATTTCATGGTATTTTTTTAACAACCCACAACAAGCCACAGTTATCCCAAAGAACAAGCAAAAATTTTTATAATAAAAAAAAAAAAAACAAAAAATTAAATGACCTTGTTTACAAATCATAAAACTCCCCCTTTGACTTGTTTTATGTTCAAAATAAGATAAATGATGTCAATATTTACCAACACAAACAAAAGCAAATTATATTTTTATCTAATTTAAAATGAATGAACAACAACAACAACAAAATAAAATAAAATCCCAACAAAGACTACAAGTTGGGATTTAGTTTAAATATTGGTTCGTTATTATAATGAAACTAAATGGTTTTTTAAAATAGAGAAGAAAAAAAAAAACTGTGGCAAACAAAACAAATTAAAAATTAACTTAACAGGCGTTCGTACTATTTACTACTGTTGCTTGTTGGCTACAACTGCCCGTTACAAGTCATAATGACTTTTTAATGCATTTCATAATAAATCTTCCGCCAGAGAGGGAGATAAATAAACACCTGAAAATATTGAGATAAAAAAAAACAACCAATTTCATAGAATATTCTATTAAAACAATAAAAACAGAAAAGTTAAGGTATGAATTTAAAATTTAGACAAGAAAAAAATAAGCCCGCGGACCCGAAAGGCCTGTACTGTCGGACTGCAGCTTAATTAGCCAACTGCCAGTTTAATTAGTGAAATTAAGCCATACAAGGCACACCCAAATAAATATAAAAAACTCATTAAAATCGGTACAGTCGAATTATATACATAAAGATTTCAATTCAATAACCTTTCAGTGAGCACAACACACTTCCAAATTGGAGACAGAAAGTTCACTTAATGTTAAAGAATTTTCTTTTTAACTTTTGCATCGCTTGGCAAAGATTTCTTGATAGTTTTTCTAGGAAATTCTAATTGTGTGAATCTCTCTTCGAAGACAACTTAAAAAAACAAATACACAAGCTGCAACTACTCTTAATAATAAAAAAAAAAAAAACAACAAAGTGAATTTTTAACCCTAGAACGTCTTCCTTCGTCAAAATGACGACGCCCGATCTTATTTTTGAATTAAAACCTGTTTTTTCTGTTTGTTTTGATCTCATTTTTCGTATAGCGTTAGTGGCTAACAAGCTGTGCAGCGAACTGCGCGCATTGTAAGTGCTTTTTTTTCGCTTTTAATTTCTTGCCGTAGTCAAAATGACGAAGGATGATGTATCGTATTGTATAGCTTTTATGTTATATAATCCTTTGTTTAAAATAAAAGCCAATTGAAACAAGATTTTGCAATGTTAGTTTTACATTTGAGAATTGCAAAAAAATATATAAATTTCTTTATTTATTGATTAAAAAAGAACTAAATATGAATAATAAATCTATTTTGGTATATATTTTCGCTCACGGCGTATTTTATAGTTCCTTGAAATAGGTCGTAGTCATAATGACTAAGGATGACGTTAGTGTACAAAAAATAAGTATGATATTCTAGGGTTAATAAAATTTCTGTGTAAACGATTATTAAGTTGGCTTAGGTTCAGTTGGGTGCTCTCATAAGGTCTCTTTGTGTTACCTCTAAAAGAGTAAAACTGCAGTAGGAAAGCCATAGAAAGCTGACAAAGAAATATATAAATGACTTTAAGGACAACATCCCATTATTTTTTTGCAAAATAGTTTTGGCTAATGTGTAGTTCAAAATTGAGTTTTTGCGATTCTCATAAGGTTGCTTAGCAATCCATCATCAGGTTATAGTAATTGCAAGCATGTTTCCTAAGACATCTCAATACATAAAGGATGGTTCCACCATTATGCAGAATGTTAATTGTAAGTCACACCTAAGCGTCAAGGTCTTTTCCCAACTTAATTTGACATTTCGTTGTTTTAGTATTTGAAAATAATTTTTGTCACAGTGATTTCAAATCATGGAAAAAAGAGCTCTAGACACAAAAATTGTTAAAATCATGGAATGTAAATGGAAATCAAAAAGCAATGGAAGGTAAAGTAGATTAACTAAAAATTACGGCCTTCATTAAAATCTGTGGTTTAAGCAAAAACAGGAGCAAAATTTAAATAAGGCCAAAATATGGCTCTTTATATCGAACGAAATTTCAAAATAATTTAAATGGAAATTCTAATCAATAGCAAGTGCCATCATTTGGTCTCTAGAAGGCATTATTTTCTTTGTTTTTAGAGCAAAAAAAAAAAGTTATTCTATTAAACTAAATTTTGGTGATTACATAGACTTGTGGTTCTGTAACGCTTGATTCATAAATTAAAATTTCCAAATGCATAAATAATAAAATTAATAATCATTTTGTTTATATAATTTGAATGCGAGCAGCAGCCAGCTACCACGGCAGTAGCCATTAAATCTTTTTTTTTTTTTTGCTTAAACAAGATACGATTTTAAAAATAATTTATGAATATAGAAAAACAAAGAAACAAGCCAACAAAGCAAGCAAACAAGACAAACACTTAGATTTATCTAAAAATCATGTTCATTTCAAAAGTTTTCGTCAGAAAAAATAGTAGCCAACGTCCTTATTAACACAAAACATTTACAAACAACAAAAACAAATTAAGTCTACACAATTCAACAACAAGAGCATTTTGAGAACATTTAAAATTCAACAGCAACAACAACAACAATAACAACACTAATAATAATAAACTTTCAAACATGTACAAGTACTTTTAATTTAAGCGCCAGCAAGAATAAGAAACTTATAGTGCAGCGTTGCAAACCTCTAATGTCGCCTAAAACAACCTTGAGCACGCGTTGCAAATTAAAGTTTATTAAAAGCCTCGTTTTGCCGCCAACTAACTAGATTGACGCCTCAGGTACCTATTAGCAACAACTCATACAGACAGACAGATCGACAAAAAGACCCGGCTAAAAACCAACATAAATAATAAAATAAAATAAAATAATCAGCATTAACGATGGACAGCCAATAACTAAAATAAAAAAAAATAAAAAAAAACACATTAAGAAATCAATGAACCAGCCACAAACAAGACCACAAACAAAGTTGTTAATAAAATGCTGTTGAAATGTGTAAAATTGATCAGCTAGCCAGCCAAATACCAACCAAACCCAGCAACAGGAACTTTGGAAAATTTTATTGAAACACAAAAAAAAAAAAAAAAAACCGTGTGATAAGTAATTCTCTAATGCACACGCTCACTCACTCACTCACTTACCAACAGCAGCCACACAATAACAGCTACTAATCATAATTAAGACTTGTTGACTTTTAACAACTGAAAATTGCTACAGCCCAAACTCTTACACATCCAAACATTTAAAAGGCTATAAAACACTTTAAACACGCTTACGGGTGGGGTGACTAGAAAATTGTTTTAATAACATGCTCGTTAAAACAAACAATTATCAAGCTAACATAAACACATACAGAAACGCACACAATTAAAATTATTTACAGTCTGCCAGAACTTCAATTGTTGTTTGGGTTACTGGGAATGTCTTTAGTTCAATAGAAGAAAAGAAAAAAAATTATTAAAAATTTTGTAAGGAGAAAGAACGCTTTTCAAAAAGTCCTTAAATATTAATTTTTTTTTTTGGGAAAACACACACACACATTTAAAATTATTTAAAAAAAAAATCAATTAGTTTTTGGGTTACTTTGAATATTTTTAGGTGATCAGCAGAAAATAAAAAAAATTATTAAAAAATTTGTAAAGCTTTTGATAAGGAGAAAGAACTCTTTTCAAAAAGTCCTTTTTTCTTTCTTTTTTTAATAGTGCAAACTATATATTCTATTTTTATTCTTCTCTTCTCTTTTACATTTGAATGCCAGGTGGGTATTACTGAATGTAATTAAAGAGTATATGAAAAACAAAAAATTATAAAAAAATTATAAGAAAAACATAGGGTTTTTCTACAATGAGCACTTGTATTTTTATATGTAATAATTTCTATTTGGAATTTAAAAGTTTAACAAAATATTATAAAAATAGAATATATAGTTTTCAATATTAAAAATGTTGGTTGGGAAATTTATTTGTTTATTCAGTTCAATGCTTACTGAGTTTTTTGTTTGAATATTTGAATCTTTTTGTAACTATTGATTAATAATTCTTATTTAGTCAATTGCTTTTACAATATAAAGGTTCTAATGTTTTTTTTTTTTTTTTTTTTTTTTTTTTTTTTTTTTGGGAAATTTAAAATGATTTAAAAAAACTTCAATTAGTTTTTGGGTTACCGGGAATAATTTTAGTTGATCAGCAGAAAAGCAAAAAATATTTAAAATATTTGATGAGCCTTGGACAAGGAGAGCTCTTTTCAAAAGGTGCTAAATACTTTTTTTAATTTTTTTTTTTTTTTTTTTTTTTGTGGAAAACACATGACAAGTACACTCACAATTAAAATTATTGAAAATATTTGAAGAGCTTTTTTCAAAAAGTCCTTACATATTTTTATTTATTATTTTTAATTAAAATTATTAAAAAAATCTTCAATTTTTGGTTTACTGGGAATATTTTTAGTTGATCGGCAGAAAAGCAAAAAATATTTAAAATATTTGAGGAGCCTTGGACAAGCTCTTTTTAAATGGAAGGTGACCCCCTAGATTAGTTCACAGGTTTGATTCCTCTCTAGACCGGGGGTGTTTTCTGCAGAGAAGCCAAGAAGCTTTTCGGATTTTGGTTTTTTATATAAAAAAAATATTTTTTTTAATTTTTTTTTAAACACATTACAAGCCCTACACAAATCCTTAAATAATTTAATTTAAAATTTAAAAAAAATAATTTTTTTAACAAGCAGAGTCTAAGAAGAAGCACTAATCTAACCTGTGACCCTCAGTTTGCTAGGTAAATACACTAACCACTAATCTACAGTGATGCTGGCCACTCCTTCACTGCAACTCTGAGCTCTGATTTTCATATTATTAATTTTACCATTGAGCTCATACGCTATCTCCTTGGCAGCTATTCTCATGGGTCTATCGACTGTAATTTCATTTATGAAAGCACACTGACTGAGTTTAGAACACGTTACAGCGCCAGATGTTAGTCTTTATTCAAGAGCTGTAGTGCATTAATGGCCATCTCGTTAACAAGTTCAATCAAAAAAATGTTTGCTGGTTGTGACTGCCGTGATTTTAAATTGATCATTATTTTTTAGTCGTTCTGTACCACATCGATTTTACTGGCTTCTCTTTAGTTGTCGAATAAATCTATAGGCTTTTTTTGCTCAATGTAGAATTTGAGGTCATTTCTGCTGAGTTTAAAAAAATGCTGCCCCTAAAGCTTTTGAGGTTAATTTGACTAACATTTTTTTTTTTTGTATAGAAAAAAGGTAAAACGCTTGAACTAAATTATAATTCAGTTCAATTTATTAAACAATTTATCATTTTAATAAGCCCTTGATTTGAATGAATGATTGAAAAGTTGAGCAGCACATTTGCCTGGTGAGAGAAAATAAGTTTTATTTAAGCTGTAGCAAAGCAGAAAGAAAGTAAGAAAAATAGCAAACAAAGCAAAGACTTATTGCAAAGTAACACTATTAATTTCTGCCAACGTTTCCGTATCCGGTAAATATTAACTTGTCATTTCATTTATTTCTAGGTTTTTTGAATGGATTTAAATATTGAGACGCAATTTTAATTTACACACAATTCGTTATTTATTTACACAGTAAAGCTTCATTTCATTTAGTTTTTCGACTAGACTAAAGACTCAGCTTATATTGTCTATGTGATTAATTAATTTTAAGCAAAAGTGTTGCTTGACAGCAACGACAATCAATTTACTATTTTTAGTTACTTTAGTTTCACTTTCTTCTTCTTTTTTTTTTTTTTTTTTTTTTTTTTTGATTTCGTTAAAATTAAATAAGATTTCAAATTAATTTCTTTAATTGTTTGATATTGTGTGTGAGCTTTAGGAAATTAGGTAAGAAATCGTCAATTCCTTATTGGGGTTTTATCTTCATCAATGTTTGCTGGCCTTAATGTGACTACAAATGGCGCCAATTACTTCTAACATTTAGTTTATGGGACTTAAAAAAAACCAAACAAATAAACCAACAACAAGAAAATCATTGAGCGTAAGCAAAATAAAAAATAAATAAAAAAAGACAAGATAAAAAAATAAAGAAAAAAAAATAACCAAAAATGGCAGCGCCAGCAAATTCAAAAGAATCACACATGAATGTTACGTTATAAAGTTGAAAAAAAAAAATAGAAAACTTTACATGGAAAAACAGACTGTAGTTCAGTTTTGTTAAATAATTTTTGGTTAAACTATAAAGACCTGAAGAGTTTTCATGTGTGTGTTGTTGATACACATGTAATAAATGATGTCAATGAGTTAATACACAAGATTTTTTAAGGATTTTGTAGCAGAGTATCATCGTCTGTGGTTACAAATAAATGTCATGCGTCGTTAATGATTAAGCAGAAAAATATTGCACTCACACAAACAAGACACTTGCAAATACCCAAGAAATCAACACAAACAATAAAATTAAAAAAAAAAGAACATTAAATGGCAGTTGGTTTAGTTACTATTCTAACGTACTCGTACACTCATACCCAGTCGTGGAATACAAATTGAGACGCACTTTAAAAGAAAAAACCGCAGTCTCTAGCAAAACATTTCTTAACTTGAAAAAAAAATCACTATTAAGCAGCTCCAGCTCCTCTTTAACAGAAAGCTTTTAAAGGTTAAAGTTCATTAGGGTTGGCTTGCTAAGAGATTGCTCTAAAGTAGACGTGACTAATGGCACCTGCTTCCAGCAAAAAAAAAGTGAATTTAATCAATAATAATTTTCTATTAAAACGTTTTAGGCCACACACAAGACACATTCATATAAAAGCTTTTTGTCACCATTAGCCTGGTAATTTTAAAACGTACGTGTCAGGCCAGGCAGTCAAGGGTTAATTTTATGCAAAATTCCAAATAAAGCAATAATAATGCACACTTGAACAGGCATTAGAGACATTTAGAAACAAAAAAAAAAAAAATAAAAAAATCACAGACAACAAAAGAAGAAGTAGAAAGAAAAAAGAATACGGCGTGTGGCAAAACGTGCGATGATGCGCGTATGACTCAATATTGTGTCAAGCAGCACAAATATGGTTATTAGCAGCAGCTAAAGCAAGAACAACAACAAGCCTAAATATACAATAGTTAAAAAAAATCAATATTATGATCGCTTAATGTTGGCTAAAAAAAAGCTAAAAAAAAAACACCAAAATGTTTATCCTTTTATAGTTAAATTAATCCAAAAAAAAAAAATCATATCTTTATGAAATGATCTTTTCATCTCTGCAGCAGCTTTATAAAGTGTGTTGTTTTAGATGCGAATGGTACAACAACAACAAACTCTTTTTTTTCTAATATTCGGGTGAACGTGATTTATTCATAGATGGCGCTTAAACATTGTGTCTGGGGTTGACTGCAACAACAATTGTTACTCAACACGGTCAGCACGATTTTTAGTTAACTGACGCCGCCACTACATCCAAGCAACCAAACAACCCAACAACCAGCCAATCAGCCAATAAACCAAATATGATCGGGATACCAAAACGAAAATTCACAAAATATTGATTGCATGGTGGTTGATGCTCTCTAGCACATACAACAACAAAAACAACATTATTAAACATTCAAAATTAAAAATAAAACTTAAACCGTGTGCAACATAAAACGTTAAGCATAAACGGTGAGCTGTGGTGGCGGCGGCATTTATAAGCTCCGTTCGTTTATACAAGAAATATTTTCTATCTATCGCCATGACACACAATGTTATGAAAAATAACAACTAAAATCAAAAATAAAAATGATTACGTTGGTGCGAGATGGTATCTCAGTGACCGTATAACCGAATAAATGAACAATAACAAGCAACAACAAAAGAAAACCTCCAATGCATCAAAATATTGGGGTTCAGATGGCAAGTGTTGTTGCTTGATGTCTTTTTTTTTTTGCTTTAAACATAATAAAACGCTTGTGGGTTTCTCTTTTATTTTTGGTTTTTTTTTTTTTTTTGGTTTTGTTGGAATAGTAACAACAACAATTGTGTTGTTTGGCTTAATAAAAAAATATGGCTTTTTAATTGATTTTTTTTATTTTATTAAAAAAGATGATTGTTGTTGGCTTAATATTTTTATTATTTATTGACAACAACAACAATTGAACACCATAAAAGCCACAAAATAACACACAGTAGCGATACAAAGATCTTTACTCAACGGGGGTTTACTATCAAAAAGAAAACTTATTTTTATTTCATCCTTCAAGAATCTGGACTTACTTGACTTTTTATCGAATTGGTAACTTTTAAAATTTTTTCCATTCAGCAAAAAAAAAAAAACCCACAGCTTTTTTGCTTCAGTTTCAAAAATATTTTTACTCTTAACTTGGAAAAGAAAATTTTAAAAATCCTGTTTTGAGCTAAGCTTTTAGAGGCAATTCAGCTTCAGTTAAAAATCATAAGACGATATGAGTAAGAGTGCACTTTTTAACAGCATTTTTTATAGAAAAGTGGCAACTCTGGAATTTTACAGCTGTCACAAATGCTTATTGCCGTTATTAAAAATGAAATGTTGTTAAAAATTGAGCAAACTAAATTCAGCTTCTCCGTTGAAGCGTATTTTCATTTAAGTCTCTACTTTTCAAATTTAGTGTAATTTTTTCTAGGAAAGTGGCAACTCTGGAATTTAACAGCTGTCACAAATGTTTATTACCGTTACTAAAAATGGAGCAAAGTCAAGTTTATGGCCATTTTTCCAAAAAAAAAAAATTCAGCTTCTCCGCTAAAGCGTATTTCCATCCAAATCCTTTCGTGGCTACATAAAGGGCCTTTCTATTTAATTTCCAGCCAGGGGCCTTACAAAATCTTCATACAAACCCTGAATAACAAATGAACCCACAATGGGCAACTATGTGCTGCGTATTTTGGTTGAGAGCAAAATTGCGGTGGCATTTGTTACAGGAATATGATAACCGAGTTCTTGTAGCCTCAACAGAATGTCATGGAAGTGGACGGCATGAGGTTTCAGCAAGATGGTGGCAGCTGCCCTTCAGCACCTAAAGCATTCGATTTATTACAGCAAGAAACTAAAAAGTTTACTCATACTGAGACATCCCATATTCTTGTGTAGCGCCTTAAAACAATCCATTTATTCCAGAAATCCTATATTTTTATGGGGTCCTTTGCCAGCATCCGTTGCTAATCTTCTCTGTATCGTTTCAATTTCAGTATATGTTCTGACGAAGCAAGAATATCTATTGCTAAAAAGGACTATTTTTTTTCATTTCTTTTTTAATTTGAAGAAAAAATTTAATTAAAATTTGTATTTGTTGAGGCTTTTGCAAAAATTTCAATAAAATTTTAATGATGATCAGAGGTAAGCAAGCTTTTCCAAAACACCTTTAACACCAGCTTACTTTTCTATTAAAGAAGAATAATTTCTTGGAAGGCTGGAATATTTAAATTTCAATTAAAAACTTTTTGGAAAAGAGTTTCTAATGAAGACGATGGCTCTCAGCAAATGCTTACCTGCTGCCTAGCAATAAATTTCAGGAGTTTTCTGTACTATTTATACAAAACAAACAATCAAATCGTTTTGGAAAATTTGTATAAAAAACAACACTAAATTTTTTTAAATGATTTTTATAGCCTTCACTGTAACCAAAAATTGTCTGTAATTTATACGTCGTACATGGGACATAATATAAAGTATATATATTCAGGATCAGTCGATTTAACGATGTCCGTTTGTCTGTCTCTCTGTCCGTCAAGTCGTTGAAATCAGCTTTGTGTAGTCCCTAGACAACCTACAGAAAAGTTTAGCATACCAATTTGTTATTTATTTCCGTTAGACTCTTGCTATCGCAATTCAGTTGGATCGCCTTATAAATGGCAGATTTATAGGTCAAAAGACATGACTACCTTTATTTTTGATTATTTTCTTAGTGATTTTTTTTGCTCTTTTTGTCTAAACTACAAAACGAACCAAAAACTTAGTAAACCGTTTTCTCAGAAATAACAAATATAATATTTGAGCAAAATATGAGACCAATCGGCCTTTGTTTTTTAGCGTATTTTATCTAAATTAAAAAAAAAAATAGTACACAGTTTTTTTATACATCATATTCATAGTATCTGGACAAAAATTCAGCTGAATCTGCCCATAAATGGTAAGAAGTCGCTAAAATTTCTTGGAGCACCAGCACTGGGGTATATGGAAATTTCAAAAAAAAAATTTAAAATAGTCCAAAGTAACTTCTGAGTTTTTGGGCGGTAAACTACAAATCTAGACGACCTCTCCTTTAAAATGATATTTTCCCCATCCCGTAATCTCCTATAATTCGTTGGAAAGTTGCTAAAATCCCTCAAAGCATCAGCACTGGGGTATATGGAAAATTCCAAAAAAAAAATTTTTTATATAATCCAAAGCAACTTTTGAGTATTTGGGTAGTAGATTACCAATCTAGACACTCTACCCTTTAACATGTCTTATTAATTTGAATCGAGTGACTGGTTCTTCTATTTTAAATATTCCTTTGGGTTTTAGGTTAGTTTGAAAGTTAAAACTCTAAAAAGGGGAGTTTCAAAGGCTTAATTGCCGTATGAAACAACAGTTTTTTATAGCAATAAACTATTGAGCTGTATAAATTTCAGCTCCTTTTTTCATGGAACGTCAATTTATGGCTTTGAAAATGTCTAAAACGCACTTAGAGCAGCATATTCCTAGACAAATAAAAAGTAACACAATAAACATACACTCACATAAACGTGGGCATGCCCATACACATGAAAAAAAATAGATAAAATTTCATGTCTTATACACATACATGCATATGCATGTGCATGTTTTGAGCAGTAAATTTAAACTAAATTGCAATAAAACATTTTAAAATTTCTGGCATTCAAACACATAAAACAAAATCATTTGACAAGCAAGATCAACTCCGGTCACAACAAAGTCATCGAGTTCATTAAAGCGCACGCGCAGTGTTAAAATTAAATACAAAACCAAAAAAAAACATGCAAGAAATACCTACAACTACAGCTATTGCCTAAACCCCACCAATCCGAGCAACAACAGTAACAACAACAATTATATCATTATGGTTTTATGTAGTTGTTGTTAGTCCAAAAATACCTACGAGTATAATTGAAATGATAATAAGTAAAACTGTGTGATTAAAATAATAAACCCAGAGACAGAGACAGACAGACAGCCATGCTAAGCTCTCTATGAAATAAATGTTCGCTGTCCTAAATAATAAACATGTCTGCTAATATTTCGGTTACATTTCAACATTTGTAAAAACAAAAAAATCTCAAACTCTCAAAACGAGCTTATGAAATATAAAAGCCAATTGATTTAGAAAAAAAGAGAAAAAAAAATAGCAAAACTTGTGATATTTCTTGGGTAATTTTGTCAATTACAATGACAAACACTTGAATAGTTTTGTTAATTTTAAACCAGCAATTTAGGTACAAATTATTTTTGTATTTGTACACAAACAGTTTGATTTTGGTAAAACAAGCAGTTCCAATTCTACCAGCTAACCAGCCAATTAACGCCATTTTACTGTGTTGTCGCACATAAATTGTTTTAATGGATGTTGTTGGCAACTTTTGGGGACATAATTGACTTTATTTTCTTTCTTTTTTAACGACTGTTCAATTTAAATAATTTTATTACTTTAGAGTAAGCATAAAGTGAAGGTAGTAGACATTTAAATATAAAGGAACCTGTTTTACTAACAGATTTCTGGGTCCTTTTGGACCCTGAGGTTACACATTAAATAACTAAAAAGAAAAATATGCAAAAGGCTTTCAGCTTTCTAGCATTGGGGTATTTTTAAGGTAACTAAGAAGTACTTTAGCGAAAAAATATATCTTAGATTAGGTTTGATTGAAAAAGTATCTTAAATTAAGCCAAAACTCACCGATATCCACATAATTAGTACTAAAGAAGCACAAATGTTCCTTTTCTTTTCTGAAATGAATAATTAACATTTGCATTTAGAACGTTTCTAGAGTAACCGCTTAACAATATCGGCTTTAATAGGAATACACTGGGAACAGCCGACAAAGGACTGCCGCTTTCTACTATTTCAGCTTGCTCTCTTCTAAGAAATCTAGCCCAAAACAAGAACAATCTTTGTTTGCTTACTATTAATCTGGTCATTCCTAGTCAGTCTTTCATTTAAAACACATCAGAGTCTCTTTACACAATTTCAGTTATCTCGTCTATTGTCTGATTTTTTCAAAGACACTTATGAGCTTTTTTGGCATTGTTTCTTAACAACCTTCAGTAGTGCTATTCTATAACTTTTATAGCAAACATTCGTATCCAAAAAAAAAAAAAAAAAACAACTACAACGATATTTTATTGAATTTGGTATTCAGTAACTTTCCGACAAAAATATTCCGACAAAAGAAATCGTTATTTGCGATGATTATTTATGTGCTTTTAACTTCTTCGTAAAATTTTTTATTAAATAAAATATCGTTATACCTATTTTTTCGATACGAATGGTCGTTATAAAAATTACTGAATCGCTGGCGGCCTGACGATAATCAATTAGAATAATAAGGGTCCACCTGCTCGGCAAGACAACTGAATAATATATGTGGGGTTGAAATTAGAATGACACATGACAGATGATGGAGCGTAAAAAATAAGAAAAGAGATAGTTGACAACAAGACATGAGATGAGAAAGACGTACGACGGAGCCAACATAAACATTCATTTATTATTAGTTTATTTCTTGCTTAGTTTCTTTGTGTGCCATTAAAATGTTCTAGGTAGACCGTCCTTAAAGTGTGGACACTGAAAAATGTGTGTCTCAAATCAGGAAAGCTGGCACTAGCAAATAAAATTAAAGACACTTTCCTTACTCTCATGTTCCAGACAGCTGCGACAGTTTACGGTGAAGGTTAGTTCCAGCCAAACGACCAGTGGCCGGTTATTACAACCAACAGTTTAGAAATATCCTTCATTAGCTGAGCACAGCTTTTATTATCATAGCGAGGCCATAGTTGACGCGTAACCTTAAACGTTTAGAAGCCCTGCACTAAGAAAACAAGCTCGGTTGTGATAACTAAATAAAAAATTCAGTTCTGATGGTTGACTTTTTTAATCGTAATAAAAATAAGTCAGTCTTTCAGCTCGAAATATTTTTAAAATAACTAAATTTTATAGATTTCAGTCTGAAATAATTAAAAAAAAAAAATTAATTGTCACAAAAGAATTTTTAAATGGCAACAAATTTAATTCCCAACTGCAGTCGTTTTCGCTTGTGAGAATTAAATTGGTTTCAGTTGTGATCGTTGAGTTTTAAAAGAACTAAATTTTATAGATTTCTAACTACTTTCTAAATAAAAATCTGATTATCATAAAGGAAATTTTGATTGAAAACAATTTTAGTTTCACAATTGTTGTCGTTTTCGGTTGTGAGAACTAAATTTTTTTCCAATCCAAAACCCAATTGTGAACGTCGAATATTTTAATCGTAATAATAGCAAATCAAATTTTACAGCTTAAAATATTTTTTATTAGAACAAAACTTTGGTGTATGTTATAGAATTTTGGTTACTACAACTAAAAAAAATTAATTATCACAACTGAATTTTTTGGTTGGAAGCAAATTCAGTTAACAAAAGTTTTAGGAAATTAGAAAAGGACACTCAAGAGCAAGTTCATATGCTTAGCATATTTGCAAAATGTAAATTTTGCACCAGTATTGACGAGATTACCTCTGTTTCCTGTAGATGAGGTAAGGGTAACCCGCTAATCTATCAATCTGGGGGTCGCAGGTTCGATTGCTACCTAGACCCTGGAAGCAGCTGGATATATTTTTAAGAAATTTATGTGCTGGAAATCTGGAAATTTTATATGAAAAGTACTCAAAATATTCAGTGTTTTTCATAAAAATTTTTTAGACAACTTGATCGCTTGTGTTGTAAAAACAGCTCATTAATCTTAGAATTAATTTCTAATATCAAATAATATCCCTAATAATTTCTAAATCAGCAAAATAAATGATTTTGGCTTGCATTACAGCAGTAGAGTCCAAATGGTCTTGTATGAAATGAACAAAGTGGGCTTAGAAATTTAAATTTGCCTGATACACTTCCTTTGTTAAGAATATTTTTTTTAAATCATACTAAGAGAAACTTTAAAAAACTACAAAAACAAAAAAACTAGAAAAAAAAAAGAAAAAAATTATGTAATTGAATCACCCATTAACGTTTAATTCATTTTTTGCTAAAACTTAAAATCTCACGACTTTAATCTTAATTTGGTTCGCTTTGCCATAAGGAAAAAAAAATGACCAAAATAAAAAATTAATCAATAAAAATGGAAACAATTGTGGGAGTCAACGCGGTGTGCCACTTAATGTGGATGTCATTTCATTAGATAACACGATTTAACATAATTATTTTATATAATTAATAAGTCAATAATTTAAAACTACAAACCAACAAGCAACAACAAAAAAGTCTCACTTAACAATAAGCCAATTAAAATTAAACTAAAACTGAAACTAAAACATTAAATATGACAAAAAAAAAAACTAAACACAAAAAAAAATTAAAACAAAAACAGAAAAAAACAACAGCAGCATAAAGTGTTTTTGTATTGTTTAGTAGAGTTGTTGTTGTAATGAATTTATTTATTTAATTTAACAACTTTAGACTCCTCCATAAATGGTAGTCATGCATATGGATGGATGGATGTTGTTTGCTTGCTTTTAGCTGTTGTACAAATGTATGTTTAAACAACAACAGCAACAACAAATAAATTTAATAAAATTGCAGCATGTAAGAGTGCAAGTAGCATAAGCACAACAGCAAGCATTGAGGTTTAGCAGCAAACACTACAAACCCCAATTTTATTGACAACAATAAAACGCGACAAATGTCACGATTACGATTTTTGATTGCAACACTTTGGGAACAAACAAACATACAAGCAACAATAGCCAAACTTTGACAACAAGATGTGACAAAAATCGCGGTTGCTTTTTTTTGTAACAACTTTAAACGAATTGTTTCGTTTGTATCTCGTTTGTGAGATAAGGTTTATTATGTATGAGAAACACTCACATACGACCGTATACAAATAGATACTTAACACATTCATGTAAATATATATTTGACAGAATGTTTGTTTGGGGATTAATATCACATAAAGTTTACGTATGTTAATCTATATAAATTGACAAAACACAGCCAGCGCTCCACACAAGCAAAAACTAAACAGCAACAAATAAATAAATAAATAAATCTGTACTCGTACCTCCAGCATTTCAAGTCCTGTTCCTCGACACACACACTTTCACACACTTGCCTTCACACACACTTAAACACGCATTATAGAAAACATCAAGCCACATTTCTATACGTAAGACCGCATTGTTATTGAGTGCACTCTCGAGAATTGTTTGTATTTCATGTTAGAGAATTATGTTTACTTTCAACCAGCAGCAGCAACAACACAACTTGTAACAACAGCAAAACAAGTAGGTAAAAAGCAGGCATAAGCGTTTTGTGGCAGGATTGTGAAGTGTATGTTAGTGTAAATGTGTGTGTGGTATGTTGGCATGTACTACCACTCGTACTACTAGTGTTTGTTAAGTAGGCGGTCTTGTTGTTATTATTATTATTGCTGTTGCTGTTGTTTTCGTGGTTGGCGATTCGATTGTGACCTGATGTGTTAAAGATTGTGTCTGACAAACGTAAAAGACAGACAGACAGACATACATACATAAATAAACCAAAATATCCACGCGGTTTCGTTAACAACATGTCCACCACCAAGTGCAAGAAGCTAAAATAATCTTGATCTTAAAATTAAATCGAAAAATGTTTTTTAAATTCCCAAACTGGCTGGCTGCATTGCATTATTTGTCTTTCCTTTCTTTTTTCTCCCCCTGTTTCAATGAAAGGCATTTCGTTGTCAATGTGTCAGGAATTTCTTTAATTTCTACTTGTGTTTGAATTTTATTTATCAGAGATTAGTTTAATCTACAAATTTTTCTGGCAAAGATTTTATTTGAATAAATTTAAGAAAGAAAACAAAAATAAAAGAAAAACTAATTTAATCCGTTAAGGGGCGGAGGGTAAATTTAGAGAAAAATATGGAATTTCTAAATCGAATCGATTAACCGTATTAAAAGCTACTTTTTGTTTAGCCTTTCCAAGACAGAAAAACAATTTTAGGCATCAATTAACCAGTTAGTTTGATAAGGAATGTTTGAAAAGAAGGACTAGGGAGATAACTATATAATTGATGTCAGACAGCCAGGCTGCTTTGCTGGCCTTACGGTCACCTAAACTAAGATCAGTCATTGTAATGAATTGTCTGTTATCTCTGAAGAAACTTGGAAGCTATAAGAACCTCATGTCAACGATCGGGCAGACTAATTGAGAAATAAAGGGGCATTTTGTACATTCAAAAGACCAGAATCCCACTTTGTCATCTCTTTGGTATTTATTATTTGGAAAACTTTTTCTGAATTGGATTACAATTCGCTGACTGTACTGAGACAAGCTCACAATATCGTAGATTTTACTACTGTCACTTCTAAAAGGATGGCTTACCGGATGTTGTGGTCTTAGGTAGCATCAGTGTAAGTAACGAAACTTCAGAACATATACTTTGTGACTGTTCAGCTTTAGGGTCTCGTAAAGGAACTTTTCTAGACAACTTCTAGTTGACTACCAGAAATGCACGAAACCTCTCACTGAACAAGACAAATGGCTTTCGAGGCCTAAATCTATAACAGTAAAGAACATAATTTTGGGCTGTGGAACATTAAGGCCAGTTATAACAAAAACCAGTTAATTAAAAATTAAAATTTGCATTTATAAAATTTTTAATTGCATCAATTAAATTTGTAATTGAAATCTTAATTTTTTTTAATGAGTTAATTAAATTTTTAATTGACTTCATTAAATTTGTATTGGAATTAGTCAATTTTAATTAGCATTAAATTTTTAACTGCATCAATTAATTTCTTAAATGAATAAATAAAATGTTTAATTGAATTAATTAAATTTTTAATTGACTTTATTAAATTTGTAATTGAATTAAAAATTTTTTTTAATTGATTTACTTAAAATGCTAATTGCATCACTTAAATTTGTAATTGAATTAATTAATTTTGTAATTGACTTTATTAAAATTCTAATTTCATCAATGAAATTCGTATTTCAATTCATTATTTTTTTTAATTGATTAAAATATTACAAATTTGTAATTGAATTAATTAATTTTTTTAATATAATTAATTTAATTAATTTTTTAATTGACACAATTACATTTTTAATTGCATCAATTAAATTTGTAATTGAATTCATTATTTTTTTAATTGAATTAATAAAAATTTTTAAGGGAAGTTTTAGTTAAATAAATTAAATATTTTTATGGACCTACTAAAGATGGAGATATTATCAGTGAACTAAGTGACAGTGTCTATCTCTCTTAGTCTGTTTGTCTCTTTTCTCTCTCTCTCTCTCTCTGTCTGTTTTTCTTCCTCTCTCTCTCTCTCTCTCTCTCTGCCATCCTTGGAATACTGTATCGCTTAACTCAGAATACTTACGGCCAAATTTATAAAAAAAAAATTTTTTTGTTTATTAAAAATTTGTCATAGAAAATTTGCTTAGAATGCCAAAATGTTTTTGTGAATTTTTGCAGTTAGAATTTTAACCTTGAAAAATTTGTCCTTTCTTGAGGGAAATATTCTAAATGATTCCTTTAAAATGTGTTACTTTTAAGAGTTTTAAGCAAAATGTTTTATAAAAAAAAATTAAGAAAAAATATCTGGCAACAAAGAACAAACATTGTATTCTGTTGCTGCTGTTCATTAGCACTCGTAACGAGTAAAAAGAAAGTTTTATTTCTTCGAAACTTTTTTTTTACCCTTGAAAGTACTTCTGTGTTTATTTCTTATCCCCCCTCCAACAAAATTAAATATTTATGTTGTCCGTTGGCATGAAAATGTTACATAAACTGAATTCAGATGTGACTTGTAATGCAATTTATTAATTTTATTATTTATTTATGTACGAGTGCGAGTGTGAGTACGAGCATGTTAAATTTCATTTCATTTCTTTTCGTTTTTATTTGCATAAAAAGTTTGATACTTTTGGGAAATACACACACAAGTAAGAACAAAAAAAAAATAATAAAAAACAAAAAACTACAAGTTATACTTTTATGACATCCATCTCATCCCCCTTTCGCAGTTAATTGTAAGGAGTTCAATTGTGGAACGTGCAAACTTTTCTTGCATTTCGCCTTTTGTTGCATATTGTCGGTGTGATTATGTTTGGGTTATGCTTTCTGATTAACAGCAAACACACTCAACGCAGTCATATCTCAAGATAATAAAATCACTTGTTCTATTTAATTGTTTTCATGTTTTTCATTTTGCCAATGATAAAATATACTCTCACACACACATGCCTACATACACTTGCATACATGCTCCCTCGATACACCTGCTTCAATGTTGAAAGAAAGGATGAGTTAAGAAAATACTACAAGACAGCCAACTCAACTGAATTGCATTTTTAATCTTTTTTTATTTTTTCTCTTTATTTTTCTTTCTCTTCATCATTCTTGGAATTCTCGCATAACTTAAAGCGTTTAAGTGAAACAGTTTATTTATGCTGCACTACTCTTTATTTACTTTTTAAAATTCCACAAATTTTTAATAGTTTAAAAACAAAGTAGTTCCCCTATAATCTGTAAATTGAAATCTTAGAAACTTTTTTCTTTAAAAAAAAAAAATAAATTAAGTCGCATGAAGAAAAAATTTTGTGTTAATTAAAGCAGCCATCAAAAAATTTAGGGTAAATTAATTTTAAAACCTGTTCGATTAGAAGAACAGCCGGAATGGAAAAATACTAAGAAATAAATTTCAAGGACTTTAAGGGAATTCTACCGGTGAGTACAATAAGCATCAATCTTCTAGACTTAAAATAACAGCAAGACACATATACAATTAAAATAAGCAAAACCTTTAGGTGATTAAAAAAGATTTTCTTCAATTTACCATGAGTCCCCTTCGAAATGTTTTTTTTGAACGGCCTGTTCAAACTTGACTGTACTTTATACAACAAGTTGCTAATAAGTCTTATTACGAATGTCATTCTCGCAGTCGATTTTGCGACCAGTTAATGTACAAGCAGCGTTGCCCCACTGTTTTTTATCAAAACAGCGACACTCCTTATCACAAACCAAATTAAAGCATTCAATATCGTTCATAATTTTTATTTAAATTCTATTAAAATTTAACTCGATAACGAGTCCTAGAACTTGAGAATTGGCCTAATACTTCTCATTTAGTGGGACAATAATTATTAGTAAAATTCATTACAAAATTCTTATTTTTTTTCATTTTTGGAAAGAGGGAAAGTGTGAAACTTTTTTGCTGAATTCGGGGTTGGTCATGGCCGAGCTTGAAATAATGAAACACCATGTTGCTTTAGTAATTGTTTTTCACCCCGCAGCCGCTTTAGCATTGCTTTGAGATGGATTCATCATCTTCTAGCTGTCTGCGTTCAGACTCCCCTCTGCTTTTTTTGCGATTTACCACTGCCGTCAAGATTCTTTGTTCTCAGTATTCGCTACTCCATTTCATATCTTCTTAACGCTTATCATTTCAAACTACGAGATTTTTTGCTAAAAAGTCAGCCATACGCATTATCAGTTTTTAGTGGTTTCCATGGCAATAGCAGCACTTAAATCAGCATCCTCAACGTCATCTTGTTTTTTGTTTACACAAAAGGGTGTGCGACATTTGGCAATTCTACTGGAAGGAGCCATGTTCACATACCACCTGCACCAGCTAAGGAATTAACCTCTCAAATTTTGCTCTTCACCCATTTTTCTACATTCAGTATCAGGCTGAAGGTGCACTTTCTGCTTTTTTTATGCGTTCATGTACTAAGAAAAAAACTTCTTACCAAATAAAATTTCAGTTGTGATGGTCGAATTTTTTAATTATCATAATAAAAAATCGGTCTTACAGCTAGAAATATTTTCATTACAAACTAAATTTTAAACTGTAGTATCGAATTTTTGATGCTACAACTAAAAAATTTGAGTGGAAACAAATTTCGTTGTCACAACCGAAGTTGGTTTTGTGTGCGGTGTCTGCCACTTTTACTACAACTAAATTTTGAACTGCAGTATCGGTTCTAGTATTGGTTGCTATAACTAAAAATTTTCATTAACAAAAACAAATTTTTGATTGGAAACAAATTTCTTTGTCACAACCGAAGTTGTTTTAGTGTGTAGTGTCTGCCACTTTTCTATAGCCTTCAAATTTCCGGTGAACCCGAATTATTTTATTGCTAGAAAAATTTATTTTAAAATTTTTCTATAATTAAATTTTTATTTTGCTGTAAATTTGT
Source organism: Thelaira solivaga (assembly GCA_947397855.1). NCBI lineage: Eukaryota > Metazoa > Arthropoda > Insecta > Diptera > Tachinidae > Thelaira > Thelaira solivaga. Next base: position 70,921,270 of record OX377610.1, on the reverse strand, counting down.
GCAGAGTGCATTGAAATTCTTGTAAACGGATTACAACATGGCTTGGCAAGTTTTTCCCTCTTGCAAGAAACGTTATTAACTTTATGCGTTTTACGAGTACACATGATGTAAAAGTTTGTACGTACATTGTGAAATATGAAAACATTTTTGTTTCTCTAGGTGTTTTTTTTTTCATGCTACAGATTAAAGCATGTACATTTTCGACAAAAACATTGTATTAACATGACATTTCACGAGTTAATTGGCCACTGTAATTTTATTAACCGTCAAGGAATGGCAGATAAAAAAAAGCAACGATAGCAAAATACTGCTCGATATAATAAAACCCGTTGAAAAAACAAACAAAAAAATAAAATTAAATTAAGTTAAATATGGAGCAGGTAAATAAAAGAAATTTTTGCACACTTACGGATGAAAAAAATTAATGCAAATTATCTACAATGTAAATGACAATTATCAGTTTACAACATTTATAAAATTAATATGCGTGTGCAAGCCCAGTGAATTTCAAGTTGACAAATTCGCTGTGCATGTTGGTGAAGGAGATTTTTGTGGGCACCAACTGAAGAGAATTTTTTAGATTTTTAAGGAGTACATGAACATCTTTCATAGATTTATTTAGAAGCTAAAGTGGTTATTAGTTCCGAATCTAGCAACGAAATTATTTCTATGCCAGAATGAGAAAGAGAGAGAGAGATAGGGAGTAAAATGAAATGATTTAGCACCAAATTGTGTTGTTTGCTGGGTTTGCATGAAGGGTATTGACTGACATGAGAGAAAAATGGTAAATAATTCTTTTTAACAAGAAACAGAATAACCATTTTCATTTATTTTTCTTTTAATTTTTTTTTTTGCATCACACTAATTATCAAACGACAAGAGTGGTTTGCATTTAATAATGACCATATACTGTCGTGTACAGAATTTGAATAAGAGAATCCTTTAAGGAATTCACAGTAAAATTTTTATATTTTTTATTTCATTTTATTTTTTTTTTTTTTAATTTCTTCAATTTAAAACTGACTGTGTCTGGCAGCTATAAAAAAACACTCACACACACATACATACATACATAATGTAATTTTAACATTACTGCTTTTAATTAAGTGGTTTTATATTGTTGGCGTAAAGAGGATATGCAAGTGACTAAGACCACAATTAAAGAAAATTTAAATTGGAAAATTGCATACATTTAACTCGAAAAAAAATCTTAAAATTAAAATGAAAACACCAATAAAATTTAAGCTATTTTATGAAGTAAATACATTAAAAAAAAAGTGGGTATCACTTAAGGTGCTAGAGGACGTGCAAGTATTGTACGCATATACACACTGAGAGGATTTAATTCATATACCCTTTGAATTTTGTTATTAATCAAATGAAAAATCCTTTCTTTTTCAATGACTAATAAAGTATTTATTTAATTTAATGAAATATTCTTTTATTTAATGTAATAATTTAATTAATTCAATGAAATACTTCATTAATTCAATGAAATATTTCATTAAATAATAAAAAAAAATATTTTATAAGTCCAACGAAATATGTAATTAATCCAACGGAAATATTTCATTAATTCAAAGAAATATTCCATTAATTCAAAGAAATATTTCATTAATTCAATGAAATATTTCATTAATTCAATGAAATATTTCATTACTTCTATGAAATAGTTAATTAATTCAAAAAAATATTCATACATTTAGTGAAATATTTCATTAATGTACTGAAATATACATTCATTAAATGAAATAATTTCGTTAAATAATAAAAATATATTTCATTAATCCAATGAAATATTTCATTAAATAATAAAAAAAAAATATATTTTATAAGTCCAACGAAATATGTAATTAATCCAACGGCAATATTTCATTAATTCAAAGAAATATTCCATTAATTCAATGAAATATTTCATTTCGTCTATGAAATAGTTAATTAATTCAAAAAAATATTCATACATTTAATGAAATATTTCTTTACCGTACTGAAATATTCATTCATTAAATGAAATATTTTCGTTAAGTAATAAAAATATATTTCATTAATCCAATGAAATATTTCATTAATTTAAAGAAATATTCCATTAATTCAATGAAATATTTCATTACTTCTATGAAATAGTTAATTAATTCAATAAAATATTCATACATTTAATAAAATATTTCATTGTTTTAATGAAATTTTTATTCATTTAATGAAAGAGTCATTAGTTCAATGAAATATTTTCATTAAATATATTGAAAATATTTCATTAATTCTTATAATTTGAAAAATATTTTATTAAGTTAATGAAATAATTTTAATTAAAAACCTTAAATTTAATTTATTAAACATATTTCTTTCTGTGTAATAGAAAATATTAATCAAAATTTTGCTCATCTGAAAAGAAAAATATTAAAATTACTCTTTTAGATTGACTTGAATTATTCAAAATATTTTTCAATTACAATTAATTAAGTGTTTAAAACTTTTAGTAAAAGTGTAGTAAATAAATAGCCGCTGCTTGGTAAAACGAGTAAAAAAAGTTGTCTAAAATTTCTTAACCTTTTTTGTACAAACAAAATGAAAAGTGAAATAAATACTTTGTAGCCATGCTGTTGTTAAATACCACTTGACATTCTAATGCATTTAAGTTTTAAATTTTTCAAATTATTTTTTAAACAAAACAAAGTAATACAACAACAACAACAGCTTAAAAAAAAGCAAGTTTTCAAAACTGACAAGCAAAAATTACACTTCAAATACAAAAACGCCGACACAAAATACGTTTTCAACTTGTTGTTTTTTAGTTTTTATTTTTTCACTTTGCTACGCTTTATAGCAGATAAATTTACATGAAAAAAACAAAATACTCAAATACAAGTAATGAATACAATACAAAGATTAAAAGTTGAAAAACAAAATTAAAAAAAAAATCAATCGCCTAAAATGTTAAAGCAACCCACGCATTTACAAATAGCAAAAAGACTAGAGAAAAAAATGAAACAATAGTTCAAAATATTCATTCATAAAAATAGTGAGTCTCTCACTTAAACAAAAAAAAAAAAAAAACACTCATAGGGAAGCATGCCCCAATAAAATTTTATATTCTCTGCTTCAATTACTTCAATCAATAATTGAGTTAAATTGTGACTCAGTAAAACTCTGTTGTTTGTGTTTTAAAATTAGTCACTCGTTGTTTGGTGTGAAATATAAAATTATCACCTGAAATAAATAATTCATACACGCTACACTACTTACTTACATACAAACAGCAATTATTGCTAAAAGGTGGGCGTAGTTGTTATACTGGTTGTTTGTATTATTAAGCAGCCAAGAAAAGTACAAAAAAAAATCAACAATAAACACGAAAATGAAAACAACAAGTTGTCATAAGACAACTAAATCCATTCACCTCTACTTCAACTAAATTAAAAATTTTTTTTGTGTTTGTGTTTCAAAGTCTTAGGAGAACTAGCGTTAAGAAATACGTAACAGCACAGGTTCTTTTCAGTTTGTTTAAACAGAATTTTATATGCAGTTAATAAGTGCTTTTTTTTAAACGGAAATATTAATTTCTCTTTTAAAAAAACTCAGAGTTTTAAAAATATAAAATCAAGAGCTGTTAAATTAATAAAAACAATTATAAGGAAAAAATTAAATAAAAATGCTAAAACTATTTAATTTCAAACTTCGATTGCATTAAGTATGAAGGCTTATTCAATCGACTTCAAACATTATCAAACTTGGTGTGAAACTTACTAAGGGTTGGAATAATAATGCCTTAAAATAGTATAAAAAATTTAATCAGCTTGATTGAATATTTCCAAATTGAATTACAAAAATGCTGAGTGCGATTTTATTTCAAAATTAGCGATCACCCTTAATGTGTTAGATATCGAGTTTGAGGTCGTTTAAAATCGACTGAGCACAAGCCTAAAAGACACACCAAATTTATTAAGTTTTAAAGCTAAATGGACAGAAGACCAGTTCAGCCGATCTCAAACGATCTGAAACCCGGTATCTAAGATAAGCAACAGCTGAGGTACTATTCACACTAAAATATAAGGTTACGTTCCTAACTAAGACACTTCAGACTATCGTTCACCGTTGTCGCGCTTAATTCGTCTACTAACATTCTTTTTTCAACTCTAACGTCCAGGTTTTTTTAGATTGCTTAGCAACATATGCTTGTGGTTCAATTGATTTTTTTATTTATTTAATCTAAATTACTGAAGTCTGTCACAAACCATATCAGTGTTACGCATAAATAATTTAAATCAAAATTGCATATTTTGGGATTCCCCGAATTAAAATTATTTTGTTCATATTATTTGTGAATAATTTAAATTTTCACATAAAATTTGAAAAAAAAAACTTTTAAAAAATATTTTGAATATTAAAATAATTTGTATTTTTTTTTAATTCGAAAGAGCGCTATAGTGAAATAGCGCTAAAAGAGGTGCGTTAATGGAGCTATTCTTGTACTGCACTGAGTTTTTTTTTGTTATTTAAATACAATTAAAATAAATTCATCTCACAGTTTAGCTATCGCAGGATTGATTCTTGTCCTGACATTATTTGCTTGGCTGTACAAAACATGGTTTAAGTCGAGGTTAGTATGTATGAGGCAGAGTTTGAGATCATTTGGAATCGACTGAACGAGCTTAACCCAAGTCTATTGGGCAGCCTGAGTAGATGTAAGCAAATTGGCTTGGCTGCAACTACTTTACTTGATTTTAAATGATCTTATCAAGCATACTAACGGCTTTGAAATTTAAAAATCCCTAATTCTTTACAGCTTTAAATATTTTAAAATCAAAATAACATTATTTAGTGCGTTTTGCAATTGCATTGTATGTTAATTAATACCTTAAAATGCTAATACTATATACTAATTACACTTTAAAAATTTTTGTGTTTACTTACCTCAAGTGGGTAGCAAAATGTCAATTCTTTAGTAGTGAGTTGCATTCCATATGTAAATCAAAAAAAAAAAAAAACCAAACTCTCATTGATAAATTACCATTGACATGTGGGTTTAAAAGGCATTAAGCGTGCCAATTTTTTTCTCTTCAAATATTGTAATGAAGGTTAAGGTCAAGGCGCAAATAAAAAAAAATACTAGCTTTGCTAAAACCAATTACATTCAAAAATAAGTAAAGAATTAAAAATATATATTTTTTTTTTCTAATGTAAAAACTGTTTTGCTGTTAAAGCCACCATAATAAACCTACACAAAAATGCCAAAAGCAATAATTTAAATGAAACGAATTTGAATATGTAGAAAAATAAATCAAATGTATTTAAACTAATTAAAATTTTTGTTTATGAAAACAAAAACCTTCACAGGGCCTACGAATAGAATATGTGATTTAGAACAAAAATAAAAAAAAATAAAAATTTTGAATTTAGAAAAAATTAATAAAAAGAGTTCATTTTAAAACCAAATTAAATTAAAACATTTTTTAATACATTTTACAAAAACTACCAATATAAAAAATATTTAGATGAAAGTTTTAAAACGGAGAAATACTCATCATAAAATTAATCGTTTAAAGAAATTACTCGTATAAAAATATTAATGAAATAAAATATCGTTTCAATAAATAAGCATCAAAAATCGGGTAAGGAAATTATTCGGTTAAAAAAAATCATAAAATTTAATTTTTGGGCTAAGAGAGTAAAAGAAATTATTAGGAAAAATATATCTAAATGAATTTTGCGAGTAAACAAATTATTCAAATTAAATATATTATTCGAATAATAATTTCTTTGAGTAAATAATTGATTTAAAAAAAATTTGCCGACAATAAAAAAAATTTATCTGGTGAAAAAATTATTCCATTATGATATATAATATATTCAATTAAAAAATTCAATAAAATTATTTTCCGAGTGAAAAAATTATTTCAATATGAAAACTATTCGTATAAAATACTTTTCAATTTAAATTTTATCCACAAAATATGCTTAAATTAAAAATTATTTGAATAAAATATTGTGCGACAAGAGAAATAAGTCGAAAAAAAACTATTTCAGTAAAAAATTATTCAAATAAAAAATTAATAAAAAATATTCGAATAAAAAATTATCCGAATAAAGAAATATTCGAATAAAAAATGTTCAAATAAAAAAATATTCGAAAAAAAAAATATTCGAATAAAGAAATATTCGAAAAAAAAATATTCGAATCAAAAATATTCGAATAAAATATATTTTCGAATAAAAAAATATTAAAAAAAAAAATATTCCAATAAAAAATATTGCAATAAAAAATATTCAAATACAAAAATATTCGAATAAAACAATTTTGGAATAAAAAAATATTCCAATAAAAAATATGCCAATAAAAAAATATTCCAATAAAAAAATATTCCAATAAAATATATTCAAATACAAAAATATTCGAATAAAAAAAATCGAATAAAGAAATATTCGAATAAAAAATATTCGAATGAAAAATAATCGAATAAAAAATATTCCATTAAAAAATTTTCGAATACAAAAATATTCGAATAAATAAAATATTCGAATAAAAAAATATTCGAATGAAAAAATATTATAATGAAAAAATATTCGAATAAAAAGTATTCCATTAAAAAAAATTCGAATAAAAAAATATTCGAATGAAAAAATATTTGAATAAAAAAATATCCGAATAAAAAATATTCCAATAAAAAAATATTCCAATAAAATATATTCAAATACAAAAATATTCGAATAAAAAAAATATTCGAATGAAAAAATATTCGAATAAGAAAATTTTCGAATAAAAAAAAATCTAAAGAAAAATGTTATAAGAATGAATAAATTTTAAAAATCATCAACAAATTTCAGCAAAAAGTTAGGATTAACAAAACATTGAAGATTTAATATTGCAATGAAGTAACCAAGGCGAATTCATACATATGTAAGTTTCAAGTTTTTTCCTGATTTGTCAAAGCTGTGTACACTTAAATTGTCGGAGTCCATAAAATAGAGATGTGTTTTTTGACAAATCACAAATATTTTAGATACAGAGAGGTTTGACGATTCTATTGTAATTTGTATGAATTTGCGATTGAAAAGAACTTTTTTTGGTATAAGAAAGAAATGTTTTTTTTTTTTTCATTTTCTAATTTTTCAGAAGTAAAGACTTCTAAGATTTTTTAACCTCATTAATAAAATTTTTAGTTAAAAGGCATTTGACTAATTTTGTTGGTGAAGCAATGATTGCTGTGTATTTTAACAAATAAGCCATATTTAAATGTGGATGCTAAACCAAATTATATAAAATTATATTGATTAAGGTTGGCACATAATTTTATTTTAATGTTGTTGAAAAAATAACAAATTTCCCTATAAACAAACTATAGTTTTTAATAATTAAAAGTATAAACAAAAAAGATTCGTTAAAGTGAAAACAAATTTAATATTTTTGTTTATGGTACTCAAAGCCACTAGTGGCGAATACCTGCTTCACTCATTCATGCAATGCATGAATAAGCTCTAAGGTCAAATTTTACACAAGCATGCAAACATTTTAAATATTCCATGGTTAAGGGCGCAAACAATACATTGCAGGCAAAAAACAAAAAAGCAAACAGGAAATAAGGATTTTCTCACTAGCTGTTTCTAGAATTAAGTACGAGCATTTTGGCATTTTATTCATACACAATATGGTACTTTTAAATGCTAAAAACTATGGCAGTTGCATGTGAGAAAAAAACTATTTATTTAAATTTATTATGATAAGCCCATATTTGTTCATCACAATTGATATTTTAATATTAACACTTTAGCAGCAATTGCTGCAGCACTAGCAGCCTCAGCATAAAAACAAAAAAACGAAAACATTCTAAAATAAGATTAATTTTTGAACTGTTTGCAGCAGAGTTTTTATTGTACGTTTTGGGATTTTATCGTTTTAATTGCAAAATATTTTCTATGTCACCACAGGCTGTTGCAAATGTTTAGTGTTAAAATTAAATAAATTTATGTCAACAGAAAGAATTTTGTAAAAAGTTGCTGGTAATTTTTGTGGTTTTTTGTTTTTTAATTCGAAGAAAATTCCCTAATGATCAAAGGAAAATGCTTGTGTTAAAATTAAAAGAAAATTTATGATGATCCAGCCCTTTAAAACATAAAGTTTTGAATTAAATTTAGAGAATTTTATATTAAAAGCTTTCTAAATTATACCGAGAAGAAGGATCTCTGCCATGTCTAAGATGATGTTAATTTAAAAATATATATATTTTAATTGAGAAAAACATTTTCGTTTTTATTTTCCTTAAATTAGGAAAGTATTAAAAATGTTCATAAAACATTTTATTTACTAAATTTTTTTAATAGTTTTTTGTTTAATTTATAACTGTAACTTATATCTTGGGTTACGCTGTAACATTGTGGCTTTAGTATAGAATTTTCTTGTTTATTGGCTGTTAATTATCCGTACATAAATTTCGACAAATCACATAACACAAGAGAATTGCACATTTTAGTTGCATTTTAGCGTAACATTTTTAATTTATTTATTTTTTTTTTATTCTTCTTTTTTTTTCTATCTTTGTGACTTTTATTATAAAATTTTTTTAATTTTCATTTCAATGTCCTGATGCACAAATGTATGCTAATTTTAATTTTTTAATAGTTTTGCAACACCAGCAAAACAACAACAACAAGAGCAATAGTTTTGCATTCATGAGAAAATATAATTGAAATGACAAAAAGAAGAAACGAAATAAAAAAGAAAATCAGCATAAAATTAAGTAACGAAATAAACGAAAAAAAAATATTTTAAATGGAAATTATTTAAGCAAAATTGTTGTTGAAAATGTCAAAAGTGTTTTATTATCTAAAGCCAGTAAATTGTAATTAAAATTGCGTTTAAAAGGGGAAAAATCTAAAAAAAATGTGTAACGAAAAAAAACAGAAAAAATTAAAGTTTTGCACTTGCGGTTATTTTTTAATGACCTTTATAAGAAAAGTAATAAAAAAAATTTTAACTTAAGCCACTTAACCTGCTGGCAGGTCTAAATTTCTTTAATTCATTAAGAAATTTAAATTTTAAAGCTTGACTGCCTTTGCATAAAAACAAAAAATTTTATTTAAACGTAACCTTAACTTAAGTAGCAGCATCTTAACTCTATTTTTATTTTCTTTTCTCTGTAAAAATAATACAGCCCCCACATATTTAGTTACCAGCAACAAACGTATTGAAAATCTCAAAGAGAAAGTGCAACAAAAAGGCCGAGTATAGTGAAGGGTCTGGGCAATACAAAAACGCAAATAAAACAAACCAAAAAAAAAAAAAAAAACCCCACCACGCTCACACACACTTACACTGAAACATACAAAAGATCTACCGCCAAAGGTATTTGTTCAAAGAAATTTGTTGCAGTTAAAAGCTGAGATACTTCAAAGTTTTCCAAGTATCTGCAGACATTACAAATGTAACGAGCCTTTGTGTGTTGCTGCTTCATTTATTCACGTAATTTAATAGGAAACAAAGCAATATATTAGGTGTACGCATTAGCTAGAGCCGTTTTTTGTTAAAAAATAAATTTGGTGTAGGCAGATGCTAAATAGAGAGCATGACAGAAAGTAGTTACTGCAAAGCGTACGATTTAAATTAAAAATAAAACAAATTAAGCTAAAACACTTTTTATTTCTGCAAAATTTTGTATTTTTCTCTTAGATTTTTGATCTTTTCGTTTGCTTTCCGTAAGCAAAATTTATAAATTATCTATAAAATGGCAATATCGCCTCGGTAGAGATGACACTGAAACTACACAAGAATACCGCAGCAACGGAATGAATAAGTAGACCCACCCATTAGGCTCAATTATGAGTGTCGCTGTCGTAGTCGAATTTACAACCATCTTGTGTAAATGACATGGCCAGCGTTGCCACATATCCCTGTTTTTGTCACGATAACAACTCATAATCACGCTTACTATTTCTATCTCCCCTTATGTGACCTCTCAAAAAAAAATTTTATTTGCTGATATTTTAGTTAAAAATCACTGCAACTATTGAATTAAAAAAATTTAACTAACGCACACTCTGTCCTAAGGACCTAATTTGTTTTACAAACATATAAAGCGGTCTGCTTAGAAGAAATTTTGGAAATTGAAAGTATTAACTCACACGTTGCACTAAGCAAAATATTTTTGTTCTGATAAATGGCATAATTTGCCTCGTTTTTGTTTCAAAAATTGGCTTCTTTCATCAAAACTTTTAGCTATAAATGCCCAATAAATATTACACGACAGCATGAACATGAAAAAACGGCGAAAACATAATAATTAACCCAATCACAGTTCCGCAAAGTGTGTATTTATTTAAGGCTAACTGAACACCCACTTGACCGCAGAATTTAAAAATGACAAATTTCAAATTTATTCAAGGATTTTTAAAATAAAACCCCAGAGCAGAAAAATAAATTATTTTTTTTATTTTTTTTTTTTTTTTTGTAAGTAAAATTAAATCAAAACAAAAAATACATATATTTGTGGCGATGCCTTTTTTATTTCTTTTGCTCTTGAGCACAAACTGAACCATTAATAAAAACGTATGCAGCCAAAAAAAAAAAAAAAAAGTTAAATTTGTTAGTGCCAAGACATGTCTTTGAATTGTTAATGAATACTAGACTCAGAAAAAATTTTTAAATTGAGCGTAATGTCCCAATCAAACTATTTTGTCTGCAGTAACCAATTCCCGCTCCTCATTATAATTCTAATTTTTATTTTAGAAAAAAATGAGTGCTAAGCCAATTGCTTGTGTCATTGTTACTGAATTCGTTTTTATTTTGGTCTTAGTTTCATGTTAAAAAAGATACAAAAGTTTCAATTAGTTTGCGGCAAACGTTTCTGAAAAGTTTCGTCTGTTTTCATATATTGAAAATATCAGAAAACAAAAACTTGTAGTGGCGTTTTAAAACTTTTAAAAGGAAATATAAATTTAAAAGTTTGTTTATTTCTCTGCAAGGGAACAATAGTTTGTTGCGTACAAAACAAAGTACATAAATTTGTTTTGTTTTTTAATACAAAATATATTTACTCGTAGCAAAGAAACTATCGTGAAGTTATACAGAAAGAGCTACTGAATGTGATCTTGCTAAAAATTCGCATACGCCTTTTCAAAGTATAGGGCTGCTTAAATATTTAATACTAGATTTTTTTTGACCACTCTCACTTGGCTCTGTTCTTTATAACGTAAGTCGGTATCCTTAGATTCGTTACTATTAGAGTCAGTATCTTTAGAGAGTGTATCAGTTTTAAGAGAAATCCTTTTAGAAATAGAATTTTAATTGTTATAAAAAAACCCATAAAAATAAATGTAGAAATTTAGGGTGGCATCCCTCTATCGTTCTGTAAAAAAGAGATCGATAGCATATTCTTGCGAAAGGCACAGTCCAGATGGAGAGACGAAGGGACGTGTAATACGGCGAGGATGATCTGGCCTAGGCTGGATAGCAGTCGCAGTAGGGATTTGTTGGGGCTCCAAAGAGCCCGACTGAGAAATGTGGTGGCTGTAGTAACGGGACACTGCAACTTTGGCAACCATGCTAGAAGAATGGGTTTGCGTTTTTATGACTACTGTAGAAGTTGTCAGGACGAGGAGGAGGAGGAGACTGTGGAGCACCTTCTCTGCCAATGTCCGGCCCTGGAAGAGCGGCGCATGATCCACTTCGGTGAGCGACGCCTGCAGGGTCTCACTGCGCTGTCTTCTTTCTTTCATTCTTTCTCTATCTTCTTTCCTCCCCTTCACTCTGCTATCACTATCTCTATACAGGTATCACAAAGGAACCACGTCAGAGAACCCAAGTGAGCCCAGCTTTGTTTTACTTCTTTCGGGCGACCTGTTAACCTAGCCTTACCTAACCTAGGGTGGCTTTTAAATTAGTGAGAGTGTGCTAACCTATTAATCTGTTGGTCGCATATTCAATTCCTGGAGTAAATGGTTAAAAAATATTAGAGATAAAATTAAAATCTTAGAATTAATTTCTAATATCAAATAATAAATAATAAATAGAGCCATTCACTACTTTATATGTTAAGTGGCTCATGCCTTTGTTAGCTTTATTATCAGTGCTAAATAGAATATTTCAAAGCATAATTTCAGGCTTAAATTAAGTAAGGACACACAACATTTTAAATAGTGGTGAGTGAATATCTTTCAAAAGTGGGCGTAAAAATGGGCGTGGCTAAACAAAAACTATATGGCGCCTTCTCTTGGTGTATAGAGACAAATCTGTTGCAAAACAAAAATTTTTATAGGGAACAAACATTTATATGGATTAAGGTCACGCAGTAGGTTATACCATGATTCCAATGAAGGGAAACTTGAGCCTCAATTTAATTTAAATTTTAAACAAAATTATCGTGTTAATGGTGACATTTGAATAATTTTTGCTTTCTAAGCTGTTGTTTGACAAAGGCTGAGAGTTATTTATGGTCAGCTGGGTTGTAAGCACATCTAGTTTCAATACAATTCCATACAGAATCGTAATGTATGTTTGTTGTTTATATGTTTGTTTTTGTAAAGATTTTTATAGTGTTGACAACAACTGCCTGTAACAGCAACAACAAAGGATATCAATGACAAACAATAAACAGCAAACAGCAGCTACCAGAGCAAGCAGCTTGAATTTAAAGAAGAGAAAAAAAAAACTATTTAAAAACAATATTGCAGATGCAGTAAGCCTAAGAGGGTATAAATTGATTTTGTGGCTGGTACTCCTGCTGATGCTGATGTTTCTTGCCTGACTGTCTGGTTGCCTGCTCTACTTGCAACGAAAACAACAACAACAATGAAGAGAAAAAAAAACCAATAACAATAAAATACAATAAACACCGATTATAAACATTTTTGTTGGTTTTATTCTTTTACTTCTTCTATTAATGTTGTTGTTTATTGAATGCGTTATCTTGCGTTGCTGCTTTTCTTGTTGTTGCTGTTGTGTTGTGTTACCATACAAATAAATTTATATTTATTTATTATTATTTGTTGCTGCTCTGCTCAGCTGGCTATTGCCACTACGTTTGCTATTTTTTGTCGTCATTATTACGATTATTATTATGATGGCGATAATCATTTCATTGCTCGCTCCTATTGTTATTATTATTATTATTATTATCGATAATGTTCTATCTTGTTTGTTACTTATTGTTATTGTTGAGGTTGTGTGTATGTTTGAGTGTGCATCTGTGTATGTAGACAAATGATGATGTTAGATAGAATTGTTATACTAATAATAAGTGTAATAAAAGAAATAATAACAATAACAGAGATTTTACACTGAAGAAAATAGAAAAAATATGAAGGCCAGCAAACAAAAATTGGATAGAGAGTAAAATGTGGAAGCTTTTGAAAAGAATAGATAAAAACATGTAGAACTACAGTTGAAATGAAAACGGAGTCTTGCGACTCTAATTGAATTCCGTTTAAGACGCCACGTAAACCAACCGCTGATATGTCAGTTGATTATGGAAGGTCCTTTCAAGAAATCACTTTAAAATTAAATCAGATGGACTGAAAAAAAGCATCTATCGATTAGTTTGTCGACTAGTTAGACAGTCTGTGAATCGTTTTCAACAAAATTTGCTTTTTTTTACTTTTCCGGCTAAAGGCTTGTTAAAAAGAAAAAGATTTTTGTTTTTTTTTTTTTATATTTTTAATTTTTTTAATATTCACTTGATCCCTGTGTAAGAGTGAGATACAAAATTACTTATACACAAGAGTTTCCTATTTAGATATTTCTGTCAACTCTGCCAGTCAAATGGCAGATCAATTGAGTGTCACTGGTCTTGTAGAGCAGTTGCTCAATATCGAATGTGCTGATTTGAATTCTGATTAAGCAACAGGCTTCCCAAATAAGGTTCCCTGATGATCACTTTTAAATGACTAATTTTGACTAAAAGTCATACTTGAAATTTTTTTTTTATTTATTTGTTAGTTTATTTGACCTTTTTCTTATTTTATAAATTTATTTTCACTTCAATATTTCACTTCAACTTGCGTAGCTTCTTCAGGATATAATTGTAATTATATCGATATAACATAAGACCTCAAGCTTAATAAAATATTTTTTCTCGATGTTTGTAGGCACTCTCACTCACTTTCTTTCTTTCTTTCTCTATCTTCTTTCCTCCCCTTCACTATTACTATCCCTCCTCTTCTTTATTTTCCTCTATACAGATATCACAAAGGGACCACGTCAGAGGACCCAAGTGAGCCCAGCTCTTGTTTTATTTCTTTCGGGCAACCTGTTAACCTAACCTTGCGGGCAGTGTGGGTAAGCAATTCTGATGAGATGAAAGGTAAATATAAACTGTGAGTTGCTATGCCGCTGATGGCTGCACTATTTACTTGTCGATTTACAAATAATAGTTTAAATTGCTATTTTTCATTGTTGTATAGTTTTTATTGCTGTTGTTGTGTGGTAAATTGCTGCTGCCGTGCTTTTTTTTTTGTGTTTGCAAACACTCATGTTGTTACAGTTATTACTTTCCAGCAACAAAAACCCACACTTGCACACTTAATTATACACTTACACTTACATTAATACAAATTTATCTTAAATCGTGTTTTTTTTTTCTTTGCTACTGGCGTTGCTGGCGACGTCACTGTCATCATCGCCAGCCTGTAAGGTTTTCATTGTATCTCAAGGTATTTAGCTGTTTTGTCTTGCTATCTTTCATTCCTACTGTTTGACTTTCTACTTTTCTGGTGTTTGTATTGCATTTTTTAAAAATAATCACTTTTAATGAGGGCCAGGGCGGGAACTGGAATAATAAGCACATGATGAATGCTTAGATGATGATGGAAACGTTTTTTTGTTAGCTTCACGTGCCGCACATTAAGCAGAGGGTCGTTCAGTCTCATAGTTGATACCTAAATAAATATTTCCTTCTTTCTTTCTTTTGTTTTCTTAGGAAATATTTTATAACAAAAAAAAAAAAAAAAAAAAAAAAACTAAAAACCATTAATGAAGGAAATATGTTTAATTTGCTCAGCTCAAGTATTAGTTTTGTTTGTTTTCATTGCTTCAATTCTAAAATTAATATTCAAATATGGCCACAATTACAATTTATTGTTAATAAAATATTTTATAAATAAATTTATAAATTATTGAAGAGGTAGAGGACTTTAAGCAAGAGCCGTAAATTAATCTGCAACCCAATGGATTTACAAGAATTTATGGATTTTAGGGAGGCCATAATTTTCTCGGTATTTCATTAATTTTAAATGAAAATCACAATAAAAAGCAAATTTATTTGAGTAGAAAATGCTCACGTAATTGTACAATTAAGCCTTACAAACATTTTATTTAGCTGGTTGAATTAATTATATTTTTCTATAAAAATATTGATTGTCTATCAAATAAATCTTATTAGTAATTTAAGCAATTAATCAGAGTGAATGAATAAATTCAGTGAAAACGCATTAATCATTACAAAATGTAGTTGTAAGCATGCATGAGCAAACACTTGCACACTTGAACACTTGCACACTTGCACACACAAGGGCTTATTGGTTTTGCAATTCGTTTAGATAACCGATTATAAGCCTAATGGCGCCCCACTAATTTCACCTGTCAATGTTTTTAAAACATTTTGGATAGAGTTGCATACGCTTGTTTGTTTGTGTTTAATACTGATAAGCAGAGAAACTCATACACACACACACACACCACCACACACACAGCTAAGCCAACAAGTGCATAAATAACTAATACTCATAGTCAAATTAGTTTAAGCAATAAACAAACAAAAGATTTGAATTTATGGGTTTTGTGCGGTCGTCGTTAATAAAATTACAATGAGAGCTGCAAAAATGGCTGGTATTCACCAGTATTTTTATGTGCTGGCTTTTTAACACAATTTAAATAGTTTTGCAATTAATTACAGGTTACAATTTTGTTGACAGACATGGGAGGCAGTGAGTTCAGTTAGGTTAGGTTAGGTGGCACAGAGCCTACAGCAAGATGCCAAAAAAAAATAGGAAGCAGAAATCTAAAGAGAAATAGTTAATTAGAAAAGTATTAAAACAAAAAGTCCGTCACTTAAACCTATGGTTACTTCTAAGGAAGGTAGATAGCATGCGAAGTAAAACTTACGCTGCTCCTCCAGCTTATTTTCTTTTTTCTTTTAGCTTTGGCAACAAGCAGAAAACATGCAGGGTTTTGCTAGGAATTGTAACAGTGAACCACCCACAGATTTACAAGGTCATTACCTAAAAATTGTTTGTTGTATTTGATTAAAAGAAAAATACGAAATTCCGCCGTGAAGTTATCTCATAAAACATGTGACGAAAAAAAGTTATTTTTAAAGCAAAATTTAAAAATTTTATTTTTTAAAAATTACGTTAAATATTATTAGAGTGTAGCCAGTCGCGATCTCTAATGAATGATTTTGAAAAAGGTCTAATTAGTCGCACTTAGAAAACATTTAATTTAATGCTAGTTGAAATTTCAATTGATCTGCCCAGCAGATGGTGCTGGTGCTGGAGTTGGTCTCTGGCTTATTTATCTACCACCTGTTTTTACCCGGTCTTGTACGGTCCTTTACTCTATGAGTACGATTTCTTAGAGTAAAAAGATCGAATATACAAAAATATTTTCATCAAAACCCAATTTGAATTATATGAGATTTAAAATATACCATGCCCACTTTTAAAATTTTTCTGAAATTGAAAAGCTTCTACACCGATTTAGCTAATTTTTTATTATATGTTCGGCATAACTCAACATATTTTTAATGAAAATAAAAAATTTTCACGCCCATTACTACGGCCACTTTTTTGATTTATTTAAAAACGGAGAATGGCTGAACCAATTTGGCTAATTTTTTCTTTACATGTTCAAAACAAGCCAACAAATTTTTTTATGAAAACAAAAATTTACCACGCCCACTTTTTAAATGTATGTCAAATAGGAGAACAGCATAGCCCAACTTATATTTTTCTTCTCTTTTTAATAATTTTTTTTATATAAATAAAAATTGAAGGTAAAACAACGTTTGGCGGGTAATATATTTACCACAAATATGACCTTAGATTACATTAATTTTTTATTTAAATACAACATTTTTTTATAACTTTATTATTTAAATTAAATTCCTCTCATACAAGTCATGTTAAATTATAAAAATATTTGCCAAAAAGTAGGGGTTACGATTATTTCGACAAATATTTGTGTAATGGGACCGTAGCTTCAGCAGTTGTTTGTATAAATTCAATTATCTCATTTTTCTGCCTTCGTAAACGTCTGCTGATTTGTAGTGCAAAGCCTCATATATAGTTCTAAGCAGAGCATGGCCTTCTTAAATATATATATTTAGCAACAAATTGGAAAAAAAAATCGCCACTGTAGCATCATTTAAAATGGCAATGCAGTGATATTCAATGCTAAAGAGTCATTGCTGTTAAATTTTGACTTTGCTAAGAAAAGAATTTCCTAATTTTCTTTCATTTAAGTTCAAAATGAACTCTTGTGGTTGTAATTTTTTAGCCTTTAGCTGGCAATAAAACTCCCCTTTATTATTAAAAAAAAAAATAAAAAATTAAAGACTTTGTAAGGCTTAAAAACAGCTTTTGCTTAAGCTGTAAATTAAAATCTGACACTAATTTAAATATCTTTTAAGCTTAACCTTAACTTATCACTCAATTTTAGCTTTAAAATCTAATCAAAAATAGATTAGTTGCTACTGTTAACTTGTAACAGCCTTATAGTTCATAATAGCTTTAAGACTTTTTTGTTTAATATTAAATTAAATTATTAACCCTTAAAACTGTCATCTTAAAAACTTGATAATTTTTTTATTTGTAAAAATTTGTTGTGGCCTTGTCGCTTAAATTATAGTTTTGCTTACAAGTAACGGAATTTTTTTTTTTTTTTTTGTTACTGAACAAGTTCTTTTTATTGCTGTTAATTTTGAAAACAAAACAAATATAAAGAAACCAGCAAACGTATGTGTGGGTGTAGTTTTTTTTTTGTATTCTGGTTGGCGTTTTTTGGCATTGTGTAGGTGTCGTTTTCTCTTCCAATTTAGTCATTGTTTTTTTATAAAAAGCCTCGGTATTATTAAGCCTTCAATAAATATAAAATAAAAACAATAAAAACAAATTTATACTCGTGCTTGTTGGTAAATGCGGGTATCAAATGACTTTATGCACGTACATATTTGAATTTTAAGTTGCACACACACACACATACACACGCACATACACTTGTGCTTCTTGTAATTTGTTGTAAAACATTTCAATGGCACGCGTCTTTGCTTTTGTTATGGGTTACACTTTGAAGATGATGGTGGTGTGGTGGCAATTCAGCGGCAAGCTGCAGAGTGTTTTTTTTTTATAAAAACAAAAACATGACCGAACAATTTGTAAATTGTTAATTGGCTTAGAATTAGAGTTAAGTAAAAGGCAAAAAATGTCTTGTGCAAATCAAACTATAACTAAATGCAATTGCCTCTGCTGAATATTGAAGGAGCCATTAGAAATGACCTAGACCTTTTGACATAAAAATTTAAAAAAAATATTTCAGTAATAAAAAAGTCTTTAATCAAAGTAAGTAATAAATTTTTGGCTCAACAAAAATAAAATTTTTTTAAAGAATTTTGTTTTACAAATTTAAAAAAAAAATTTTTTTTTAAATCAATTTGAACAAAAATTTTTATCAAATAAAATTTTTTCAAAAAATATTTTTTTTATTAAAGGTTTTTTTGGATAATTTTTTAAAAAAGTTCAAGTGATTTTAAATTTAAAAAAAAATTTTGCAAGTTCTTTTAAATTGATTTTTACCCTCTTATCCAAAAAAAATAAAAAAATTAGCGTAGACTTTAAAGTCAACAATATCGAAATTTTCATATATTTTTTTCATAAATTTTACTTTAAAGTCTACTTGACTCTTATTCAAAAAAATTTTACGTAGACTTTAAAGTAAAATTTATGAAAAAAATTTACTAAAAATTCCGATAATGTTGACTTTGAAGTCTACGTTGTTTTTTTTTTTTTGAAAAAAAATTAAAAATCAATTTAAAAGAATTTGATTGTTTTAAAAGCAATTGAAATTTTTATTATTAATATTGAATTGAAATATTTTTTTTTGATAGGATCTAAAAGTCAGTATAATAAAAAATTATTAAAAAAGACAATAATTTCAAAAATTTATTGTGTTTTTGTTTTTTAGTGTAACTAAAGCAAATAAATTCTAGCAAACAATGCTAACAAAGAATGCTGCCAAGAGGTCATGAGATATAATTCTTTTAAGCCTTCAACTTATCATTTTTTTTCTTTTCTTTGTAATAAAATTCCTTTACATCTAACTAGCTTGCAAACTGACTTACAAACCCATACATTTTCTCAGTTTTGCTTTATTTTTTAAATGAATGTGAGAATATTAAAGAATTTTTCCTGCTGATTTTTTTTTTATTTTATTTTCAATTAAAGTATAACTACGTACGCATGAGATCATCATTGTTAGTATCTGGGGACTGTGATGGCAATTTTAACGTTTACGTCTTGAATTTCTATGTGCTTTTATCGTTTTTGTTATTGATGTTTTTGAAGCGCTTAGCCAAAGTGTTAGCAATAGGCATAATAGGCTTGCAAAGCATTCCATAAGGGTACGAGGGAGCCCACACAAAAACAAAGTAAATTTGTTTCCAATCAAAAATTCAATTGTGATAATCAAATTTTTTAGTTTGCAGCAACCATAATTCGATACTACAGTTCAAAATTTAATTATATTTAGTAAAAATATTTCGGGCTGTAAGATCAATTTTTTTATTGTTAAGTTCAAAAAAATCGATTATGATAACTGAATGTTTGATTGGAAATAATTTTAGTTCTCACAACCGAAGTTGTTTTCTCAGTGCATGTTCTGTGCGAGTGCCCAGCAGTGGCCAGACTTAGTGAGACACTGGTCGTAAAAAGCTTAAGCATGATTAATCCTACAATAATTACGGGATTTTTTTAGCAGTTAGGAATGAATGGAATTTTTTTAATCAAGAGCTATTTTTGTTGGTTTAGATTGCAAAGGGCTGTAAAATAAAAGCAACAGAAGTGGGTTAATATGGACGAAGAAAGTGAGGGTCTTTACAGTTATTTTAAAGGTGACTGTGTGTTTAATTCGTCATTGCCAAATATGGCATAATTTTTTTTTTTTTAATTTTCTGGTTTTTTTTTTCAACATTTTGTTGCTGTGTAAATCGTAGGAAATATTTTGTAGTTTATTTTAACAAAAATTTATACATTTGTTGTGTGTATGTATGTGTGTTTGTGTACTACACAAACAAACAGGCGAGTTTTTTTGTAACATCATGCAGTTGTAAGGCAGATATTAAAATAAAACAACAACATCAACAGCAGTAGCAGTTACAGCAGCAATTGTAGTACCAAGAGCAACAGCAAAAACATCAACAATTGATGAAAACAACAACAGCAACAGCAAATACAGAAAAGAAAACATTGCCGTGTGACAACATTGATCAAAGATGACCTACATACACCTACAAAATGGACACATAAAAACAACAATAACAAAAAAAAAAAAAAAAAAAAAAAATAACAGTAAATACTACAACTAGTACCACTACTACACAATTACTATAGCAACAACAAGAACGTTGTAAAGAGAATTATATTTCTGTATATGAAATTCGAAATATAAAATTGTATCTAGATAATAAAACAAAACGATACAACAACAGCAAAAGAAGACAAACAACAACACCAAACAGAAGCAGAAGAAAAAAAAAACAAAATTTAAAATAAACAATTGCAGTAAAATAAAAAATGAATGCAACTACATGATGTTTATAATGCGTATGAATACAAATGAATGCCAGGGATGTATCGCGTTACGCATAATATGCAATTTTCACATACTAACACAGATATACCAGCAGTACCTAAGCACTACTACAGGGATAAAATGTAATACAAACACACATAAGCTGGCTACTGGGCCTGATGCATTGACATGACAAAAGTGTATGCATGAGTGTAAGTTTGGGTGTGTGAGGGTGTACTGGGGATGAGCGAAATGTTTAAATTTTCAATGATATTCATGAGCAGCAGTTTGTTGTTGGTGGGTTTTGCCTTGTAACTACCACAAAAGTTCACATATTGAATATTGTTAAAGCATTGATTTGATGGCATATCGAACACAAAAAGATATCAAATCATTTTTAAAAATAACAAACATGCACACACTTGCATAAACACTTATGCAGTCAAAGATAGACCGATTTAAAAGCACAGATAAACTCAAATACACAATCTAGCACACACAAATGTTTATTGTAATTTTCTGTGAAGGTTATATTTTACAAAAACATGCGATTTATTCCACCAACAAAAAAAGTACAAAAACTCTTGGCATAAATTTAATAAAGAACACTGATTGCAAATCTACAGAGAAAAGTTTTATAAATAAAATTTTGGAAGCGCTTCCAAAGAAACATACAAAAAGGGGTTTGGTAAAAGGTATGCAAGCCACAGTTCACAATCTTTAGTTTAGTAACGAGTGTCAGCAGTTCACTAGAGATCGCGAGTTTAGGTTTTAGATAATACAAGCTTACAACAGCAAGTCAGTATTGTGGACCAATAACATTAATGAAAATGGTTTTCAAGTATTTTTAGGGCTGTATTCAAATCTGTTTTTTTTTTTTTTTTGTATTAACTAAATTGAAGAGGTAACGCAAGTTATAACATCATTACTTGAAAATAGTTGTTTCTATGTGTTAAAAACGAAAATCCGAAAATCCGCTATCAAATTTACTTTAAAACGTCTTTACATCGTTTTTAAATCTGCTTAGTACAGGGTGGGCCAAAAGAAACCAAGGGGTGTAAAAGTTTAATAACTTTTTTGTTTATTAATTTTTTTTTTATTTTTTCTTTCAGATTATATAGACAACACTTGGAGAATTTATAATGGAGAGGTTCCCAACTGAACAGAGAACCAGAACAATAGAATTTTATTATTTAAACCAGAGATCAATTATTTTAACGCTCATTTTCATTTGAATGGCTTTGTTAACAAGCAGAACTGAAGGTTCTGGGGTTCTCAAAATCCAAGAGCCATTCATCAACGCCAATTGCACCCCATCAGGTGTACAGTATGGTGTGGGATCACATCTGAAAATGTCATTGGGCCCTACTTCTTCGATAATGAAGATGGAAGTGCTGTAACCGTAAAGGTATCGTTTTATAATAGAAAATTTTGTACGTCCTGCTCTTGAAAACAGACCTGGTATGTGGTTTCAGCAGGACGGAGCCACTGCCCATACTGCCCGAGACACAATGGCACTTTTAAGTCAAATTTTTGGAGAGCGAATAATTTCTCGAAATTCGGAAATTATTTGGCCAGCGCGATCGCCAGATTTGACAGCACCCGACTATTTTCTTTGGGGTTTTTTGAAGGAGCGAGTGCATGTAAACAAGCCAGAGACAATCCTTGAACTCAAGGCAAACATTGTTGCAGAAATTCGAACGATGTTATGGAAAATGCTCTAAAAAGAGCCCATCAGTACGAAGCTGAAAACGGTGGTCATTTAAGAGACATCATTTTTCATACTTAGTGTAAAAAAATTTCCATTTTGTATATTATATAATCTGAAAGAAAAAATAAAAAAAAGTTATTAAACTTTTACACCCCTTGGTTTCTTTTGGCCCACCCTATAGTTTTAGAAATATTGCAAAAATTGCAACAAAAAATTAAGTTTTTTATGCAAAATTAAAAAATTTTTAATATTCAAAAAATTCTTTAAAATAGAAAAATACAAAAATCCACAAGGTTTTTTATTCCAGCATGAAGCCACATAAGTTTCAAAGAAAACGAGTCATATTTCATTAAAATCCTTGAACAACTTTTGATTTTATTCACAATTAAGTTGATCTACTACTCAGAAAAAGACACTGGATCTAATTAGACATTCGGAGGAAGCAAAATATTTGAAGGTATCATCTTAACCATGGCGTTATCGGCATTACCACAAATTGCAGATTTTAAATCAGCGACCCGAAATACTTTGGAATCAATTTTCATTTGCTCTGGTCTAAAATCGTGTGTACTTGTGTAATCAAAAAGCCTTAAAATTCTTTAGTTTATTTAACAATTTTATTCAAAGTTCAAATTCTTTCTAGCTTTCCTCTGTAAAAAATAAAGGTTCTCATAAAGCCAACAGGTTTTGGACACAATTTTTTAGAATGTGTTTCTTTTTCTCATTTTTTGTCATTCTAAATACTTTCATCTTTAGAATATTAAATGGAAAAAAAATCCATTTAGAATTTCTTGATCAAAACAATGAGGAGTCACAATCTGAACTAAAACAATAAACCGATGCTTGTCAGTAAAGATTTAATACAACAACAGACTAAAAAATAGCTGACAAAAAATAATTCACAACAAAAAAAAAAAAAAGGAAAAAAATTAAACAGTTTTAGTGCAAATACGTTGTTGACATTTTATGCTGCATGCAACACACAGAGAAAGTTACAGCTCGGTAGGTGCATTGCATAGCAGGCAATTGCAAAGCATGTGCACAGTCATGATATGATGCTGCTTGCCATGTTTGCAAAATTGTCATCATCCAGAACGCCCGCCAGAGTCATGCTATGTACTCTGTGTGTGCTGCTTTCATTTTGACCATTGTTGTGCCTGCTAAGGCGTACTTTTCACATGTGACGTGAGCTTCTTTAACTGTATGTGTGTTCATTTTTTTTTTTTTTTTTTTTTTGTAACATTTCAAAAAGTTATTTATACGATGGATGGTCGAACGTTGAAACAACAAGGTGACTTATTGTGAAAATACTTAACCAATCATACCATTGATTGGTGAGAAAATGAGAAATTACATTTTTATGCTAATGTTGTTGATGTTGTTGCTGCCAAGGCTCGTTCAAAAAATCAATTTTATCAACAACAAAAACAAAAAGAGAGTAAAAACCCAAAGAAAAATTGGTATAATAAACAGCAGCTTTTGTGTTTAGAGTTGTTGGTTGGTTGCTTATCATACGCTGCTGTTTGTTTGGATTTATAGGACTTTGCACAAATAACAACAACAAGCAAAATAAAACATTTATTGTATTGAATTGTAGGTATTGTTTTCTTAAATTTATATAAGTTTGTGCAGTTGGTTAGTAGGCCTGTTGCAAAATGCCCTTAATTGGGTTTGTTATAATGACTTAACTTAACAGGCTAACAGGCGAACTGGCTGGCTAGTTGGCTGACTGTTAATATCGCTTCCTAAATAAAGAAACTAAAACAAACAAAAAATATATCAAGAAAATCAACAGTTTTGTTGTTTATAGTGAAACATTGGCATGAATTTAAAAGCATTTCTTTTGCTCTGACATGTTTTTTGTAACATTTTTCATAATTGTCCTCCAAATTGTGTTAACTGCAGCAACAACAGAACAAGAAGCACAATAAATAATAAAACAAATTTCAATCTTCATGCAATAAAACGAAAACCAAATAAATTGTTTCCATGGAAAACTTCGTCAAGCAGCGTATGTACAATGAGTGCGTTTAAAAAGCCATAAAAAAACAAGCAAATTGATTCCGTTGCAATAAGCTGCAGTGGAACCATGTGAAAACAATAAACACCCGCACTCCATAAATGGAGTTGGAGGAGTTTGTAATATAGGTTGTGCCTCAATTTTTTACAAAAAAAAAAAAGGCAGAAATGACAATTACTTTATTACGCAAGTCGAAAACATTTAGCTGCACTTGTATGTGACATTCTTGGGACACCAAAAATTACAAAGAAAAATTAATTAAAAAAAAAAAAAGAAACAAGAAAACCTGGAGAAATTTGTTTTTATGCACCTGCACCTTTTAAAAGCGAATCTTCATTTATTCCTTTTTTAGGCCTTACTTGCTGTTGTTTGCCTTTCAAATTTTCATTTATTGTAGCCAAAATATCGTTCAAATTGTTTTTACTTTTATTGCATTATTAAAATCATAAAAGGACAATAAATTGCACAGTTCCAATGCCTACGAAGGCACAACGATGTAAACGAATGCTTAACAAAGATAGCGTGCGCCTACAAACGTTTTTTGATTTTAATTGGCGTAAATTTGGAAATCTGGCAGCAGAAAAGAAAATTTGAAACACATGTAAAATAGCAGAACATGAGAAAAAATTATTTATTTGTAGCTTAATTTTTATGTTGCATTTAAAATTGGGCAACTCATACACACTCTCAAACTAGTTCTCGAACAAGCATGCAAACTAAAGAACAAATCACCGCATTCGATATCAAGCAATTTCTATCGAAATTTACAAATTATTTCATATAAAAAGGCTAAAAATTCAATCGACTTTATTCGATATCGCATGCGATTTGGCCCCAGTTCGTTAAACACAAAACTAAAATTTTTCATGGTAGACTTTTTATTAAAGTCGACTAAAGCGATTATTTCTTATTAGCATCGAAATATTGCGTATCATAGTATTTTCAAATTTTTTTTGGCAATATGTTGAATTGATATGTTTGAGACCGAGTTCGAAGTGGTTTGAGATCAGTTAAACTAGTTTGACGCTAGTATATCTTTGTTGCATATTTTAGTTTGATGATTTTATCACAATTTTATTTAAATATAAAATTTTTGTTATATAAATACATTTGCAAAAACTTTAATTAAAATGCTTTATATTTATAAAATTTTCAATTTTAAAATTACGTCATCCTTAGTATGTTCGAGACTGAGTTTGAGATGGTTTGAGATCAGCTGAACTAGTTTAACGCTGGTATAGTGTAAAGGGTGTTTTTTATAGACGTATAGAATTTTAAATTGCAATAAAACAACGATGGATTATTCGATTGACATGAATTTTATTTATCCGAAAGATAATCTTGTGGCATTACATTTTAAATATGATTTCTGGCATATGACCGCTACGGCTGGCTCGGATGTAGTCAATTTTCGATGACTTTTTCCAACATTTGTGGCCGTATATCGGCAATAACACGGCGAATGTTGTCTTCCAAATGGTCAAGTGTTTGTGGCTTATCCGCATAGACCAATGACTTTACATAGCCTCACAGAAAGTAGTCTAGCGGTGTTAAGTCACAAGATCTTGGAGGCAAATTCACAGGTCCAAAACGTGAAATTAGGCGGTTACCAAACGTGTCTTTCAATAAATCGATTGTAGCACGAGCTGTGTGACATGTTGCCCCGTCTTGTTGGAACCACAGCTCCTGGACAATTCAGGAATGAAAAAGTTAGTAATCATGGCTCTATACCGATCACCATTAACTGTAACGTTCTGGCCATCATCGTTTTTGAAGAAGTACGGATCAATGATTCCACCAGCCCATAAAGCGCACCAAACAGTCAGTTTTTTTTGGATGTAACGGTGTTTCGACATACACTTGAGGATTAGCTTCACTCCAAATGCGGCAGTTTTATTTGTTGACGTAGAAATTTAACCAGAAATGCGCTTCATCGCTAAACAAAATTCGCTTATGAAAATCAGGAACAACGACAATCTCGTTTTGTGCCTATTTGCAAGCGTTGTTCAGGCGTGAGTCTATTCATGATGAATTGCCAAACCAAACTGAGACTTGACACTTGTTAGCTGTTAAATCGGTCGCCATCTTGAACAGTAATGCCAACTTAAAGTTCTTTACGTCTATAAAAAATTTTTATTTGAAACTCTGTGACTCTTATTAAGTTCGAGAGTGAGTTCGACACTTGGTTTGAGAGCATGTTCCAGTTGGTTCCATACATTTTGCATATATTGTATGCAAATCATATTTTTTGTTTGTTTTCCTTTTTAAATTACAGTTTTTGTGTTATTTTTCTTATTAACTTATTTTTAGCTGATATTTTATGTATCTAAAACTTAAAAAAAAATACTTTTAAATACAAGACTTAAATTCATTTTTGTCTTATGTATTTAATATTTTAATAAATTCACTTACTGAAATTTAAATACAGTTTAATGTAAATACTGTTTATATTTAACAAATATTCTTTTGTTTTTTCTTAGATAAACTGTTTTTAAAAAAAATGCTAGATAAACAGATTCAAAATTAAATTCAACTAAAACCGTTTTAGTGAGGCAATCACACATTGGAGCCATAGCCATAGCCCAGCATTTATGTAAATAAGCAAAAAATAATATTAAGCCAAACTATTTTTTGTCAAAATGAAACTTAAAAAGATACACATCATTTTTTTTTTTCTTCTAAGATTGTACAAAGATTGTTATAGTTAAGCACTAAATAAGAAAAAAATGGAAATAACTACTTGATATGTTATTGTTTGGGGTTTTTTTGCTTTATTGTTTCTATTATTTTTTAAAGATTTTTTTGTCTAAACATAAAAGACGTAGAAACAGACGGGTGTTGAAAAATGAAAAATAAAATATCAACACTAATTGACACTTCAACGAGATTTAGGTTTTTTAAAGACAAGAAGAAAAAATATTTGTGACTTTAAAAAAATGTTAAAGCTATTTAGGTAAATAATAAAACAACATTAAATGATTTCATTAAAGTCCTAAGTTTCATTTCAAAAATTTTAGAGGAGAAGAAAAAAAAAGTTCGATGTTAAGAAAAAATAAAACTTTTTAAGGTTTTTCACTTTTACAATTAAAAATAACATTAACAAAGCAAAGCTTTGAAAAGTCTTCTTAATTTTCCCTAATATCGACTTCAGTGACTTTTAAAATTTTTAAAAAGTAACTTAGGCCTTTAATGCAATCATATGGCGATATGTGAATGGAATTTATGGTAGAAAATCAAAGAAAAATATTAACTGCTGTGACTGCATTAGAGCATGAAAAAATTTATTTATTTATAAGTTTATTTAATTTTGTCTTTTTTAATTAAAAAGGTTACTTTTTGTCAACCTTAAGGCCGGATTATAAATATTTATTTTAATATCTTCAGGATAAAATTACAAAATTGATTTTCTCTCAGCTGATGAAAAAATCGTTTATCAAATTAATTTATTTTTTAAAGAGCACAAATTTTGCGAAGCCTTTTTGCTTATTAACAAAAAATAGCCTGGGTCAGCGAAGAAATCGAACCTCCAGGCCCCAGATTGATAGCATAGCACACTAACTACTAGTCTATGGGGATTAGATTTTATTTTTTCCTTTAATGCTTTAGATATTTTAGGTGGAACTGTAAGAAATTGTGTTAGAAGCATGTGAGCCATTTGTAATACTTTCTCGAGTGAAAATAATAAAAAGAAATTTTTATTTTGTGTATGAACATGAAAAACACTCACACATATTATGTCAGCTATTTTCGATAAAAAAAATATGTTTGTGCTAGAGAACGTATAACAGAAATCATAAGTTAGTTGTCACAGCTCATCAGAAAATCTTAGAGTCTTCATGCAAGCGAGGTATTTCTATAAAATTACAATTTTATGAGAACTTTTTCCAATATGGTTTAAATAATGGTGCCTCCTAAGTGACTTACGTGGGCTATTTCCTGAACTAATCCTGCAAAAAAAAATTGTGCCACAAATGTAACATTTAACAATACGAAATCGCAGTACTTTGATACTGTTTGGTTTTAGAGCTTAGCAGAGCAAGAAAAATAGTTAAGCTCTCACTGAACAGGATAATTCACTCAGTTTCACTCAAAACATAAATTTAGAACAGTGAACTTATGAGGTGGTATAAAATCTGCTCTTATAAAAGTAAAATAAAATATTTAGAAAATAAATAATTTAATTAATGAAAATATTACGTTAAATGAATGAATTGAATCATTAAATTAATGAATTGAAGCATTGAATTAATGAGTTGAATCATTGATTAAATTAAATACTTCATTAATCTAATGAAAGTTGTCATTGGTGAAAAAATATTGAAGTTTTCATCGGAATAAAGACAAAATTCAGAGTATGCATAAACAAAATTCTTTCAGTGTATTTCATAAAGAATTTTTAAGGCATTTTTTAATTAAAACTTGATTTAAAAAATTCTTTTTTTATTAATTTTTTTATACGGTAAACTGAAATAAAAAAAGACATTTTTTTTCTCTAACAATTATATTAAATAAGCTGTTATTTTTGAAAGTGGTATAAGTCCACTTTTTTTTTTAAATAAATTACGGGTAATTTTATTAATTTTAGTGATAAAATTACCGTTAATTAATTTTTTTTTTCAAAAGTGGACTTATACCACTTTTGAAAATAACAGCTCAATTATTACATTTAATTGCACAACTAACTAGCAGTTACATAGTGAGAGCAGCAAAAAAAAATTCTAACACACAAGATTGGTTGCTATTGGCGGAGAGCCCTCAACCAATAGAAAACAACACAACACAATTTGTTAAGTATCAATTGTTTTGTATGAATTTTAAAAGCCAACAATTTTTTACTTTATTTGTTTAAAATATTTAAAGCTTTACATTTAGCAAAGTCCAATTAAACACTAGGCTATCTGCTCTGTCATGTCAATTTACAATCTGCTCATCATTTAGCCGAACACAAAACACTTAAATGACAATTAAACTAAACGTATGTATTGTGGTTACCGTTAACAAGATGTGACAGGCAATAAACGCGCTCCAAAGCACTTACACACATGTAACTGTAATCCAGCAGTTACACTTACATGTGTAAAAACATTGTTTTTATGGGAAAACTAAGTAAATTAGAAGTTGTTTAAAAGTTTATGTGCGTGTGTGAGTAAATTACTAAAGCCTTCTTTTGCTGCTGCCTCTTCTTTCTCTTTGCCTTGGAACATAATTAGCAAAGTTTTCCATAAAGTAAACATGGGAATTTCTCTTTCATGTTTTCTTGCCATTTAGAATCAAAAAAAAAAAAAAAACAACAACCAACCCAGTCAGCAACATGTTGATTTTTCTACAACTTTTATTTTTTATTTCCTTCTTATTATTTTCTTTCCTTCTTAGTTTTTTTTTTTTTTTTTTTTTTTATTATAATTACGAGCATAAACTAAAATTGTTTTCTTGCTTTACCGCAGTGACTTAATGACAGACTCTGACTACTTTATTTCAATAGAGCGCAGAAAAGTTATTAAGAAAGTTAATTATGATGTTGTCATATTGAAATGCAAATATTTATTAACACTAAGTAATTGTATTTGTAGAAAAGTTTCCTACCAAGTATTTGTTGTTTTTACTAAGTAATTCATGTTACAACATAAATAACTAATTGCAAACAAAATTAGTTTATTGTGATTGTTGTTGCGTGTGGTCTAGGCGACCAATAACTAAAGAAATAAAAATTTTTTTTAAATAAAAAAACTAGAAAATACAGAATCTAAGTTACAGCTTAACAGTCTTAAGTTATATATGTTTTAATTTAGCGTTGAAATCTGCTTAAAAAATAGAAATAGATTTCTAATTTTTGCTTAAAAAAATAAAATATTTTAATATGAACTTTTAAGCGCACTGAACATACAAACTATGCAGGTAATCAAGGCTTATCTATACAAGGAGAGTGCAGAACGAAAATCATAACAAATACGAATGCATTTTATTTATTTTTTCTTTTAGTCTATTAAAGTTTTCCTTACAGAAAATGAAATTCACAATTTCATAAACATTAAAAAAAAAATTACATGATTTATGTCATTAGGATGCACAGAATCTATACGAACACTATAAAGAGGATAAACCGATTTTAAAAATTCTTTCACCAATATAAAGCTAGTACCATACGCTCTAAAAAATAATGCCACGCCCTATTTTACTTTCATTATACAATGATTTAACAATTAAAATTTTATTTTTCAAATTTTTAAATTTTATTTTTTAA
The DNA here is from genome assembly GCA_947397855.1 of Thelaira solivaga. Lineage (NCBI taxonomy): Eukaryota > Metazoa > Arthropoda > Insecta > Diptera > Tachinidae > Thelaira > Thelaira solivaga. The sequence continues at coordinate 70,890,531 of OX377610.1, read as the reverse complement.
ATTTGGTACATAAAATCACTATATTCCAAGAATGGTCAATATATGCACTTGGATTGGCTACGCCCACTTTTTGGCCATGCCAAGCCAAGTAAAAACCTTATTCTCAACGAATGGTTTTGAAGTGTTATATATACAATTTAATTAGTTTAAGAATTCCTACAAAAAAATTTCAAAATGATCCAAAAAAACTTCCGAACGAACCATAGAAGATTACGAGATGTAACGTATATTATTTTAAAGGGAAGGTCGTCTAGATTTATAATATATTACCCAAGTACTCAGAAAAATTTTTGGATTATTTAAAAAAAATTTTTGAAATTCCCTCATACCCCAGTACTCTACTCCTGAGGGATTTTTACCATTCCCCATTTTACCGAGGTACCATTCCCGATTTTTCCCAGGAAAATTATTAAAATCAAATAGGAGTTCTAAACTTTTTGGAACTGTTTTAACATTTTCTGAAAAATTCGTAGTTTTTATTTTATGATGCAAAACGGAAACTGTGAAAATTCTAAAGAATAACAGTCCTGGGATATATGGCAATTTCAAAAAAATTTTTGAAATAGTTCAAAGTAACTTTTGAGTATTTAAGCGATAGATTACATATCTAGATAGTCTTTTATTTAAAATGGTATGTGTCTTAACTCACAATCTTTAATGGTTCGTTGGGAAGTTGCTAAAATCACTCAGAGCAACAGCACTGGGGTAAATAAAAATTTCAAAATAGTCCAAAGTAACTTCCGGACGAACCATAAAAGATTGCTAGATGGGAAATATATCATTTTAAAGGGGAGTTCGTGTAGATGTTTAATCCACCGCCCAAATACTCAGAAGTTACTTTTGATTATTTAAAAATTTTTTTTGAAATTTCCATTTAGAGCTGCTGCAGACAAAACATAAATTTAATTAAATTAAAGTTTGAAGTGTATAGAACAAATTAATTTGTGTTCAGGAATTTTCTTCAGTCTTAGTTTGTTTATATATCATGTGTTTTAATTTTTTCAAAAAAAGGCTATTTTGAAAAGAAAAATGCTAAATCTAGCCTTAAAAAGGCTAAAATAGCAACACTTAATAAACGCACTTCCTTCACCGCTACTCTTTCTTTTCCATAAAAAATATAATACGAAGCCCTTAAATAACCATTTAATGAAGAAAAAAAATTTTTAATGACATTTTATTCGCACTTAAAAAAATTAGCTGTAATTCCTTTGGGACTTGTTTACGACATTCCAATAATTTGGATTTTTTTGTTGTTATACTCTTTTTTTGATTTTGTATAGAAATGGTGCAAAAAGTGTAAAGAAAACATGTTTGAATTCACACGCTCAAAAAAAGAACGAAACGATGAATGCTGCAAGTGAGATAAATTACAAAATGTATTTTGTTAACGATAAAAATCGCTAAATAATTTATATGTACGAAAAAAAAACAACTGAAATGAAACGAAATAAATATAAACAAGTTTTTTAATGTTGACTTTTTCATTTCCCAAAAGTAAAAATTTTTAGCATTAAAAATGTTAAACAAATTATTACACAGCAAAATTTCTCAGACTTTCTTTAAACGCCTTCATACTCTCAACATTTTTTAAAGATTTTCAAAGGAATAAACAAGAATTTTAAATAAATACTAGAGCACAGCACAAGCACATAAATATTTAAAATGGCTTACAAGCACTTTTAATTATAAATTGTTACACATGTTTGTAAATGGTGATTTTATAAGAACTATCGGAAATTAAAAAAAAAAAACACATAAAATTCAGAAAAATGCATGAAATATTTATTTGGATCGATAGTTGGGTCGATATAATTTAATGTTTGAAGATTATTTCATGCAAATGTTGGCCGCGGCTGCGCCTCAAATGGTCCATCCGCTTAGTCCAATTTTGGCATACTCTTTCCAACATTTCGGCCGGTATCTCACGAATAATGTTGGCAATGTTGACTTCCAGTGCGTCAATCGAAGCGGGCTTGTCCCTATAGACATTAGCCTTAACATAGCCCCACAAAAAATAGTCTAGAGGCGTTAAATCGCACGATCTGGGCGGCCAATTGACTGGTCCCAAGCGTGAAATAAACTGTTCACCGAACTCGCCTCTCAATTGGTCCATTGTTTCGCGTGCTGTGTGGCATGTGGCACCGTCTTGTTGAAACCACATGTCATGCAAGTCAAGCTCTTCCATTTTGGGCAAAAAAAAGTTTGTTATCATCGCACGGTAGCGCTCACCATTCACAGTAACGTTGTGATTCGCATCATCTTTGAAGAAATACGGCCCAATGATGCCGCCAGCCCATAATCCGCACCAAACGGTTGTTTTTTGTGGATGCATTGGTAGCTCTTGCAATGCTTCTGGCTGCTCTTCACTCCAAATACGGCAGTTTTGCTTGTTCACGTATCCATTCAACCAGAAATGAGCCTCGTCGCTGAACACAATTCTTCGATAAAAAAGTGGATCTTCATCTAACTTTTCAAGAGCCCATTCACCAAAAATTTGGCGTTGTGGTAGGTCGTTTGGCTTCAATTCTTGCACCAGTTGTATCTTATAAGGCTTCACACCCACGTAGTGGAGTAACAGAGGCCCAATTGCTGCGAACGGCGCCGAATCGATAATTCACGGTCATCACAAACACTGGCCGATACGGCTGCGATATTTTCTTCAGTTCGCACTCTACGTAAGCGTGTTGGTGGTTTAATGTCCAACAATGTAAATTTGGTGCGAAATTTTGTTACAATAGCCCGAATAGAAGCCTCAGTAGGTCGATTAAACTGACCATAAAATGGAAGAAGCGCGCGATGAACTTTCTTAACAGAGCACGCATTTTGGTAATAAAATTCAATAATTTGCAAGCGTTGTTCGTTTGTAAGACGATTCATGATTAAATTATAGACCAAACTGAAGATGTTTGACAGTGACACAAGATACAAAACGTGCGTGAGCTGTCAAAACTAGTGTTGCCAAAAAGATAATAGCAAAAAAATCACTCTTTAGTAATGTATGCTTGCGTATTGCTCTGGCACATACATAGCACATATATTTTTTTACAAATCTGGTGATAATTCCTTGTTTTCCTTTCTATAATGAAAAATATTTCTCTGTGTATATAAAGATAGAAGCATAGAGAAAAAACCTAACCTAAAATTGTGTATAATGCATTTTTGTATTCAATGAAGAGTAAACAATTTAAGGTCATAATGCTCTATACATATAAATAAAAGAGTTACGTTATTGACTTACTGACTCACTGACTCATCATCATCATCATTATCCAGCCCAAACGGCTAAAGCTGCGAACTTGAAATTTGGTAAGCAAGTTTTTTTTTCACAATGTGTACAACGAATTTCTACAAATTCGATTATTAAAAGGGTAAAGAAGGATAAAAACGTTTAAAATCAGATTTCTTATATCTCCAGAACTATTAAAGATAGGTACAAAAATTCAAACTGGGTTGGTACTTTTTTGATATTTTTACATTTGCAGGATAAAAAGGGTAAAACAGTAATGTTGGTACTTTTTTTAATCATATTTATATTACAAAGTAATAATCACAGCAACCAAAACTAAATTCTATGCTTCCCTTTTGAAAAAAGTCTCCAATTCCACTTTAATTAACACTTTTTGAAAATTATATAGCCCTTTTTAGTACTATTTTCATATATGTACTTTTATTTAAATTGATGCGGCATATACAAACATATTTTTTTATTCATTTTTAACACAAAATAAAAGTCAATTTAAAAGAAAAAATTTTCAAGGGTAAAAAAAAGTACCAAAAGAAAGAAATACGATTTTCAATCTATATTTAAACAATTTTTTTGTTATTTTTTGTACTATGTGCAACGTGCAATTGTGCCAATAGAATTAAATGGTACTGAATAAAATAAGAAATCGTAAAAGGACCATTTTGATACTTTTTATTGATTTTGATGGTACTTTTTAATTTTTTAATATTAAGAATCTTAGAACTATGAAACTGGGATCAAAGGGTTCAGGTCAATAGTGAAAGATCATTGAAGGGAAAAATGGTACTTTTTATTGTTTTTGATGGTACTATTTGATTTTTTAATATTAAGAAACTTAGAGCTACGAAACTGGGCTCAAAGTATTCGGGTCAAAGTGCAAGATCGTTAAAGAGAAAAATAGTACTTTTTTATTTTATTTTTATTTTAAAGGGTACTTTTTGAAAGTTTCATACTAACATGAGCGTGGGCTTCAATGATTATTAATTTTAATGATACTTTTTAATTTTTTTAAATTAACGAACTTAGACTAGGCTCAAATAGCTCGGTGGAATTCGAAAAAAAATCAAGGGAAGAAAACAGTACTTTTATTTATGTACATTTTATAACAATAACTATCAGGCCGAGTTCAAACGGTATTGATTAAAGAGAAAAATCAAGAAAAGAACAACACGGTACATTTTATATATTTTAATGCTAATTTTTGATTTTATTAGTATTAAGTAAAACTGAAATTAAATGGTCTTGAATAAAATAAAAAAAATTATAATAGCGACAGTATGGTACTTTGCTAGTCTTCAAAAAACTTATTTTCATCAGGTTATTAAAAAATCAAAAATTTAGCTCTGTTATCAAAGTTTTTAGTTGTAGCAACCATAAATCTTTTAGATACTTACCTATTAACCTAGGGGTCGCACGTTATATTCCTACTCTTCTGCTTTTTGCTGTGCTGTTTAACAAAAACAAATATTTCAACACCGATTTTCTATTGTCACAATTACCAATTTTCGTTAGTAATTGGTAATAAATTTAGTGCTTCAAAGCAAAGTTGTTTTCTCCAAAACCAAAACTAAACTTAATTTTGTTGCAAAGAATTTAAGAATTTAAAATCACTTTTTAGTGTGAGTATGAGTTGCCAATATTTTTTTTAATTCAATTTACTTTTAAGAATAACAACCTTTTTAAAATACCTTATTTTGATAATTTTTTTTTAAGCAATAATATTTTGAATTAATTAAAGAGCTTATGTTTGCTTGTTAACGAAAATATTTAATTTTTAAAATTTTTATTTAAAACAGTAAACAAAATTACTACTGCCGGACTGCAGTGGATTTTCGTTCTTCAGAGCTTAACAAATACAAAAGGTATTTATATTTTTATTTATAAACCGTAGACATACTTTAGCAGTCAAATGCAGTAATTTGTTTGTCTGTTTTGTTTTTTGTCTATTGAGAATAACAACAGGATAAACAAAAATATTACAAAAAAAAAACATTGAACTAAATCAAATATAAATTTAATGAATTTTAATGCAAATAGACACATTTAGACTTAATTTGTTTTATTTCACGTACAAAGCACAGTTCCACACACATGTTCTACATACACAGGAACATGTTCAATATGAATTTGTAATGTTACACAAATACAAGCACTTGTACGAGTATGTAAAAAAAGCAACATTATAATAATCAATTGACATTTTATGCCAATTACAAAAATGTTTACTAAATAAATACACACACATACACACAGTTAATGTTATTTTGCATGAAGGCAATTGGTGATTTTCTTAAAAAAAAAAACAAATTTAGGCTTTAAATTATCATGTTTTTACTGCAACTTAAAGCAATAACCATATCAATGGCAATAAAAAAATAGATCAAGCCTGGTAAATTGGTCCCATAAGCCAAGCACACAACATCTAGTCATGCAAAATAATAAAGTGTAAAGTACACGTTTGTAACGAATATTTTTTACCCAACAGGTTGGTGGGTTTGCATGGCACTCTGTCGGCCTTCAAGTACAATTGCAAAATTCTGTTTTGAGCAAGCAAGTAAAACTTGTTTTAAGGAAGCTTGTAACAGGCTTGCCAACGAACTAGCCATCAAACATGTTGTCCAACTCATTAATGAACTAGTTCAGTGAACTTCAAGCCGATATCAAATTCGATCTGAAACATAACAATACAACATACTGCAACAATTTCAAATTTAATGGGTCGTATTATTGAAAGGAAAATGTAGCGGAAAAAAATATTAATAGATATGCAAATTAGACTTGTGTCCAACTAGTTAAGCTGTTCTCTAATGATCTCAAACTCAGTCTCGATCATTTTTTAATTAAAATGAGACTATATCATTTATTATATATTTTCTTTGATAATTTTATAACAAATTTATTTAAAAATCTATTTTTTGTCATTTTAAAAAAACTTTAATCCAAATGCTTTCTCTGTTTAATATTTTCGGTTCGATAGCGAGTTTGAAAGTGTTTGAAATCAACTGAACTAGTTGGCCACAAGCCTAATGCAAATAAATTCCACGCCTTCGTATGTCTTTCTCAAGGAAAATAATTTTAGCTTTTTTTTTTTAATTCTTTACTTTTTCTTAAATTTTTTTATCATTCTGTTTACTTTCCGTGAGAAAATTTAAACGCAAACAAAATTTAGAAATTTATTTATATTGTGGAATGAATAATTGCAAATTTTTCTTCTGCACAAAAAATGCTGTTAGCAAACACGGAACGGAATTAATAATTAGACAAAATATGTCACTAAAATTGAGTCTAACTCAATTGCAAAATTTTAAAAAATTTTTATAAATTTTGAATGCTATTTTAGAATTTCAAACTAAAATTTTAAAACATCCTAAAATATTTGCTAAATTCTCTGTTTCTAAATTTTTCCTTAAACTGCTGACATATGTTGCAAACACTATGATGAAGTTGTTGAAACCGTCTTTTTTTCGTGTGCATACAAAACACAAATCATGGCGCCAAATAACACTTAAACCAACATAAGCTACAAAAGCAAAAATAATACAACAAAAAAAAATTTTTATTATTATTATTATCTATTACTACATTTGAGGCGTAGGGGGAAAGGGGAAAACCAAAAATCTCCAAATTGACTTAAATGACATGATTTTATTTAATGATTTTTTTTTTGTCTGTCTTTCATTTACAATGATTGAAAATAAATACGAAAAATTCAATTGAAGTTTTACAAAAACCGAAGGAAAAAACTTGAAACTCCCTCCTGATACTGGGATGAATATTCGTTTTCTTTTTTTTCCATCTCTGCCTGAGCATTTGTTGTGTTTGAGGCGTTGGTATTGGTTTTACACTTTTGTTTTTTGTTGTTTATGGTTGCTACCACCTCTTAACCAAAAAAAAAAGAAAAATACTCAGAGATAAATGTTTCGATTAAAGTTGAATTTCATTGAAAAGCAAGTGTGTAAGCACGCAAAGACTCTTGTGCTTGTGCGTCTGCAAGTGTTATTGATGAATAGCAAGGAATGAATACCAAATTTCAAAAATTACTTTTTTTAAGATTTTTTTCAAAAAAAAAAATTGTTGAAGAAAAAAGTGGAGAACAAAATTGAAACATGAGTGACCAGGCAGCAGATTTATTTATCTGTAAGGCTTTTTAATTAAAAAAAAATATTTTTATTTCACATTTTATTTGAAAGTCTCTGAGCACAATTTGAAATAATGTAGAAGGAGTTTGATTCTTTAATAATTTTTAATTAAAAAAAAGCTTCATATAAAGCAACTTTTGTACAGAATATTACTCAGGGTACAACATTATTTAGGTTTCGTAAGCCTGAGCAAAAGTTGTCACTCACAACTTCGTCTCTTAAAAAGTCTAGCATCATTTTAATCGTCATCACTTCATAATTATTATTAATGGGCTGAAAGCTCTTTATAGGGGGAGTTAATCAGCTTAATCAGCTGATTATTGTTGTTTTTGAAAAAAATTTCTTAAATCAAGGAATTTATTTTATTCATAAGAAAAGCAAAGAGAGAAAGGAAAAAAACTCCAAAAAAAATTAATAAGTTTTTTCAGAAATCCTATTGATCTTGTTATGCCACTTGGCCTACAAGTCATAGTCACAAAAAAGTAAGCTTTTACTAAAAGCTGACTTTTGTTCATAAGATTTTTATAAATTTAAAATCGATTTTAAAAATAATTTTTAATTTTATGGGTCATTGTTTATTGAGCAAAAGGTTTCTAGACCAATGAAAGTCCCCCACTTCAATGCCTTTATAATTTAATAAACCTTCTTGACATCTCTGCTCTATCAAATCAATTACTAATTGTTGGCATACTTTCCCTGCCTTTTTCTTTTACCAAATTATTTCCACAATCAACAACAAAGACAATTCACTAAATTTAATCTCTTTATACAATTTTTTATTTGGATGCGTGTAACATTTGCTTATTTTGTTTTTTGTGAACGAGACAATAATAATAAAAAATATAAACAAAATGTAATAAAGATAGTTATAAGCCAGAGATGGAAAATTCTTTTTTCTGTAGATATTTTTTTGCAAAATTAAATTATTCAGAACACTTTAACAGAGAGGCTTTACTAGTTTTTAATTTTTTAAATCGGGAAGGACGGTAAATATCGCATTATGTTCTGTGAGAGTGCCCACCGGTGCCAAGACAGGGGGAAACTGATCTCAGCACACCTAAGCATGATAATCACGAGATTCGTAAGTAATCTTGGATTGTAGTTAGGAACTGGGCTGCAGAGGTTGCGGTGCGATTCTAGCCCATAATGATAATACTAATGAAAATAAAGTTTAAGAATTTTTTTTATAGAATGTCTTAGTAAGAGTGCACTTTTTCATTTTATGCTGCTATAAATCGATTGTTTCACGAGCTGTGTTGGAAATGATGCCGTCTTGCTTAAGCCTTATGTCGTCCAAATTCATGTTTTACAGTTGAGGTCACCTTCTGTCTTCTTTTGGTGGTATTCAAATATAACTCTTTTGCGGTATAGCGACCGTCACTGTCATAGAAGCCTTGCCAGGCCTTGGCAATAGCCGATAATCTATTAAGGCATCCTTGTAGTGGTAAGACTAAAGTTAAGTAAAATTGCACTTTTTCATTTCATGCTGCAATAAATCGTTTTTTTTTCATGAGCTGTCTTGCTGAAACCACACGTCGTCCAAATTCATGTTTTATAGTTCAGGTCAACTTCTTCCACTTCTGATGCTAATAAGCTAAAGTTAAGAAAATAGTGCCCCGTAAGAATGCACTTTTTTATTTCATGCTGCAATAAATCATAAGATGTGAGGTAGATGATGGCCCGTCTTGCTAAAATCACATGTCATCCAGATACATGGCGTCCACTTGATGTAACAAGAACTTCGCTACCATGTCGTAGCGCATGCCGCAATTTCGGCCCCGTCTTAAAAATACTCATGAGAAAGGTACTTGTTGTGGGTACACCCACAATGAGAACTTGATTTTTTGAGGAGTTTTTAAGCTTCCAAATTCGACTCGTATTCACGAAGCCATTCAGATGGAAATGCCTTTAAGTTTCTTGCCTTTTTTGCCCTACATCTGTTTAGCCGGATAACTCAATTTCATAGTCTGGTGAGGGTACTAACCCTCTGCTGTAGGCAAGGACCATGAGAAGTAAAACAAATAAGTGTAAATCACAAAACAAGGCACAAACAAAAGAAGAAAAAAAGCTAAAACTAATACAAGAGGAAAACATTACAGAGGGAAAACTAATGTTGTGATTCTCCACTTTGCCCGATCTACCAGGGGATACAGTCGTTCCGACTTAACACTTAACACATTCAACACTCAGCTGGAAGCTGGATTTTATCGAAAATATTTACATAGAATTCTCTTTGCTTTATTGCCCCTTGTGTTTAATAATTAAATGAAACATGTTTTCTTTACAATCCAATAAAAAAATTAACCCTCTCAGAAAAAATACTTACTTTAATAATAAAATTAAAAAGTGCAGTTTTACTGAGACACCCTTTAAAGCAAATTTATTTTTATGAAAATTATTAAGCTTCTTACACTTAAAAAAAAAATTTTAGATGAGTTAGCAGTGGCCCATCTCTGCTGCAAACATTACAGAAACAAAAAAAAAAAAAAATAGGGAAGGCTAAAAACAAACAGAAAGATGGATGCAGAGCAAAGAAAAAAAATTAATAAAAATAACGTTAAGCGGTTACGTTGCTTGGTTTTTTTAAAAGTAAAATTAGGTTGCTGATAAAGTTTTGTGGTGTTTTGTAAGAGAAGGATTCACACAATTCTTTATGGGGCTTTGCTTGTTGTTTCCTGCTATTCAGCAGGGATTGCTTACTAAAGCCTTCATGCTAATGATGGCGCAATGACGGTTATGGTGGTGGCTATGACAACAACAACAACAATTACTAAAGCAAAAAGCAAAAAAACCAAAAACCAACTTTAACAAACTGACAATATTTATTTCTTAGCGCCGCATTGTAAACTTTTTATTATTTTCATTTTTTTTTTTTTTCTTTATTTGCTTGTGCTAAATTTGTAAAATGTGTCTTTAAGTTGATAATAATTGTTATTAGCAGCGTTGCCGTAACTGTCTGTGTATGAATTTTTTTTTTTTGGAAAATCTCACAAGCGCATTTACTATTTATAAATAAAGTGCAAATTGGTGAAATTATAGTAAAATGAGTAAAATTGCAATATAAATGCCAGCATATTGTTGTTGTTGGCATTATCTTGAGTTGCGAAAGTGTTAAATTGTAATTTTAAGCCATTAAAATTAAGCTAACGCCATTAGAAAACCTTTCAACACTTGGAATTATGAAAGTATTAAGTGTTTACAGTAAAACATCTTCAATGAAAACAATTACTTGGCAACAAGTTGCTTTAAATTTGTTTTTAAATTCTTTTTTATTTAATGTTCTAATGAGAGTCTTGTTGCTAACAGAAAACCTACAATTATTTACTAATTTTTCCTTGATGAAAAATTGCTTAATTAAAGCTTTAAGTATCGCTGCATTATAATGACTAAACTCAGGCCACAAAAGAACACAAAAATTACTAACAACAAAACAACTTAAATAATGATTGTATGTTAGTAGATACGAGTATCATTTAAACTGCTACTGAGTGTTATTTTGGTTACTTGTCTAGTAGTTTGAACACGCAAGGGTTATCTAAAGCAGTGGCTGGCTGGTTGGCTAAGCTTCAGCTCCGATTTCTATGAGCCTGATTTGATGATGGTGTTTGATAACAACTAATTTTGTGTAGGCGTGTGTGATGATGATACGATATAACCCAAAATAACACTCAAATTGTGTTCATTTAAACATGTTGCGCTGGTAATAGATTTTTCATTTGATTGCAAAAGCAAAAACAAAAAAAATACAGACAGTGCAAAATAAAGTTTGTTGAATTTCAATGTAGAACGTCGCCGAATGGCGAAATAAAATTATTAATTAAGAAAATCTTTTTTAAGTCTTAAAGTAAAACTTATTTCTGTTAAAGCTTTTTGTTCTAATAAAGATTTACGAAGTAGAACTTCCCGTGAATACCGTTTTAACTCGATTTGCTTCATTTATAAATTCAATATAATTAATTCATTTATTCAACGTTCTATTCACTCTAAGGTTAGAAGCGAAAAGGAAAGAATACTAATACAAGTCACAATTGTGTACATTTGGGTTGTCAGTAAGGTTGCATTTTTCTTACAATTTCATTTCAAAACTCTGCCAGCTTAAAAGGAAAAAAATTCTTTTCAGCCACTCAAAAAATTTAAATATGACAGGTGACTGAAAAACTGAATTCTAAAAAGAAAATATTCATCCCTATAGCGAATAAAAGTGAAATTCTGGTTCCCTTGAAAGTAAAAATTGCTATTGGGAATCTGACATGAAATTTTGTTTACGTTATCACTGCAGAGTGAATGTATATAAAGAAGAATTTTTCAAAAGCAAAACAATCACTCCTATCGCAAATAAAAATGAAATTCTTGTTAACATAAAACTTTCATTCCTCGAAAAGAAAAACCGCACATAAAATCTCACATAAAATTTTGTTCACGTTATCACTGCAGAGTGAATGTATAATAAAGTGAGTTTTCAAGAGCAAAACAATCACTCCTATCACAAATAAAAGTGAAATGCTTGTTCGCTTTAAAGTAAAAATTGCTATTGGGAATCTCACATGAAATTTTGTTCACGTTATCACTCCAGAATGGATGTATAATAAAGAAGAATTTATCAAACTTTCTAAGTTTTCAGAAGCAAAACAATCACTCCTATTGCAAATAAAAGTGAAATTCTTGTTCCCATAAAATTTGCATTCCCCTCGAAATTACAAACTGCTATCGGAAATCTCACGGGAAATTTTGTTCACGTTATCAGTGCAGAGTGACAGAAGAATTTATTAAAATTTCCCAATTTTCAGAAACAAAAAAAAAATAAAAAAATTTTTAATTTAAGAAATTTTTAGACCAATTGATTGCTTGTGGGCTTAATGTTTTATGTAAAAGTAATTTTATTAAAGCTTAATTTTCTGTCTCGTTTTTAATTAACTTTTTTTTTTTTTTTGGTTTGGTAAACAAAACAAATTTCTTAAAACTTCTTGTCTAAAACAGGGTCTAAGCAGAATTGAACCTATTACCTTCAGCATGAGAAATAACCATCAATCTACAGGGGCACCCGTACAAGCTTACTTGAAAAATCTTACGAGCACTTTTTATTATAAAATATTATACTCGTACATGTTTGTAGTGATGTGTGCCTTTTTAAGGTACAAACCTTGAACTTATATAATTTAAATGCTTAATTTAATTTGAAAACAAATTTCACTTTAATTGAAAAATTTCTTTTGGGTACACCCTTTACTGTTTTGCCGTTATATTTCGAAATTCGCTTAACTAACAGAAAACATCATTTATTGTGAGTTTGTGCAAACATGTTTGCCTTAATGCATATGAGTGTGAGTGTGTATAATTCATTATCAAATAAAAACTTTGTAAGAGTTGCTTTTCGTATGTTATCAACTTTAAAAATTGGCGTCATTTTTATTTCATTATCTAGATCAAAAAAAAAATCTTTTCAAATGATGAAATGGTTTTGCATTCAATAAAAAAAAAGTGTCTGGGCAAAATCAGCAACAGTAAAACTTGTAATAAAAGGCAGAAAAAGTAATTGCAATAAAAATTTGTTACATTTAAATAAAAAAAAAACAGTAAAAACCAAAAAATTTATGAGAGTAGTCCCCTGAAGATTGCAATAGCTTTCGTGAAATGGTTATGTAGATATACTATCACACTCAGTACTTATTGTTCTAAGTAAATAACAGATTTTTCATGAGAAGATATATAGTGCAAAGGCAACTCCTTAGTAAAACCGGAATACATAACCCAACTTTGGTGGTAAATTAAAAAAATTAAACATGTGATAACTGTTTAGTAATTGTTTGCTACAAGTATGTGTTTGAATGTATAAAAATTTTAGCTGCACTATTGGGTTTTATAATTACATATCCCCGATATTTTTCAGCAGTGGATGCAGCTTAAGAAAAAGAAAGCTGCATTCCTTTTAAAATTTATAGAAAATCATGTGCAAAGAATACTTTCAGACATAGAAAAAGAAAAATTAAATTTCATTCTTTTAAAATTTTTTTTTATTTCTTTACAAGAACTCTTTCTATTTATGGCCACTAGCTAAATGATGAAATCACGACACTGTGCGTAGTCGGCTAGGAAATATTAGACTAGCAAATACAGGTTTTATGGTTTAATTAACGAAACTTCAGAACATGTACTTTGTGTTTGTCTGGTCTTAGGCTTTCGTACAGCAAGACTTCTGGGAGACGTTTTGTTGACTCTTAGCAAAGATCTTACTGAATAAGGTAATTGGCTTCAGGCAAGGCCTAGTTCTGTTTCAAAAAGTGTGAAACAAAAAATTCTACCGTTTCTCGATTTGTGTTTAAAAAGTCTTTCTGTAGTTGAATGTGAGAAAATGCAAAGCTGTTCTGTTTCTATTGGAAATTTCCAATGATTCAAAGATCAAAATCCCTAAAATGATAGTTAATTCTCACAAAGAAAAAATTACAGAAAAAATGACATTTTGTTTCAATTCTCATTGTATTTTATTTCTTGTGAAAATTTTCTCGAAGCGAAAGTTATAGAAACAAGGCACTGGATCTTTTGGGCTGCATACATATTTATGCTCCAGTAATAATAATAAAATAATAGACATCAGAACGTTATCAGTCCAGCACTTGGTTTCATATTTTTGTTAAGAGTTTGATTATTTCAATTTTATAAAAATTGTATTACCATTTTAAAAATGTTAGCACGAGACCTACTGGCACAGGCTGCTGTATTTTGTAGACCAAAAAAGAAACGGGTTTTTAGTTACACTTTACAGCTAAAATTGAGTGATAATCTAAAGACTGATCATTTAACAATTAATTTATGTCTATTTAGTAAATTCCTTAAGGAAAAGTCACATGACTTGTCCTTAAGCTATAAGGACCGGTCCTTGCTTTGATCTTTTTCATGTAATAGACTAGTCACTTTAACATTGCGATGTCCTAGGAGGGAGTTAATTGCAACTATTTACATACTCCGTGACATTTTCTAAAGCTAATGTAAGCAGACTAATTCTACGATTAGTCAATATTGGACCACAGCCGCATATTGTAACAGTTGAACTAAACTTGTAACTGATGCTGAAAAACTAGTTGAATAACACTAAGTATAAGCGCAAATGTGCAGGAAAAATAATAATTAAGACTTAACCAAACTTAACCAGTTGCTTATCAAACGTGTCAGTAGAAGAACAACGACTTTTCCTAAACAAAAATCGTGTAGATAATTTTTAGTTAATATAATTTCCCAACTTTTTTTTTGGACCCGTAAAATATATATTTTTTTTTAACTTTTCGTCGACTTGACTTCTGTTTGGATAACCGATTAGTGCCGCTCTAGGCATGTAAATGCGTACGAACTCTTCTCTGGTAAACAAAACAAATTTTTGTTTATTTGTAGGCCTTCATTTATGAATAGACTTTCCTAGCAGCAGCCACTGTATCTTTTAATGGACAATAATTTCCATCTACACTGAAAATTATTTTGATATTTTTTTCTAAACAGTTTACGCAATTATGACTAATTTTTCGAGAGAGAAAGTTAGAAACATAAAAAAATTTAAATAAAATTGTTGCTGGTGCAGCCAGCAATAACAACAGCCTGTTAGCTTCATCATTTCAATTAGGATTATAAAGGGTGTTTTTTATACACGTATAGAAATTTAAGTTGACATTACTGTTCAAGATGGCGACCGATTTAACAGCTGTCAAGTGATTTATTCTCAGTTTGGTTTGGCAATTCATCATGAGTCTATTCACGCCTGAACAACACTTGCAAATAGTGCAATTTTATTTCGAAAATAATGGTTCTGTGCGGAATACGTATCGCGTACTACTACGTTTAGCGATGAAGCGCACTTCTGGTTGAATGGCTATGTCAACAAACAAAACTGTCGCATTTGGAGTGAAGCTAATCCTCAAGTGTATGTCGAAACACCGTTACATCCAGAAAAACTGACTGTTTGGTGCGCTTTATGGGCTGGTGGAATCATTGGTTCGTACTTCTTCAAAAACGATGATGGCCAGAGCGTTACAGTCAATGCTGATCGGTATAGAGCCATGATTACTAACTTTTTCATTCCTGAATTGAACAACCATGATGTCCAGGAGCTGTGGTTCCAACAAGACGGCGCAACATGTCACACAGCTCGTGCCACAATCGATTTATTGAAAGACACGTTTGGTAACCGCCTAATTTCACGTTTTGGACCTGTGAATTGGCCTCCAAGATCTTGTGATTTAACACCGCTAGACTACTTTCTGTGGGGCTATGTAAAGTCATTGGTCTATGCGGATAAGCCACAAACGCTTGACCATTTGGAAGACAACACTCGCCGTGTTATTGCCGATATACGGCCACAAATGTTGGAAAAAGTCATCGAAAATTGGACGTCCAGATTGGACTACATCCGAGCCAGCCGTGGCGGTCATATGCCAGAAATCATATTTAAAATCTAATGCCACAAGATTATCTTTCGAATAAATAAAATTCATGTCAATCGAATAATCCATCGATGTTTTATTGCAATTTAAAGTTCTATACGTCTATAAAAAACACCCTTTACAAAACACTCTTGAGTAGTGTGTGCTGAAACTACAAGTAAAAATAGAAACAAAAGCAGCACATGATGTTCTTAAGCCCCCACTCACTCATTTGAAATTTGAAAATTTAGTAAAATAAACACACGAAACTTAAATTTAAGTACGCACTTGATGTTTCAAATAACATTTATTGTAAAAACACAGAAATGTTAGACAACGAGTAGTTATAGAAACGCTTGTATGCATGTGTTGGTATACACGTGCGTTTTAATGAAACAAATTTTAAGGCCAGTGACCAAAGCAAGGCTGGTTGGAGCATGAATATGCCCAAAAGTTTTGCTTACATATTTTATATTATTGTTGTTGTTGTTTTTGTATCCTTGTACTAGTTTCAGTAATGATAAATGTTTCCTTTTGGTTCAGTTAACCAGAATCTTTTACAGTAATAGAAGATGTTGTTAAGTTGATTTTAAGGCATTAGTTTAATGGGCACAAGTGTACTCGTATGTTTGTAGCTATAAAAACCACAAACTCACAAATACACACACACTCACACACACTTGGAAACCATTGTGGTGGTTTTACAATACAAAATGTTGCAAACATGTTCTTATCTCGTTAACGAGATCTGATAATCGGACTATGAACCGACCAATCTACCCAACCCAACATGTAAATCCTTCTAATGCGTACTGCCAGCCAGGGATTTTGCTTTCATTTTAGCACTTTCATTATTAGTAATCTTCTTCTTCTAAATAGTACTTGTTGTTGTTATTTGTATTTATATTGTTAAAAGTTAAATGCACATTTGTTTTATTTTAATTGTTGTCTGTTACTGTTGTTGTTGCTGTTGTCTTTTCATTATGTTTGCTTGGTTGAGGCCACATTAACATGTTGTTAGTACATCTTTTAGTGTGTTTTCTCCTCTGCCACATACCCACTCAATAAGAAAACTTACATTCACACAAATTTGTAATTTATACTTTATAATGATTTAAAATGAAATTTAGCATTCAGTTTCTAAATCTGTTTTATTTATATGAGTAAATTGTTGTTCAAGTTGGTTAATCGTATTTAAAAACTTTTCCACTAGATTAATTTATTTGCATGTGATTGTTTGTTTGTTTATTTGTTGCTGGAAATTACATTTTGTCCTTTCATATTTATAACTTTAACACTTTCACTCTATTGAAATTCTAAATTGAATAAATAATTTTTTGGGGTCACTAGTAACTGTCTTTTTAACTTGTTAATATTGTGAGGCCGATTAACTTAAACCCAAGTTAGAGGGTGCTTGTAGTTTGGTAATTAAGGGGAGGTAAATTCAATAAAAACTTGTGTTGTTTTTATAAATAAAATTTATTTAAAATTCTAGGAGTGAAAGTAACGTATGTATCAGCTTTCAGAGAAAAATGAAATTTTAATCATTAAAAAAAGAAACCCTCTCAATTTTGTTCTATTTGAAAAGTGGATATTAAAGTGGGCGTGGAGTGGGCGTAGAGTGGGCGTGGAGTGGGCGTGGCCGATTTAAAACTACATATCTAGTTTGCTTGTATGAAACTTAAAAAAAATCTTTTGAAAAACAAAAATTTTTATAACGAACAAACACACAAAAAAACAAAAAAAATATTTATATAGAAGAATGTGTTCAGAGCTTCTGTACGTGTGTTTGACATTGTACTCTTCCTAAAGGGCTGGACCGATTTAATTGAATTTCTGTGTATGCCTTTGGGTTATGTCGTGGAAGGTCTAGCGTCACAAATTCGCCCGGCAGGTGGAGCTGCAGTCGGTATCTGGCTTATTTATCTGCTACCTCTGTTTACCCGGTCTTGCGTAGCATTTCTTAAAGTAAGAATATCGAATATACAAAAATTTTATATTTTCATCAAAACCCAACATAAGTTTTTATACAAATAAAAGTAGACCACGCCCATTACCATGCACACTTTTAAAATATTTCTCAAATCGGAGACCTTTTAGACCGATTTGTTTAATTTTTTTTTAATATATGTTCGGCATAGCCGAACCTATATTTCAATTCAAAGAAAATTTTGCCACGCCCACTTTTAAATTTATCTGAAAACCAATTTGGTATATTTTTTCTTTATATAATCAATATAAATATTTTAATTCAAAGAAAAATTTTGCCACGCCCATTATTACGCCCTCTTTTTAAATTTATCTGAAAACTAATTTGCAAAATTTTTTCTTTATATATTTAATATAAATAAAATTTGAAGGCAAAATAACGTTTGCCGGGTCAGCTAGTTTTATTTATATAGAAAAATCTGTTCAGAGTTTTTCCCAAAATTTGTAAATAATAAATAAATTTAATAAATAATTATGCAGTTAACTATGGACTATGATTATTAAATTAGTTAATTTATTTAAGCCTTAAAGGACCATAAGTAAACCTTTGCCCCAAGCCAAATATTTGATAAAACATAAATTGAGTACGATTTTTATATATTTTATAATATCGAATTAATGGATATGTTTGTTACTATTTAACAGTTTCTCAGCATTGAGACCAATTTTCTTTTCTTCAAAATCCTCAGTAGGCTTATGGTCCTGAAACGGTTAATATTCTTTTTTTTCTTGTTTCCCTACCAAGTTTTTGGTTCTTTCACCTTCTAAAAACCATCTTCATGCTTTAGCAAAAACGTAAAAATACAAATAAGCTGCATTGGTTGGACCATTCAGGAGGTTTGTGCTTAGCAACACATTTGACGTTTAATTTTTGTTTAAAGAGATAAGAAGTAGATAGTTCTTTGAGTTCTTTAAATTAAATTTTTTCAAAGCCTGAATTGACGATGTTTAGTTAAAGAACAATTGTAGTTTAATGTTGTTTATCATTGCTTCAACTTTAGAAAAAAAATTAATAACAAAAAAAAAGTGAGTACAGGATGTTTTCTTGCTCAGTGAAAACATCTCTGGTTGTCAGAATCAAATTTTTTTATCATACAAAACTTCAATTGTGATTATTTTTAATATTTGACAACTAAAATAATGGATTACGCTACAAAGCTGAATTTTTGTGAGCTAACTAATTTGATTTCGATATAGAATTTAGAATATTTAACAATAGTGCTTGATATTTAGTAAAAGTTTAGTGAAACTTATGCTTACAAGCATTTTAAACTTGCACTAAAAAGCCAAAATCAAAAGAAATTTTTTCAGATTTTCATAAATTATGGTTTTTCAAAGACTTTTAGTCACTCCACTTTGAATAAATCTAAAAACCACTTTCATTTAATTAAATTTTATTTATAAATAAATAAAATTAAAATTTACTTACTTAGTTTTTCACTTTATATTGTTGTTGTTGGTGAAGGTTGATTGTCAATAAACCTAATGCATATTACCGCTCAAATTAACGTTTTGACGTAATGATGACATTATTGACGCCAGCACTACACAACGACGATCAACGTAACCATAAACCAACATTTGCTCGCGCCATCACTAAAATATTCATAAACACAAATACCACAAAATAAATCATTAAAAAAAAAAAGGAAATTAAATAAAAATGGTAAATGTAAACTGATTCAAATTATTAAAAAAATTTAAAAATTAAATTTAATAAAATAGCGAGAAATACAAATTTTAGAATTATTAAAAGGTAAAAACATAGGGTTTTTCCCTTGTAATTAACCGAATGTTTAAATTAAAATTTCGCGTACACTGTAGCGTACCGTTCTTGATTGTAAAGAGTGATTTTTTTGCTATTATCTTTTTGGCAACACTAGTTTTGACAGCTCACGAACGTTTTGTATCTTGTGTCACTGTCAAACATCTTCAGTTTGGTCTATAATTTAATCATGAATCGTCTTACAAACGAACAACGCTTGCAAATTATTGAATTTTATTACCAAAATGCGTGCTCTGTTAAGAAAGTTCATCGCGCGCTTCTTCCATTTTATGGTCAGTTTAATCGACCTACTGAGGCTTCTATTCGGGCTATTGTAACAAAATTTCGCACCAAATTTACATTGTTGGACATTAAACCACCAACACGCTTACGTAGAGTGCGAACTGAAGAAAATATCGCAGCCGTATCGGCCAGTGTTGGTGATGACCGTGAATTATCGATTCGGCGCCGTTCGCAGCAATTGGGCCTCTGTTACTCCACTACGTGGGTGTGAAGCCTTATAAGATACAACTGGTGCAAGAATTGAAGCCAAACGACCTACCACAACGCCAAATTTTTGGTGAATGGGCTCTTGAAAAGTTAGATGAAGATCCACTTTTTTATCGAAGAATTGTGTTCAGCGACGAGGCTCATTTCTGGTTGAATGGATACGTGAACAAGCAAAACTGCCGTATTTGGAGTGAAGAGCAGCCAGAAGCATTGCAAGAGCTACCAATGCATCCACAAAAAACAACCGTTTGGTGCGGATTATGGGCTGGCGGCATCATTGGGCCGTATTTCTTCAAAGATGATGCGAATCACAACATTACTGTGAATGGTGAGCGCTACCGTGCGATGATAACAAACTTTTTTTTGCCCAAAATGGAAGAGCTTGACTTGCATGACATGTGGTTTCAACAAGACGGTGCCACATGCCACACAGCACGCGAAACAATGGACCAATTGAGAGGCGAGTTCGGTGAACAGTTTATTTCACGCTTGGGACCAGTAAATTGGCCGCCCAGATCGTGCGATTTAACGCCTCTCGACTATTTTTTGTGGGGCTATGTTAAGGCTAATGTCTATAGGGACAAGCCCGCTTCGATTGACGCACTGGAAGCCAACATTGCCAACATTATTCGTGAGATACCGGCCGAAATGTTGGAAAGAGTATGCCAAAATTGGACTAAGCGGATGGACCATTTGAGGCGCAGCCGCGGCCAACATTTGCATGAAATAATCTTCAAACATTAAATTATATCGACCCAACTATCGATCCAAATAAATATTTCATGCATTTTTCTGAATTTTATGTGTTTTTTTTTTTTTTAAATTTCCGATAGTTCTTATAAAATCACCTTTTATTATTAAGCAACCTTAGGCTGGGTTTTTTTTTTATTATAAATTTAACCGACAATGAAAACAAAACATAATAAAAATTATTTAATAATTTTGTTTTTATTAAACTAGAGTACAACATTAATATTAATAACACTTAAGTGGTAAGTCTGGGAACACACACGGCAATTACTTTTGCATGGCTGGGAAGTATACCAACGAAACCAAACTCAGTGAAATAATGAAACGACCTAAACCCGCCCTGCGGCATTAAGATATCTTAGAAGATCTCCTAAAAAGAACCAAGTGAGTGAAGATAAATATGCCTAGACAAATATGTTTTAACGTAACACGTTACGTTTTTTTAGTATGTGTAAATATCTTTTCAGTATTTATGGCATATTTATTAAATACGTCTTAAGTCATTAAATATTTCTAAATATGTTTAGGAGAAAGCCTACGTATAAATAATAAATTCGTTGATTTCTCAAGATAATTACGGGATGATCTACATATCTTTTTTAAGGGGAGGTCGTCTAGATTTTTAATCTAAGGCTCAAATACTCACAAATTACTTTGGATTATTTTAAAAAAAAATTTTTAATTTGCTTATACCCCAATGCTGTTTCTCTTAGGTATTTAGGCAATTTCTGGACGAACCATAAAAGAGCACATAAGACGTATTTGATAAATATGCCATAAATACTGAAAAAATATATACAAATATTAAAAAACGTAAGAGGTTACGTTACAACAAATTTATCTTAGCATGTTTATCTTCACTAACTTCATCTAAGCCTATGCCCGATATCTTAGCTAGGGCATAGATAAAAATTGCACCGAGAAATTTGTGTGTTAAAGCCGAAAGATGCGAACATTCGCAGAGAAGTTGAAGAAGTATTTCTTTGCTCTCAGGTGGCCGGCATTTACTAGATTTGTACGTACTGATTACCAATTATCACAGCCAAAAGTATGAAAGCAACCTTTCTTTTACTGCTTAATAGCTGAAAGGAGGGTTTGCGGCAATTATGGCGGCACAACTTTATTTTATTTCTTTTTTAAAATTGCCATTGCTTAAGCAATTTTAGTATTCTTGTACACAATCAACTTAGACAACAAAAGAGAATTTCCACATAGCCACTTCTACCCTTCTTTCCGGTTTTTCCTACTAACTCAAGGAATGCGCAACTAAGATTGCCGTGCTTGCTGCCTATCTGGATTATGAAAAAATCACATTTAAATTACAGTGTAACCTGGCTAAATGGCATACTCCAGAGTAAACAAGTATTACTAAAACCGATTAGTTTTTCGGGTTCTAGGGATATACATTTTTTTAAAGAATTTATTTTTTTTTTCTTAATACAAAATGTTTAAAGAATTTGCTTTACATATCTTGTCATAAGTTTCATGTACTCAGAACTATGCTGGAGACTATCTTAAAGCTCTATTAAGCTCAGATTTAGGGAGTGGCTGGAAAGAAAATCTCAACAATAGTAATTGGAGGCAAGTGATATCAGGATAATGAAAACATTCTTGATATTACGTTTTTGACAGAGAACAAATGACTCGATGCGAAGGAATTGGTCAAAAATTCTTAACGTAATGGGAATTATGACTGGATATTGCAGAGTATTGAAAAAAACTTGGCAATCATTCGAAGTGATTCTCTAACGAAATTGAGGACCCAGCACAACACATATTATGCTACTGTGCAGGTTTAATTTAAGCCAGTTTTCGTTACTTAGGTTATCACTATCTACAACCGTCTAACAAATCAAAAGGAAGTCTTTGAATTCTTAATTAATACTAGATTTAGGGCCAATTTTTGACAATAGATCTATTCTAGCAGCAGTTACTCGTTACCGCTCCTAATTCTAATTCTAATTCTTGCAATTAGGAAATTGATTTTATTGTGAAATATTCTAAAAAAAAATTAAGAGTTTCTTCACAACCAATCGCAAGTTTTACTAAGTGCAACTGTGTGATCATTCATCATAGCATTTTTAAAGTCATGTGTTGAGCACATGACAAATAAAAAATTTATTAGGCCGGTTTCATTTAATTTTTAATGTACGCCATAAGTAATGCTACCCAAAGAATCTTTTGTACAGCCCCTTCCTTCACTACTTCAGTGTAGCTCTCGAGTGAAGCCAATTTATTACCAGGTTCAGTGAGAAAAGACATTTGGAAAGTTGCTTAGAAAGCCATTTATAACTTCACATGAAGGAAGTCGAATTCATACAAGATGGAGTCAACAAACATCTCTGTGTCAAAATAAAAACAACTCTGTTTTATGAATTTCGATCATACAAATTTACACAACTCTGACAGATCAGGAAAAATATTGAAACACACAAATGCTTTCTTGTATGAATTCGACTTGGACACAACTAAATGTTTGATTGTCTATCAAGAGAGATTGGCATTTCGTTGGGCTTTACTGTTACCTAAAATATTACA
This sequence comes from Thelaira solivaga, assembly GCA_947397855.1. Classification (NCBI taxonomy): domain Eukaryota; kingdom Metazoa; phylum Arthropoda; class Insecta; order Diptera; family Tachinidae; genus Thelaira; species Thelaira solivaga. The sequence goes on along the minus strand of OX377610.1, from coordinate 70,867,191 downwards.
GTTATTGCTTTTTTCTTCTGTTCATACTCTTCTCTCAGTTGCTCGTTTATTACACTCGCATAACCAATAGCTATTAACAATGATGAATATTTTACGTTCATAATCCTTTTAAACTGAACGGCTTCTCATGGTAAATTTTTAAATGCCGCACAAAAATATATTTATTATGAGCTGCTACTGCTACAGCTACTGCTACCACTACACTAGGCCTGCTACTACTGTGCTTTGCATTATAATTGATGAGGAAACCTGTCAATTGAATTTACAAAGTAGCCACTTAACAAGTTTGTTGCCGGCTGGAAATGGAACATAACAAAACAAACACACCAAACTACAACTTGTTGAGGCCGGTCAGTCGTGTTGGGTGGTATGCATCCGTGTCTCCGTATTTAATTTTAGTAAATAAAGACAACAATAACAATAATAATAAAAATAATAAATAAAAAAAAAAAAGAGGCAGCACCCACCAGTAATAGACAGACCAGACCATTTTAAAAACAATGGCCACCCAAGAAACGCTACTAAAATTAATAACAACAGCAATAATAATAACAATATTGAAAGACAATCATTGACATCGTTAAAAGCAGCAAAGCCTTAGCATAGACATCAACATCAACCTCAGCATCAGCATCAGCATTAGCTTCATTATGTTGTAGTCTGAAACATCTCTTAGGGGATGTGACATGCTAAATGCTTTGTGTCTACTTCCTTCCTACTTATTGGCATGCGCTAAACAGAGTTTTACAAATTCAATTTGTGGCTTAAAGAAGCTAATAGTAATTGGAATTTGTAGTGCAGTGCCTTTCAAAACCAACTAACCATCCAGCACATCACAATAAAATTTAATGAAAAATTTTGTTTTATTTGCTGTTGCTGCTAAGAAAGTCCTGCTAAATGTAGGCATTTGCTAGTCTCAGTTACACTCAAAGAAAATTGTTAAAACGAATTTTAAAAATTCATTTCAAGCTTAAATGCTTTGGCTGTGACTTTGACCAAATTTAATTCCTTTTTCCATTTCTAAAAGTTTATAGTTTGCCAGGCGATTTGTATTAAAACTGTTGTTATAGGTGGCCTTACGTCAGTCTCTATTTTGTGCGTGTGGTGTCGTTTGTTTGACAGCAACATCGATTTACAGTCATTTACCAACGATATTATTTAACCATCACACCAACAACCAAACTAACTTTACTGGTGCCTGCCTTCTCTGTTGCTTTAGCTTGTGTTTTGTATGCTTGTTGTTTACAACAAACTCTTGCTGTAACGTGTTTAGCATACAAAATCAATTTTTGATTACTTTATTCTTTAAGCTAGTGAATGCTTCTAAGAAGCACTTTCTAAGTCATTTATTTATTTATTTTTTTTTCTATTTTGTCTGCTTAAGCATTTCAGTTTTAATTCCAAACTTGTCATCAGTTTAGCTGTGACATTATCCATTACAAACATGTAATGTAATGGGGATTTGGAGCATACCCACACCAAGCAGGCATTTGAAATTGTTGTCTAATAACAATTTCAAGCGACACCAAAAGATGATTTTCAAAAACCTCAAATAAAGTGTCTGTAGTTGCATACAAACGTTTGTCTGGCCTGGCCTGGCCTGTCAATCACTAAATCCACTTGAGTCATCAACTTTAATAGCAAGTGCTGTAGTGACTGGCCATTTAAATGACGTTTGTTCGTACGTGCGTGTATGTAGAACACACACATCTACATCTACATAAAATATGAAAAATATAAAAATGAATAATTGACCATTTAGCCAGCCATGGCTGCAAATAAATAGAAAAATCTTGTATTTTGTGTTTTTAATATTCTACTCTGAACGCATATAAATAAACGATAATCTCGTTATAATTTCTGAGGATTTAAACTGATTTTGTGGTTAAAGCTGGTGGAGTATGAAGCCACCACTGAAGCATTGGATAATGTTAATTATAATTGTCTGTGAGATCACCGCAAACACACATAGTAAGTACACATGCTTATCAATGCAGCCTGTAGTCAAGCACACGCAGAGAAAAAAGATGGTTGAATATGGTCACCTCAAACATAGTGTGTTCTTCACAAAAATATTATTATTAATTTGAAGGATCTAAACATTATACTGATCACGATAAACATGTTTCTAGTTATTTTTAATCATATTATGTTTAGTGTCTTAGATCAACCATATAATTATCATATTATGTTTAATAAAATTTTACTTGAAATCATAAATATGTTCATAGCAAACATAATAATGATAAAAATATGGTTGAATGTAAATTGTTTTCTATTTTGTCTCTTCCGCAACCACATAAATAAAGTGAGTATAAAAGAAAAACTTAATCGTTCAAACTCAACTGAGCTTTGTAGCTGAAGTGGTTGAGTGGCGAGTTAATGCTTCTTAACTAAGTGTTCGCAAGTTCGAGCCCTGGTAGAGTCAACTAAAATTAATAAAAGTAAATTTAAACCTGATGTTGTATTATGTAATAAATAAATCCAAATTGATATAAAAGAAAAAGTCAATAGAATAAAAAAAAACTTTATTTATACAAAAAATTTAAATTAAATTTTTTTTATAAATCATAATAAAATATGTATGTATTAAAAAAAAATTAAAAAAAATTTCTTGCCTTGACCGGGGGTTGAACCACAACATCTGCAGTTGAAAGCTATTTTTAATATCTTTGATTTAAAAATATATATGGGTAGAAGCAATCATAAATCTAACCATACTATGTTTCCACCAGAATATGGTTGCCTCAACCATATTTTTTCTTTGCGTGCATTCACGTACGCGTTTTAATTTAATATTGGTTATTGTGTGTGTGTGTGTGTGTGTTCATGGTTTTTTAATGTCTGACTTGAGCACTGGCCATCATCATACTGTTACTGATAATAAACGTGATAGTGAATTAAACTGTCATTCTTTGTACGCATCTCTATTCAGACACTCACAATCGTTTCACTTAAAAAAAAAAGCAAAACTTAACACACTTCATAATTAATTAAACATTCATTTGTGTGGTGACAACAGACATTTAAAAGAGTATTAGTTGCTGGCTTCAAGCAACAAGCACAAAAACCATATTTTTTTAAATTCAAACCCCTTATCCAAACGTTAACAAAATTTTTTATATATTTTTTTCATAAATTTTACTTTAAAGTCTACGTCAACTTTTTTGGATAAGAGGGAAAAATTTATAATATTTTTTTAAAAATATGGTTGCTTAAGTTAAAAAAATATATGGTTTTTGAATGGCATATGGTTGCTTAACTGCTAAAATGATCAGTGTTTCTAGGGATGAGCTTTTTGTTGTGAATTTTTTCCCCTTAAAACCTCATAAACAATTTTGTTGCAGCAGACTACATAAAACAAATTTAAATTTTACTGGCTTTTATTTACTTTAATATAATTTTTTTTAATAATTATTTTTGGAGTTATTGGGTCTAATGACACTTCATTCTTGAAACTGATATTATTTTTCTGGGTGATGCTGTCGAGTACAACAAGAATCTGTTTTTGGAATTTGCCAAACACCCCCAAAATCTTGAGTTACGGATAAATGGTACAAATCCCTTAGAAGAAGAGTTCTGGGGTATGAGGTAATTTCAAAAAAATTTTAATAATAATCCAAAGATTTTTCTGAGTACTTGGGTGCTAGATTACAAATCTAAATGACTTCCCCTTTAAAATGATATATGTTCCATCTCGTAATCCTCTATGGTTGGTTCGGAAGTTTTTTTGAATTATTTTGAAATTTTTATATGCCCCAGTGCTGTTACTCTAAGTGATTTTAGCAACTTGCCGACGAACCATTAAAGATTGTGAGATGGGACACATATCATTTTAAAGAGCAGACTGTCTAGATTTGTAATCTATCGCCAAATAACTCAGAAATTACTTTGGACTATTTTTAAAATTTTTTTTTAAATTTCCATACACCTTAGTACTGTTGTTCTCAAGGATGTTGGCAGTTTCCGTTTTGAATCATAAAATAAAAACTACGAAGTTTTCACAAAACATTAAAACACTTTCAGAAAGTTTAGAGCCTAGAGATTAAATTCCTTTTTGATTTTGGTAATTTCCCTGAACAAAATCGTGAATGGTACCTCGGCAAAGTGGGAAATGTTAAAAATCCCTCAGAAGAAGAGTTAAAAATAATCCAAAGATTTTTCTGAGTATTTGGGCAGTAGATTGATAATTAAGACAACCTCTCTAGACATGATATAGAGAAAGGGACCTAAGGGTAAAAAAAATTAATTTTCACTTTTTTTTTGATGTGGACCACATCTGAGCATCGAATGAGACCGATCCCATGCCCCAAAAGTGTTCCCTCCCAGAGATATGCGTGTTTTATGAAAGTGATGGTACACTAAAGATACACATATTTAAATCTTTAAAATGGCTCTCCTGAACAAAACCGGTTTTTACGTTTAGGTCCCTTTCTATTTTACGCGTCACATATATGTCCCATCTCGTAATCTTTTATGGTTTGTTCGGAAGCTACTTTGAATAATTTTGAAATTTCCATATACCCAGTGCTGATTCCCAGTGAAAATTTAAAAAAAGTGGAGACTTTAAACCCTAACTTGGTTTAAATCCGGACTTAAGTTTTTAAATTTCTTTTACAAGTATTTTTTTTTGGCGGCTTCGACCCCTATTTTGTAAAATAAAAATTTTTGTTTTTTTTAGAGAGATTCATTTGCACTTTAATTTTACTACAAATCTTGCTAACATTGTCGAGTTTCTTTTTTATAAAGCGACCCATTAAGAAAAATGAGATAAAAAAGAATATAAATTTTTTTCTTTTAATTTAAAAAATTTCACAGAAAATAGAAAAAAAACCAAAAACTTATATAATTTAAGTTCATTAATTCTGAAGTTCTAAAACAAACCATAATTTATTACAATTAATAAATAAAAATTGATTTTTTACTAGATAAATGCTCTTATCCAAAAAAAAAGTTGACGTAGACTTTAAAGTAAAATTTATGAAAAAATTATATGAAAAATTTCGATAACGTTGACTTAATTTTTTTGGATAAGGGGGAAAGTGTTTTATGATATTTCTAAAACCTTTGACAAGACGTTTGTCTAAATAGCGTGTAATGCATATTTTTTAAGGCATTAATTCATTTGCGAATTTGCTACAACTACTAAAATCCAATGATGTGAGTGAAAACAGCCACAGACTCTTTATCACAACAAAAAATAAGAAAAATTGTTAATCTTTGCTTTGATAAACCATCAGTCAATTAAAAGTAAGCACAATGTGTTTCCTTCCTGGCATTTTTGGTTTCTTTTTTTTTTTTTCTAAATAACAAAAAAAAATATTTTTTGTTTTTAATGTTTGTTATTTCGGAAACCACAACGTCATACTTCAAGTACTTGATGCTAACAAAGGTGACAAAGTCTTTAGTTACTCATACACTACAACACTATAACACTTGCAAAAGCCAAAAGCTCCTGCAGCAGCAGGTGTACCTACTTGTAAACGTAATCGCATAATAGTTTGTTGCAACAGGAGCATACGAGTACACAAATAAATGTCAAAACTTTTGTGGTAAACAAAAAGAAGTAGTTTTACAGTCAATGCATTTTACCACAAATAAGATGAAGCAAGAAAAGTCAGTCAGTCAGTCAAACTACAAAAAAAAATTTAAAAAAAAAAACTATTTTTTTTTATTCAAAAATAACAAAAAAATGAGTCTTTGATGGCTGTAATTGCAAACTTTACACTCAACTGAAATGAAAACGACATTTAAAGTCAACTGCAATCCACAGTGACCAACATTAAAAGCTTCTCTTGTTGTGTGGTGCATGCCACCAGCACCACCATTAAAATTAAGTGTGCACAGGAACTACTCATACCACCAACAATGTACTACCAACCAACCAAACAACTAACCAACTGAACAGGCGAAAAACACAAAAATCCGATTGTCCAAAATGTTTAGCTTGTTAAGTGTCAATTTGCACAAAAACGAAAATAAAAACTAAATAAATAATAAAAATTCACAGGCAATTTCTGTGATAACATCTGTCGAATAAACATCTAACGAATGCAAGTGGCCAGTCAGTCCTTTAATCTAACCACGCTGAGTGTATGTGTGCGAAAATGCTTCTTTAGTTGCATCTAAAATCCACCAATAATTTTGTACTAAAACTATTTGCAACAAAAAAAGATTTATGAAATTTAAACAAACACGTAACGTAAGTATAGATTGTGGGTGGCTTATTGTTGATGTACATGTGTGTGTGTGTGTGTTTAGGCTTGTGTTTATCAATATGTGTTACGAAAAATTATATGCCAGTAGCTTACTAGTGTGTAAGTACTTCAGTAATTTTGCAAAGATAAAAAAGGATTATCTTAAAATAAGGTAGCAGTTACGTTGGAAATAAAGCAAAAGTTGGTGTAAGAAAAAATATTTTTACAAGAGACAAAAATGTTCTCTTTAAGAAGATAATTGGGATGTTAGAGCACCAGGAAATTAAAATGTACAAAATCACTATGAGTGTTTTTATGCAAGTCTAAAGATGGTATTCAAAATGACTAATAACGATTTCAAGTATAAATTTTGACAAATTTGCCACAATATCGATTTCAAGTCTACTTTAATTTTCTATAAATACAAGCATAATTCTGTAGTACGATTTGCTGTTCAATTTTAAAGAAAAATTTTTGGCTAAAAATAGTTAATTTTAAATTAAAGAACTTATGTTTCAGTAAAATTTTTTATATAAAAGAGATTTAGGACTTTACTACTTTGTTTTGTGTGTTTTTTAGTGTGCTATTTAATCAGCTGGTTTTTGTTAACACAAAAATAATTTCCCCCCATTTTTATGAATTCAAAATTGGAAGCAAAATTTAATAAAATGGAGAAAACATAAGGAAATATTGAATTTATAGCTTTCCTTGACATCTGAGTTTGACGTTTAAGCGAGTGTATTCTTTGCCAATATGACAGGCCGTTCACAGCAGTACTATTTTATCTAAGTAGTAATTTATAACTTAGCCATTTACGAGAGCTTGTGAATTGACTAAATGACTCTAGAATTAAAAAATATATCTAATAAATTAACCATTTTTGGTTGTTGTACAAGTTATGAATTTTAACTCCTAAAGTTCATCATTAACAATAACAACATGTCGAACCCTTAAAAGCTGCTGAATCTCATTACTGTTTAAAGTACCCAAATTCTCTGTCATCTTTTCATAAATGGTTATTTAGCCCAGGCATTTTTCCCCAAGCAAATTTTCCAAATCAGAAAAATTTCTACAACTTAGGGCCTTTATTACAAGTTACCGATAGCTAAATTTAAGATTTTGGTTGGACATTAAATTAATAATATCGAGAAGTTAAATATCGGATAGTGTGTATTTAATTATTCACCCAAATTTGGTTCCAAAGTTTTAGCCAAAAAACCGGTTCTTTTATAGACGTATAGAACTTTAAATTGCAATAAAACAACGATGGATTATTCGATTGACATGAATTTTATTTATCCGAAAGATAATCTAGTGGCGTTAGATTTTAAATATGATTTCTGGCATATGACCGCCACGGCTGGCTCGGATGTATTTCAATCTGGACGTCCAATTTTCGATGACTTTTTCCAACATTTGTGGCCGTATATCGGCAATAACACAGCGAATGTTGTCTTCCAAATGGTCAAGCGTTTGTGGCTTATCCGCATAGACCAATGACTTTACATAACCCCACAGAAAGTAGTCTAGCGGTGTTAAATCACAAGATCTTGGGTCCAAAACGTGAAATTAGGCGGTCACCAAACGTGTCTTTCAATAAATCGATTGTGGCACGAGCTGTGTGACATGTTGCGCCGTCTTGTTGGAACCACAGCTCCTGGACATCATGGTTGTTCAATTCAGGAATGAAAAAGTTAGTAATCATGGCTCTATACCGATCAGCATTGAATGTAACGTTCTGGCCATCATCGTTTTTGAAGAAGGACTGACCAATGATTCCACCAGCCCATAAAGCGCACCAAACAGTCAGTTTTTCTCTATGTAACGGTGTTTCGACATACACTTGAGGATTAGCTTCACTCCAAATGCGGCAGTTTTGTTTGTTGACGTAGAAATTCAACCAGAAATGCGCTTCATTGCTAAACAAAATTCGCTTATGAAAATCGTTAACAACGGCAATCTCGTTTTGGGCCCATTCGACAACTATTTGCAAGCGTTGTTCAGGCGTGAGTCTATTCATGATGAATTGCCAAACCAAACTGAGAATAAATCACTTGACAGCTGTTAAATCGGTCGCCATCTTGAACAGTAATGCCAACTTAAAGTTCTATACGTGTATAAAAAACAGCCTTTACTTAATAAGCCCTTATTAAACGAAAAGTCTTTTTAGGAATTTAGCCATAAGAATTCAGGCACTTCCTGCCATGATTTGTTTGGCATTCAGCCAGTTGAAGCTAGTGAGGCTCTAAGTAACGAAACGGATCCAAATTAGACCACTACAAGTACATATTACTTTTTCTACTGTGCCTTCGACTTTCGAATGATCCTCATATTGGCCAAGTGTTATAAAACTCTTCAAATATCCAGTCATAAATACCGTAACAATGGGAATTCCTGGCCAGTAAGTCATTTGTTACCTTTAGAGAGCAGAATGGCATAAATGTTTACACTATCCTGATATCCCTTTACTTGAAACTTTTTCTGCCTTCTCGTTAGCCACATAATAGGTGGACCCTATTGTTGAATCTATCGGTAAGCTTTAACAGTAGTCTATCTACAGAACTAAGTTTTATTAAAGATTTTACTAAATTCGGGTTATCTATAAAGAACAAATTCTTCTTTAATGTTTTAATTTTTTTTTTTTTTTGTGATTAATCGGTGCCAGCTTATTGTCAATGTAATACAAGTTAAGCACACCATTTAACTATCACATGTGCCACATCTGTGGCACTACCCTAATGTTGTAATTTACATGGACATGCACATTGCATGCATGCATGCGAACGTTACTCATTAAGATCGCATCTTTTACTAATAATGCTCAACGGATTAGTTATGTTTATACAAAACTACAACAACAACCACAACAACAACAACAAACAAACAAAATGAATAAAAGAACCCCAAACCAACTGCTAGCATGTGTATGCAAATTGTAGTACAAAGTATGTTGCATATTTAGACACTGAAACAACCATGCACGCTTGTCTGTGCAACGCATACATGCTCTGGCATGAAACCGTTCAAAGTTATTAACTCAACATGACTGTTTGATAGTTAAAGTCTGATGGTTTATAGAGATTTTTATAATTTGATATCAGCTGGTATTATAATGTAGATTAAATTCTAGTTGCTTAAATTATTATTTTTATTTTTTTGTGCTTGCACACTTTCAAACGTCAGTACGAGTACTCGTATTTATTTGTGCTTAAATATAAAATTAATTTAAAACATAAATGTTACACATACGAGCGAGTAGATTTCCAGAGCACAAATTATTGATTAATGTTGGCTTATTGTCTGCTTTAATTTTAAATTAAATTTTATATTGAAAAAAAAAAAAAAAAATTAAAATTACTGCTCTAAAATCTTGTTTAAAAGATAAAAATTTATTTAATATCAAATGCAATTACGAGAGCAAATAAATAAATTTTAGTTTGTTGTGGTTTCTAAGAATTTTAAATAAATTTAAAAAAGAATTATGGAAAATATTAAATTAAATATTTGCTATTGAATGTAAACATTTTAATAACATTTAAAAATTACACAGAATTTTCTTTCATTTAGTTTGTTTTAAATATTAAAAATTTTTAATTGAAAAAAAAAATTTAAGATTTGTTAAGAAACACAAATTGGTAAATTAAATATTTACTTTATTTTTATTATTAAGGGTATTCAGCTTTTGAAGGTAATTGTACAAAAAAATTGTAAACAGCTGTTTTGTTTAAGCTTTAGTATTTAAGGCGGATAAAGGGTTATTAAGAAAAGAGTGTTGCAGATATCCGTTATCAGACTGGCAGTACAATGTTTTCAGCATGTCATATACTATGAAAGGAAAAGCTATAAAAAAAATTAATTTCTTAAAAAAAAATTATAATAAAATTAAAGAATTAAAATTCTTTTCACTTGGCCAGGAATAAAATCAGTATTTACCCATGCATGTGAACGCTTTATAATTCAATTTATTTCTATTAGCATTTGGTTCTATAACCTGATACACCTAGAAAGTTCTAGGCAAAACTGTTTGAAAAATTAAAAACGTTAATTCCCAACGTTTTCACCCTTCATAACATTTAGATTTTTTTAATTTTTTTTAATGCACATCATTGTATAAGCTGTTATTTTTAAAAGTGATACAAGTCCACTTTTTTAAGAAAAATGAGTCAGCGGTAGTTTTAGTTAACTGCTATTCCTACTAACTTATTTTAAAAAAATGGACTTATACTACTTTCAAAAACAACGGCTCATAATGTTTTTTTTTTTTTTTTTTTTTTTTTTTTTTTTTTTAAACTAGAATTTTTATTTTGTAATTTTTTTATTTCATCTTCAAAAATGACCTAAATTTAAAGCACAATTTCATTTTGTATACTTTCTTATTTTCTTTTCCAAAAAAAAAAAAACAAATTGTAAAAATTCACACTCACCTAACTCCTTTAGCCTTCCAAAAAAAAGTAATAAATTTTTCATGTTCACTCTCACATGAACCTTTCAATTTGTTTGGCAAAATAACATTTTGTATTTAACAAAAGTAAAATGTAACATTAAGCGAGCAGACCACATGAATAATTAACCAGCTAGAGTGTGGCATGGTGGGTGTGTTAATAATTAACAAATCAAAAATATAAAAACTAAACACATTTTTAAAAAAATCAGTCACAATATTGATAATAAGAATTTCAGGAATTTAAGAAAACACCAACTTTAGTAAGACTATGATTATGAGCCAAGGTTTTTAAAATAATATAACTCAATATCAATTGCACTAGTTTATGGTCCTTCGAACCATTTATTAAATCTATAAAATAAAATAATATTAGTGGTTTGCTAGACAGTTTTTTTGGTTAAATTACAATCTTTTAAAGTTCTTTGCTGTTAAAAAAAATAATTATTGTTATTAACGCCAAGGGCTAAAATCGCAACGCGACCTTTAAAGATTTATCCGAGACTCCTTACGAATCTCGTAATTGCCAGCTATTTTAGGACCAATGTCCTACTAAAAAAAATAATAATAAAATTTACCTAAATTTTGTGCTTACTTAATGCTTGCGAATTATACCTAAACAAACCTTAAAATTTGTTTGGAAAACAAAATGGTTAAAAAAAAAATCTTTGAATTTGAAACTAGAGACAAATATTCTCTTTTATGTTAGCGCGTCATATGAGAAGTTTCACTTTAAGCGTGTTTTTTTTTTTCTTTTTTTTTTTTTTTGGTTTGTCTTTGCCACACGGAACACTCGTGTTTGTGGTGCGTTTACAACAATCAGTCCGCAAGCTGCGATAACAACAACAACAGTTGTTTGCTAACATAAACACTAATTGCTGAAAACAATGTACCCTGCTGCAGACGTTACGTGTGACTAATTTTGTTGCTGTTGTTGTAGGTTTTTATTTAACGCTTCAGCCGCAGCAAAAAAATTTAAAAAAAAAAGAAGATACAAAAAAAATCCTAAAGTTATTTGTGACATAAAAACCTTTTATCCACCATTTAAGGCATGTGCTGTCCAGTAATTTGCTTATGGGCTTTAGGTGACAATACGTGCAAAAAAAACACAGAAAAGCGAGCTCCAGTTCAGTTGCCTTACAGTATTTGAGGTGTAAATAAAATCACTGTAGTGTGTGACATGTGGTATTGCTTAACAACAACTACAACAAACAAAACAATTAAAGGCGGACTTTAAATAAATAAAGAAAACAGTATCCCTGTAATTTTTTTTTAAAATTGGTTGTTGTACAATGTATGGTTGCCAGTGAATGTGTGTTGAGTTCAGCAGCTTTTTAACATCTGCAAAAGGGAGGCCTACTTTTTATGAAAATTTTGTCGGTCTTTCTGCTTCATAAAAAAAAAATATTTTTATTTAGCTTTTGTGACACAAAAAAGAATTTTAAAATTTTTTTCTCAAAATAAGATTTGACAGTTAAAAATAAATATTATGTGCTGAGAAGTTAATTTTTATTTGAAAACTGACTAACATTTTGGTTTATTCTTTTCTTTAGGGTAAAAATGTGGCTGTGCAACCAAAATAAAATCTGAAAGTATGGAGTTCCGCTCTACTGTCCGAGTGAATATAGAGGTGACTGTTATTTATGGCTCTTTCTAGTTCCTCTCTTAGCAGAGCTCTATGAGTTCTCTTGACCCATACTGACAAAGAAGCTACTTATAAATTTACGAGTATGATTAAATACCCTTCCTCCAACACCCTCAATCGTTTTTGAGTCATCTGTGTGCCACACATGTAAGCCGGCACCGGGCTTGGGTCTACTCTGTTCCCAATTAACACTATTTGAGAATGTGACGCTGAGAATGAGTGTACAAGAAGAGGCTAAAATGAGTTTTGCATTGAACTGATTCGCTTTTTTCTTGATTAATAAATTAAAGGGAAGAAATCTTAGCAAGACTTCAATTTAATTTATTTTATAGTGAAATCTGCTCCAACGAATTTAGGCCATAAATTATTCGATTAAAATTCCATTTCCTCTTTTGCTCACAACTTCTGTACTTTTAGGTGTGTTAACTGCTCCCCTTATCTGTTTTTCAATACATTTTTGTTTGGACAAATTTGACACACATTTGATTTAAACTCTTTCCCCCAAAATGAACAACAAAAACAAACAAAAAAGAGTTTTTAAAATATCTTAAGTGGCTTAGTTTCATAGCAATAACCAACCATCTAACATTTTATTTAAATAAAAACCAGACGAGCAAAAAAAAAACCTTTTTTTTTTAATGTAGAAATTTTATTTAAAAAAATCATTGAACCAAAACAGTTTAGTAATGAAAGAATTAAAACAACAACAAAAAATGCTACAGTCTCAAAGTCGGATGTCATCGCTGCTTTAATCAAAAATTATTAACGAACAAAATTTTGTGGAGGTTTGTCACAAATCAATAAACAATTTATTTAATTTAATCATTCATTCATTTAGAAGACAATAAAAACAAACAAACAACAACAACAACTGGAAAACAATGTTATGGCGTGGGTTCAGTTAAACAATTTTAATAGAAATAAATGACAATTAAAAAATAAATAAAAACCAGAAAAAAACAAAAAGAATAATTTTTTTTTATATTAAACACACACACACATATGTACACGTAAACATATAAAATGCGTGAGTAAAAATTGTTATTTTTAAGAATCTCTGCCCCACATAAATTCTTTCAAATGAAAAATTATTACAATTTAATAAATTTTGAGTTGATCAACAGCTCCTACTGCATTAACACACTAGAGGGGCCAGCTGCCATATTAATCAATTAAGGGTTAAAGGATAAAAAAAAAACTTGCTGATAAGATAAAGTTACAACTGCTGAAGTCAACTTTTATGTTTTAAGGTTGGGAACTGTCTTCTTAATTTAAAGGCAAAGATTCAGAATGGCATTCGTGGTAAAAAAAAAATGCAATATAAGCTTGAAAGAAATTTTAAAATTAATATCATTTAGTAGTTGTGGTCATCCTCCAACAAAAAGTCTATAAGAAATTAATGTAAGATTATCAATATCAAAATATATTAGATTTTGCTGCTCTTAATCTTGAACCGATTTGGTAAATTTTTCTTAAACCAATTCTACGCCTACATTTTTTAAATTCTAAGGTAAATTCATATACAGATTTGTAATTTGCTATGCAATTAGACAGCAATTACTTTGGAGTATTCTTAAATTTTTGTTTGTAATTCCCTTATACCTTAGTACTTGTACTCTGAGGGATTTTGTCAATTTTCGGATGAACCATAAGATATAACGGGATGGGACATACTTCGTTTTAAAGGTGAGGTCCTTTATATTTCTAATCTGCTATCAAATTGGTGAAAAATTACTTTGCAGTATTTTTAAAAAAAAATTTTAAATTTCACTCATACCCCAGTACTTGAACTCTGAGTGATTTTATCAATTCCGCATGAACCATTAAAGCTAACGGGATGGAATATACATCGTTTCAAAGGGAAGATCATCTTCAATTGTAATCTGCCACAAAATTTTGCTTAAATTACTTTGAAGTATTTAAATTTTTTTTAATTCCCTCATACACCAGTATTGTTGCTATAAAGAATTTTGTCAATTTCTGAATGAACCATAAGAGATTACGGAATAGAAGTTACAGCATTTTAAAGATGATGTCCTTTACATTTGTAATCAGCTACCAAATTGGTCAAAAATTACTTTCGAATATTTAAAAAAAATGTTTTTAAATTCCCTCATACCTTAGGGGATGGTACCTCAGGGAATAGTAAAAATCCCTCAAAGCAAGAGCACAGGGGTATATGGAAATTTCAAAAAAATTGTAAAAATAATCAAAAGTAATTTCTGACTATTTAAGCGTTAGAGTACAAATCTAGACAACCTCATCTTTAAAACGAAGTATGTCCCATCCTGCAATCTCTTATGGTTCGTCCGAAAATCAACAAAATCCTTCAGAGTACTCGTATATGTACATTTGTACTTGTAGAAATATTTCATGAAGTAAAACTTATTTGATAATTAGTAAAAAATTTAAGAGGTCACTTTGTTTTATATTAATTTTGTATGTACTTTCACTCACTTTTCAGATCGGTGGGCTCCTTTACTTCTCCAGGACGATGTCGTCAGCTATACACTCGAGTTTTTCAACTCACTGGACTTGCCAGAATTAAATTGATGGCTTTAATGTTGTCAAATATAAATCAACTACATATTTTCAATAACACTCGGTTTGCAGGTAAAAAAATCTGATGAAGAAGCAACACTCGCATCTTTCAAATAAAGTACGTCAAAATCATTAAAGTGACTGTTGGTTTGCACAAACAAAAATTACAGAAATACTTGTGTGTAATAAATAGAATTTTGTTTTAATTTTCTCGATGCAAGAGTTTTAGAAACGAGGCAAACTGAGCTTACAAGTGTGGTTGTCACTACCTTCCCTTTTAAAAAATTATTTTTTAATTTGGCTACAAGAAGAATAATTTTTTTTTTTACAATAAAAATCTGATAAGCAGTTGATGTCAGTTTCATATGATTTCACAAAAAAATATTTCTTAATAAATTTATTATATTGAATTTGTATTGCTTTTCATGTCTACTCTTTTGTTTAACAACAAACGAGCTGAGCTTAATGTGTGGAAAATCAACATATTCTCTCTCTATTCAATAAAAAAAATGACAATTTGTTTTCTATTAAACTGGCAGGACCATTAACTTTTCCTTTCAGCAAAAATGTGCTTGTGTGCAACAGAAGCTGCTATACAAACAAGTTTTTTTCTTGTGTGTTTTTGTTTTTCTATTTCAACTTTTTTATTAAAAAAATGAAAATAAAATTTAAATAAAATTTTTTAATAGTCATAAAAATACAAATGATTCTCGGTTTTTTAGTTACTGAACAAAACAGTAAAAAAAAATTAAAATAAAAGGGCAATAGAAGGCAGAAAACTATTTGAGCTACACAGTTTATTATTATCCTAAATTAGGCCTTATGTAATTGGCAATATGAACGCAGTAAAGAAGTTTCATACCTTTGCGATCCACAAGATCTGTTGTAAAGCAAATTAGCTATTTTTCAAGATTAAGGCTTTGAATGAGAGCCCATTTATTTTTCTGGTAGTCAACAAGAACATCAAGAAGTTCTGTTCTTCTGATTGTGATGGCGTACAGCTGGACTTTAAATGGCTAGATCGCAGTATAAGTATTTGCAGATGTGTTCAGTGACATCCGTCAGGCATTACTGTTTCTAGTGTCAGAAATATTAGAGTCTGTAATGGTTTTTTATTACAAGTCACAAATACAGAGCAACATTTCTTTGATTTCCTGTTGGTTCTCATATTGTCAAGATGAAAATGAAGAAAATCTTTTTTAACTCTGCTTTAAGCTAAAGCATGTTGTAGACTAAAAGCAAAGGTGGATGAATTGCTTAAAGCTGGCTCTAACATGGAGACTTCTGTGTCAGTAACAGTCGATGTATCGCTTAGTAGCATCAAGAGCAGTATTCTTGATTACTGACAAAGAAAGACGGATACAAAATCCTTCACTACAGACTGTGTTATCCAATCTGTGACGTCAGGCTTTGCTGTGGATTCTTGCACACGGTGGCTTCATCCGTAACGAACAAAGCTGGCTCTGATATGGAGGATTCTATGTCAGTGACAGTCGCTGTACCACTTAGTAGCATCCGGAACAGCATTCTTCGTTACTACCAAAGAAAGGCGTGTTGGATATTTAACTTACAAGCCAAAACTTGAAACCCTATATATAAGTATAACTGTTATAATACTTATATTAATACGTATAACAATAATAGTGAAAAAACTTGTGTACAATTTTTTCATGCCTACTTGATTATTTAATTTCATATTGTATAGACGTTTATTTCTGTCAATAAAAATAGATTATAATTTTTTCTGTATCATCACTCGGACGTGTTTCATTTTGGTTACCATTCCACATTTTACATTTATATGTAAAAATAACTAACAAGGCGGATACTAAATTTCGGGGGTTTAGAAACTTGTAAGTCTTGTAAGTCAATCGAATATAAAGGAAAGTTACATCCTCCACGCTAGTTGGCCGATGCAAGGCTGTGTTATCCACTCTGGGATGGCCAGGGTTATGTTTGTTGTGGATTCCTGCACATAGTGACTTCATCGGTAGCGATCAGAGCTGGCTCTGATATGCAGGCATTCTTAATTACCACCAAAGGAAAGGCGGATACCAAACTTCGGGGTCTTAGAAACTTGTAAGATTACGGAGGAATATATGTCAGTGGCGCTCGTTTAACCGATTAGTAGCATCAGAATCGACATTCTGGGGTACTACCAAAAGAAGGCGGATATCAAATGGTGGGGCCTAAAAACGTGTTATGCGTCAATTGCGGTCCCTCTATGATGATAAACGCTCTATTTAGCTGGTGAGCAGGAATATGAAGAATATTTCCAGACTGATGTCTGCGATAATTAGTCACTAGACGATTGGCAATCAGGCCAGCTGGCTGCGACCATCCTTCAATGAAAACTGGGGCATCGGCCGGGTACCTAAGAATAAAGTCTTTCACTTTCACTGCGAAGAGCCCTACTCTTATGGCTTTGAGACACAGATTTCTCGATGCACATCTAATGCACGGACTAACTGAGATATCGGATTAGGGACCTTATCAAATATCTTAAAGTCATAGGGTGAATCTAGCTCTCTTTTTTACTCATGGTCTTGCCGAGTAGTTGATTCAAAATAGAAGGCCGTCAGGTCGCCAGGTAAACTAACTAAAGGAAGCTTTTCATTAGGGCCTTTTTGGCAAAATCTTTAAATAAACCTTCACATATACACACTTCCTACTTACTTTTTAGTACTTTTTCTACATTTAATTATTTGTGACAAACGATTTGATGGAATGTATGTGCCTTTAACAATATCACTTTATTCTGTGTGTGTATGAGTGTGTGTGTGAGTGTGTGTTTTTTTTTTATGCAGCAACGTTGTATCAACGGAAGTTATCTACCAAAAAAAAAAATTTAATGGAGTGTAAAATCTGAAATTATAAAAACATTACAAATTGAACAAACTCTTTATTTATAGATAATACCAATCAACAACAAAAGCGACAGCAACAACAACAACAACAACACACACACACATGTACTCGTATGTACTAGCAATTTTTTGTTTGTTAAATTTTTCTTCTTTTTTTTATTTACTTTTTTTTTTTTCAATATTAAACAAATTTGTCATGGAGCACGTTAGTGATTGACTCTTTAGCATACAAAGTGTGTGTGTGTGTGTGTGTGTGTGTGTTTGCAACAAAGCGTTTGAATGTCGTATGTTTGTGGGTACGCTAAATGACTGATGTTGCCAATAAAGTCAGACAGACGGACCTGATTATGTGCGAGTGCCAAGTATTGTGTGAAATCGGGAATAATGCTCATTCATTCAGTTTGCTTGATTAACTTTCATTAATAAATCTATTGATCACTTAATGACAGTAGCAGCAACCAACAACAAACAAACAAAAAAAAAAAAAAACAAAACGCCAACAACAGCACACAACAACATCAATAACAACAAAAGGCTTTCAAAGAGAAGTGATATCAACAGTTGCTGATGCTGCTTTAATACATTTTTTTAAATAAGTAAGTATTTGTGTATGTTAACTTTAAAGGTAAATGCATCATGCAACATTTTTTAATTAATTTTTTTTTTCTTGTTTTTATTTTTGTTTTGTTGTGTTGTGTTGTTTTTGTTTTGTGGTAACAGTAATTAAAATTCATCAATTAATAAAGCTTCAAGCAAATAAACATCAAGGGAGAGTGAGGGAGAGATAGAGAAAATTCTATCTGTGTTTATATTGTTTGTACTTTTGCAGGTTTAATTTGCTTTGGTTTTCTGTTATTGCTGGTGCTGGTGCTGGCTATTGCTGCTGTTGCATAAACAGTTAGTTCATGAATACAAACAAATCTCTGTTGGCTTAAGTTGCAAAAAAGAAAAAAAAGAAAAAAAACAAACAAAAAAATTAATGCAGCCCATTCACATGAGTCTGTCTTTATGGAAAGAGAGATAAATTGTTCGAGTAGTTGTAAGTAAACATGTAAACAATTGCAGGGCTCATCACATTCACCCTTTTTTCAAATGAGTTCAAAGCAAAACAAAACAAAAGTTTAAGAAATTAACATGTATTTACCATAATAAAGTCCTGTATACGATTTTAGTCTGTAAATGCAGAAATTTTGTTTCATTTTCTTTAGGGCGAAATTGTGTAAACTAAAATTTAAAATTAAAATCTAAAATCATTAATGAATTAATCACAGTTAAATTCACTTCCACATAAGACATGTTGAAAACTAAAAATTAGAATTTTCATTTAGAATTTAAGATAAAAATTTCACTGCCAACTGTATCACACTGAGGCCCATTATTACAACACTGAGAGAATTTTAAGAAATTTTATCATTATTTTTTAATCAATAGCTAAAACTAGAATTTCTAGTTTAAAGTAAAATTTATGATAAAAATATATGAAAAATTTCGTTAATGTTGACTTTAAAGTCTACGTTAATTTTTTTGGATAAGAGGGTAAAACTGCAACAGAGTGCTAAATTGACAGCGTATCATTTGTTGTATACCCGGCACTGATGGATTAAAATGAGCTTTACTTCACCACATGGTCGACTTCATTAGTCGGCATTTTATCTGACTTCGTTAAAAATCAGCTTAAGTGATAGACTCAACTTCTTCTCTTATTATTTCACTACTTTTCTTTGTTATTTTAGCTCTTATTTCTATCCTTTTTAATTTATCCTCTTATTCAGGTATCACAAAGAAACCCCATCGTAGAATCCCACCTAAGACCAAATCGTAACATTCGTTATCCAGCACCTTATACGAAATTTCTAAATTATTTCACATTAAAAAACTAAATTTTCGATCGTTTTCATTCGATATTGCAGGCAACAATTTAATCCCTACTGTAACCCAACTTATCTGTTGGATTTGTGGCCTACAGAATCCCAACTTTAACTATTGGGAACTTGTACAAATGGATCCAAGATATTATATGCATACAGAACTCGTCCCGTATTTCCTTTCTCTTATTTTACACATGATAATTTAAAAAAAAAAATTAATAAAACGTTTCTGTGGTTACAAAAGAATTGATGATTAAATCGCTTTTAGTTCAACAAATCGAACATTATTGTTCGTTTAAAATTTAAGCAATTAAATATGGAAAAATCACTTAAGTCGACTTGAATTATACCTGACTTGCTGTTGCTCATGAAGTCTCTTAAGGCTTAAGCAACTAAAAAGGGAAAATACCTTAAATCGACTTTAATAATACCTCACTTGCTGTTGCTCATTAATTCACCACATGGAATATTATTGTTCACTTAAAACTTAAGCAACTAAAAAGGGAAAATACCTTAAATCGACTAGCTGTTGCTCAATAAAACTCTTTTAACCCAACATATTGAACATTATTGTTAAATAAATATTAAAAAATCGCTGAAGCAATAAATAATTTGTTGTCGTAGTTCACTTAATAGATTTGTAATTGTGTTTCAGGGATGGTAGGACGATATGTTTGCTGAAATCCAATTAATTTTATTTAAAAAAAAGCATTTAAGGTTTTTGTCGGCATTACAAAACACAAGCAGCCTTTTCTATTACCCCAGATTTTTTATTTTCTATGTAAATGAGTGTATGAACATAAACGAAATTTTTCACAAACGTTTGCTGCATAATCATAAACTTTTCAAAAGGTTTAAAACATTTATTTTTTGCAATGGAAAAACAAAAAACCAAAACGATTTAAGAAACAATATCCCAACAAAGCGATTGAGTTTGTGCTCCCGTCTTCTTGTTTTAGTAAAGTCGTACATATGCCTAGAAAACAAAAGCAGAAATTTATTTTTGTTTAGTGAAAAAAATTAGATATCGCAATGTCTCGTGCAAAAAAATTTTTCTAAACAGTTATTTTTTATTTTCATTCTTTACATTCCTGGCTTATTTAAGTGAGCTAAAACATACTCAAAATAATTTAGGAAAAAAGGTTGCATAGTTTTTCTAGTATTTAATTTTGTTTTATTCACTGAAAACTACAAAACGAAACTAATGCAAACGTTTCCTTTATTTTCAAACTCTAGTGATAGACAAGTTTACTGACCGATTGTTTCTAGTAAATTTAAAATATGCTTTTAGCTTTTCTTTGGAATAAAAATAATTTAAAAAAAAAAAGGTCGAAGTTTTTGAAAAACTGAAATATTTACTCCCGGTTTCGGAACTAAATTTTTTTTTATTTTCAAAAGTTATTTTTTTTTTATCAAAGAATTAAAAGAAAGATCTATGCCAATGGGGAGGAGATATTTTTGAATATATTATTCCTCTTAGAAAATCTACTTAAAAAAAAATCAAAAGTTCAAGTAGCAGTATTTTTGAAAGGCCTATAATTTGAAGAATATATAAACAAAGTCTACGACCTCATTTTTTTTTTCGCTGTCCCCTGAAATGCTTTTAATTTAGGAAAATAATATTCAGTTTCATGAGCCAAAAGCCACGCCCACAATTTCCTAACAAAATAACTTTAATTTGTCTTTTGATAATTTTTTTCTCTCAAGCTATTAAGCCTACATTTCCTTATGAAAATTTTTTAAAAAACTCAAATAATATCTTTCATATAAAAGGTGTCCCAACAAGAACGCAAGATTTAAATTTTAAATAAATGACTGATGCAGCAATTGAGTTGTTTCTCTGGCTGTATGACATGTGGCGCCGTCTTGTTGAAACCACAAGCCCTTCACATTCATTTCTTCAATTCTAGCAAGAAAAAACTGGTCAGGATACCGAACACCATTGACTGTTTGCGCTTGACCTGCCTCATTTTCATAAAAAAAAGGTCCAATGATTCCTCCAGCCCAAAAACCACACCACACAGTGACACGTTGAGGATGCATTTGCTTCTCGTGAATGCGACAATTCTGCCTATTGACGAAGCCATCAAGATGGAAATGGGCCTCGTCACTGAAGATAATTTTATCGGCAAAATCAGCATTTTCATTTTGTCTCTCCAATACCCAATTAACGAACTCCCTTCGCTGTCCATGGTCATTTTTTACCAACCTCGTACCTTCTACTAGCAAACAATAACAATTTTTCAAATGTCAAACAATGACACTTTGAATGGCGCCAAATTTAAATCTTGCGTTCTTGTTCGCACACCCTTTATATTTAAGTGCGTGTTGGTGTGTATGTAAGTGTGTGTGTGCGTGTAATAAATAAGTATTCTTTTGCGTTTGCTCTTTTCTATCGATTAAAGAAAGACTTTATTTCATATTAATTGCAAATTTATATAATGAAAGCAATAATTTTCTGGTTTTTTTCCTTTTTTTTTTTTTAATAGTTTAAACAAGAAACGCAATATTTAATATGAAACCAATACCAAACGATACCCTGCCTTCAGTTTGATTGAATGCCTGTGCAAACAAATTATTTAATATTGCAAAGTGAAAGACAGCAAGAAAAGGAAAGAAAATAAAATTGATGCAACAATAATTGTGGCAACATCGACAATATAACCAACAGAACAAAATTATTTCATCATGTTGGGATTTATAATATCGATTGTCATGATATTATTAAAATTGCCAAGAACAATGAATGCTATTTATTGATGTCAACAATAAAAATTAATGACGAATTTACTGTTGAGATTAAAAACAACAAACCAACAGCAGATTAAAAACAACATAAATAAAAAAAAAAAAAAAACATATTTCAATTCACGGCTGTACAAGAGCATAATTTATAAATGCACATGCTTAAACCTGATTGCACAAATAATAATTATAAAAATAATATTAAGCGCTCGTGTAATGTTTTAATTAAAATATAAAAAAAAATACTTTTTCATTAAATAAGAATAAGAAAATAAATTGTTATCACATTAACCAACAACAACAAAAATGTATTTTACACACGGTCAGTTGTTGTTAATAAACATGCGTCCAAGTGGGAAATATATCAAAAAAAAAAAATATTATTTGACAGCAGAGTTGTTTTATTTTATCTTTATTTATCACTGATGATGTTGAGGAAAAGAACGATAAGGGCGTTTATTTTGAAAATCAATCAGCAAAATTTCATAGCACTTTCCGCCTCATGGCATTTAAAATATTTTCTTAAACTCTTTTATTTTTCGTTGAAGGGCTGTCTCAGCCTGCTGGCATGCTTACCGATCATCCAATGACCAGTTATCACCGCCACCCCAGCCTGGAAATGTCCCTTCTATTCCTGCTTACTAATTGAATAGAGCGTTTACCATCATTAACAGCATTTTCCAAATACTCTTTAACAGTTTGTTTGTCTTATGGCGTTTTCTATTCTCAAACAACATTCTACTTCTAAATTATATACTATTTTAACCTAAACTGCCTAAAACTGCAGAAAATTTTAACTTTTTTGTAGTTTCAATAGAACAAAAATAAATTTATCATGCAACATTTTTGTATGTTTAACGCTTTTAGATCGATTTGCGAAATCCGATTATGTTAATACAACTGATAAACAGCTGACACAAAAAAAAAAAACTTTTGCACCTAAAATAAAATAAAAATAAATTTTTGCTTCAAAAGTGACCAATAATGGATTTTTATGAAGAATATCTTGAGGGAAAAAATGTTAAATCTGCTTTTTCATATAAAAACAAATTAAATAATTTACTGAATTGTATAAACCAGTAGTTGACACAGTTGTAAAAAAGGGCAAAATCTCACCCTCACTTACAAATGGAGTGCAAAACGTGTACCACTTTTGCATGTTGTTTTTTGTTGAAGTAAGAAATATTCTTATAATAAATTATATTTCGTCACAATTAATGGGATGTGACCAACCTTTTCAACTGAGTGTGGCTAGACCGCCGTTGAGAACAGAACGTGATAATGATTTGAACTATCAAATTTTTTTTTGGCAATAGAACCCAAAACATTTTTGGATGGTAGTATATATGCAACATTTTTATTAGAAAAGAAAACGCCATTAAATACAACTTTTGTAAAAGAAAAAAACTTTCGTTGCTTCGTATGTATCATCCCTTAAGTTTAGTCCGTTCATTCATTTATAAGTCGTTCATTTAAAAAGAAGAGCACACAAATGAATTATGATCGACTAGTTCGATCAGTTCCAGTGAGTGAATAGTACAATAAGAATAGTTCGTTCGTGTACTACCCAAAACGGAATCTTGAGATTCTAATTGGACAAACACGCAAACTGTATCCCAGGTCCTCATGTGTTAATCTTATTCATGTTTTGTAAGGTTTTTGATTTCATTTATTAAAACTAAAGAGTCAAAAAAGTAAGGGAAAAATAGGGACAGAGAGAGAGAGAGAGAGAGAGAGAGAGAGAGAGAAAAGAACGAGAGCTGGAGCTCTAATATGCATATCACTTTGAACTTGTTCTCCGTCCCGAAATTGAGCCTGTAGAACAACATCAGACAGCATTAGACACAAAACTTATGAACACTAATGTGCTGTTTACAGGAAAGGAACAATCCAACCGCCAAAAAAAAGGAAGTATTTTTTATAACAAAATTTAATCTTTATTTAAGATTAATTCCAAGTATGTTGGTGTGCAAAATGCATTATTCTCAATATGATATTCTTATGGAAAATTCTTGAAAAAATAAGTACTAAGAGGGAAAGCATATCTATACAGCTGTTTCATTAGACTCTACTCTGAATCTTCAGTATATTACTCCCAAGTCTGGGTTAATGCTTGCCTACACATTTGAATATTTATTTTGTATTTTTTTATATTTTTCATAAAAATTTTTAGACGCTTGAATTGCTCGTTTCCTATAAAGAACTACATTTCTATTCGAATAATAAAGTTTAATAAAGAAATTCTTTAATGTGTTTGTAAATTTTTTTTTAAACAATTTTTTCACTAAACATAAATCCTGGAATTAAGTTCTAATATCAAATAATAAATAATAATAATCATCTATTTCACAAGTGATTAACTATTAAATGACAACAACAAATAACAAAAAAAAATCAAGAAAATATCCTGCAAGGTGCTACTCGTATTACAACATTAATAAAAATCTTGTTATTTTTTTCCCAAGAACTTGATTGTGATGAAGATGAAAATGACAAAACTAAAATTCAATTCACTAATTCTACTGACAATCTTTAAGCCAAAAAGAATTTTCTAGTTTACGATAAATCATCGTTATCACTTTATTATCATTGTAATTGCTGTCTCATTGTCATCATTCGGCAGCAATAAAAAAAATTAAAAAGAAAAAATAACAAAATAATGGCAGCAATGAAAATAAACTAGCAAAACGTTTGACCCTATTTGGTAAACATTTTATAGACTAAAGCACAGAGTAACATCCACAACAACTAAACAAAACTATAACTTCTGCTTTACCCTGCAAATAATACTGAAAACCAGTCAGTAGTTATTTTAACTTGTGCTGCTGCTGCTGCTGCTGCTGCTACCTACAAGCTGATAACACCAACAACAACAATAACAATTACGCTACAAGATGATGATGATGACGATGACGATGACAGCAGCAGAGCTGATGGTCGTGCTAAAGTTGTTAATAAAAGCTATTGATCGTAACTACAGAAGGTCGCCATATATGGAGCTTTGAGGCACTACCTTCCTTTTGGCGTCACTAGACTTAAAACTCAACCATGTTTTCATTGCCTTATTTGATAAAATGCTTACAATTAATCTTTCAACTACAACTTATAACAACGAGTAGAGCAGACAAACCGACACACTTATTTTGTGGCACACAAACACACCAGCCAATTGTTTATACATTTTTATGATTGAGTAATCGTATTCAGTTATAGTTCACTAGTACAAAATTAGTTTCTTTGCCATAAACCGTTATTAATAGTTAGTTAAACGTCAAACATTAACTTTAAAATTGTACTTAAAAATACAAAACGTACTGGGTTCTGATAATGACGACATCAAACTTAAATAAATCGTCAAAAAAACAAAAAAAAAACAAAAAATAATAGCAAAGAAAAATTAAATCTTTAATGCCTTAATCGCAATTCTCTTGTTTGTATGGCTCAATTGTAACACGAATTTTATAAGATATAAAAAATAAATAATATGACGTACGCCTGTTAAAAATGACTATTGTGTCATGAGTTAAATAATTTTTTGTGGCTCTACATTTAGAAAAAAAGCTGATCTTTGATTGAAAAAAGTCTTGTCTCACAATTTAAATTCTATACACTTGGATTAAAGAAAAATTGAAAGGCTCTACGTTTTTAAAAAGCTAATTTTCCCATATTGTTTTCGTTTGCAATACAAATGTAAGAAAGAAGTTGGCGCCGCCCTTTAGTTTTTGCTGTTGGTAGCTAACTGGCAAAAAAGGAAAGGATTTACATAACAAAGTCACAATTTTGGGTATTAAAGCATTTTAAGATCACAGCCATATTCCAAAAATTATATGGGAACGAAAGTGAACTGCAGTCCACCATCTTGCGGCTTATCGTTTGCTTGGCTTTATATATTTTAATATAAACTATGCTGGGCAATAAGTAATAACTTATGGTTATCCAAGACGAATCTATACAATGTGGCCGTATTACACTGTGGAACAAATTCAAGTTAGCAAAAGTTAGGTCGATTCTGAGAATGAGGGATGAAAATAGAGGCTAAATTAAAAGACCCGTATCGCGGCGTTTGTGTATGTTAGTTCGAATTTTTTTTTTTTAATCCACCTTCGAACTTTGCCGATTTTCAGCATATTGTTTATATGGTTTTTTGGCTATAACTCGTCGACTAATTGATATTTTTGAAATCTGTAAAAGCCAAATTATTGCTAGAGACCTGTGCAGCAATTAAAATTTTTTTAAAAATTGATTTAAAAAATGTTTGTGGTGCTTATGAAGCAAAATGATGAGAAAATTATTTTTTTTTCATGCTTTTTGAAAATATTTTCCACAAAACTAAGTCTTTTTTGCTTTCTGTTTCTTCAATAAATTTCATTTGAAAAGAAAACAATCTGTTCTATCCGTGAATTGAAAAGCACACGTTTTTTCTTACTTCATTTTTTATTTCAAGTGAGTAATATCTACGAACTAATATCTATATAAAAGGAAGGCAAAATGACAGTTCATTTAATGACTATTAGTGTTACCACAGTGGTTATTTAGGACATAACAATCTCCCACACTTAATGGAAATTGATAGACTAAAATAATTGGATTAAGTTTTACAAGTTTTTCTTAACAAAATACAATTAGGCATTTTTCTAATAATTATATACATTACAATTCAAGTATGTTATTCGACTACGTAGTCTTTTAAATATGTTGGTTGTTGGCGGGAACGTTCACTTCTTCTGAAGATTGGCTGTTCCCCTTCCTGAACTTGTTGATTTTCTTGAAGAATATGTTCTCTTGGGGACGCTTGAGGACATTCTGAAACTACTGGACTAGTTATATATTGCATACATGCTGGATCCAAGTAATGTTGGTTGTAGTTGCTTGTTGTACTTGGTGAATTTGTGTCTATGGTTGGTGAAAAATGAACTTTACGAAATTGAACTTTAGTGATCCTTATTTGATCTATGTGACGTTTTAATTTGTAACCGTCATCGAGTTGTATGAGGTAATGAAGTTGACCAAATTTTTGTAGCACAACACCAGTTTTCCATTCAGACTTGTTGTTTTTCATATGTAAAACTTGTACCCTTTCTCCCACGCTTACTTGACGAACGCCCGGAATGGGTTTTGTTGGATGAAACTTGATTACCGGTTTTAACGCATCAAGCCGAATTCGAATACGTCTGTTGTAGTAAAGTTCTGCAGGACTTTTACCGCATGCGAGAGGTGTTGCGCGATATCTTTGTAAGATTTCATTTACCTTGTTTTGTATCGATCCAAGTTCTTTTGACATAGCCTTTAGCTTACGCTTAAGAGTTTGTACATTGCGTTCTGCAAGCCCATTTGTGCTAGGATGTCCTGGGGCAATCAATTTTTGAAATATTCCGTTATTGCTGCAATAAGTTTTAAATGCACTACTAACAAAAATAGTAGCATTATCGGACACCATTACAATAGGGAATCCATGGCTAGAAAAAATCTCGGATAGAAGTTTAATTGACGTTTGCGTACTTGGGGCATCGTTTACAACTTTTACCTCTGCCCATCTGGATTTTGCGTCAACTACGATAAGAAAAAAATGATTTTGGAACGGCCCCGCATAGTCGATGTGTATCCTATCCCAGTTTTCTGCTGGTTCGTCCCATTTGTGAAGTGGCGCTTTTGCCGGTTTTGATTGAACTTGTACGCAAGCTTCACATGACCTTACCATCCTTTCAATATCACGGTCGATACCTTTCCAGTAACAATATCTTCTTGCGAGCTGTTTCATCTTCGTAATACCAGTATGTGTATGGTGAAGTTCTTGTAATATTTTGGGCTGAAGGATTTTGGGGATTGTTACCCGTTGGCCTTTGAATACGATTCCATTATTTATTGTATAATTTTCATGTTCACTGCTGTTATCCTGTAAATTTTTTATAAGTCTAGATAGATCTGAATCTTTTGCTGTTTCTGCTGCTAAAATCTCTGCGTTAATAACTTCGCTTGAAATTTGGAAAATTGAACTGGTACATAATTGATTCACCTCTTCGTTAATTACCTTATCTGTAGAGGGCTTTTCTAACGGCTGTGTTGCGCGAGAAAAAAAATCAACATTTGAGTGTTCAGACCCTTTCTTGTAAATTATTTCATAATCGAAATTTGACAAGAATTCAGCGTAACGTAATAATCTTGAAGATGTCATTGCTGGCATTTTGTTATGCTGATGTAAAATCCGCGTCAATGGACGATTGTCTGTTATGAGTTGAAATTTTCTACCATATAGGTACATAAAAAAATGATTTATTGTAAAAATAATTGCAAGTGCTTCACGGTCTAATTGACTATAATTCATTTCGGCAGACGTTAAAGACCTCGATGCGAATGCGACTGGATGCTCACTGTCATTTACCATGTGTGATAATACTCCTGCTACTCCTGTTGGACTGGCATCACATGCAACGACCACTGGAAGTTCAGGGTCGAAAGGCATTAGTACTTGTTCACTGGACATAATGTTCTTGAGTTTTAGAAAGGCAGCTTCACAATTTGCTGACCAATGGAATCTTCTATTTTTTTGCAATAATTGGCGTAGTGGGTATGTAATGGAGGACATTTCTGGAATAAAACGGGAATAATAGGTTATCATCCCTAAGAATCTTCTAACGTCATCAGTTGTAGATGGACGTGACATTTTGACAATGGCTTGTATTTTAGCTGGAGACTTTGAAATTTTATTAAATTGTATTATGTGGCCCAGGTATTCAATTTTGGTTTGGAAAAATGAGCATTTTTTTTGATTAAGATGCAGATCATGCTGATTTAGGCGCTGAAGGCATTCGACTAAATTATTTTTACATTCGGTTTCTGTTGCACCGTGGACAATGATGTCATCGAAATACGATATCGTTTTAGTCAATCCCGCTAAAATTTGTTCTATGATTCGATTGAATTCTGCAGGTGCGGTTTTAATACCAAATGAGAGTCTATTGACTCTATATGTGCCTCTATGTGTTGATATGGTCTGAATTTCACTAGATTCTTCGCTAACCTTAAGATGTAAATAGGCTTTGTATAAATCCAAACGACAGAAGTACCTTGACCCTTTTAGACTGTTTAAGATTTCCTGAATACTACGTATTGGGTAATTTGCTGATACGAGTTGTGGATTGACCCCCATTTTATAATCGACGCAAAGTCGTACACCACCGTCCGATTTAGGTATGATAACTAGTGGTGACCCCCAATCACTTCTTTCTACTCTTGAAATAATTTCAGATTTTTCTAAGGCGTTTAATTCGTGTTCGACACGGTCACGAAGAGCGAATGGAACTTCTCGTTCCTTATAAAAAACGGGTTTAGCGTCTTTGCGTAATTGAAGCGTAACTTCGTAATTTGGTACAGACCCCACCTTCTCCGTAAAAACTTGTGGGAAACTATTTATTATTTCAGTTAACGAATACGAATGATCCATTTTAACAGACTGGATCTGAGTAT
This sequence comes from Thelaira solivaga, assembly GCA_947397855.1. Taxonomy (NCBI): domain Eukaryota; kingdom Metazoa; phylum Arthropoda; class Insecta; order Diptera; family Tachinidae; genus Thelaira; species Thelaira solivaga. Next base: position 70,837,423 of record OX377610.1, on the reverse strand, counting down.
AACGTTGACTGTCAATTTCTTGAAGAATGATATTCAATTTGCGAATCCAAACACGTCCGAGTAGCGTATCATATTCATTAGGCACAACATACATTTCTTCCTTTGAGTGTCTATCATTGTATTTCACCTCTACCATTACTTTCCCATAGGGGATTACTATATTTTTCGTATATGACCTAAAAGCTATCGAAGAAGGTTTTAATTTAGCTTTTATGTGCAGCTGATCATACTGACTTTTTTTTATTAATGTATATTTAACCCCTGAGTCGACTTCAAATATTTGCCGCCGACCATTAATTTGAACGGCTACGACATATTTATCATCTTCTTTTTTATGTACTTGATTGTGATTGATATTAACAATTTTATTAATCCCGTGTAATTTATATATTTTTTCCTCACAATCATCGTTTGCATTAACTGAATTGTTATTTGTTTTTATAAGTGTTTTGAGACATACCTGCTTTACATGACCTGTCTTACCACAAGATTTGCATTTGAGTTTATTGGGGTTTGTACGACACTCCTTTGCCTTGTGGTTATCCCTTCCACATCTTATACATTGATTTTCAATCCCCAGTTGACTGAAATTAATTTTTGATTTCATGCGAATTGATGATTTCGACGATGACCGGTGATGAGGGCGATTTCTTTGACGATGTGCATTGAACGATTTTCAATGTATTTTGTTGATTTCATTTCCACTTGTTTGTTTGGTTAAATTGAGTTCACGGCTATCAATTTTGGACGCTTCTAATGATAATGCTTTTGTCACAATTTTTTCAAAATCTGACTCTTCAGATTGCAAAAGTTGTTCCCTGATGGTATTATCTTTCAACCCTCGTATAAATTGGGCTCGTAGGAAAACGGTGGAAATGTCAGCATTACAAACACACGGTGACTTAAAATCACTTCCATTTATATCTTGCCGGAGTAATGCTACATAATCAGCTATTGTTTGGTCGTCATTTTGATATGTAGAAAGGAATCGATGCTGAAGTACCAATACATTTTTCTTGGGGCACAAATAAGTTTCAAGTTTTTCCATCAATTCTTCGTATTTCATCTCCGATAGACTTTTCGGGGAAACTAAGGAAACAAGCAACTTAAAATGTATGGCACCAATAGAGTTAACAAGCATTTGTTGACATGTAGTTTTATTATCGAATACGCCTTTCATAGTAAGATAATTTTCGAACCTTTGTCGATACAATTTGAAACTTTCTTTATTGCCATCAAAATTTTCAAATGGCGGTATCATTATCTGTAATGGCGGATTTTGTTGTTGTTCTTGGGGCTGTTGAATAGCGGCATGTGCGTTTAACTGTTGTACCAAATCCCGCTGGCTTTTATTAAATACTTCCAGAAGTTGTTGAAATTGTTTTGCGTCCATTTTGATTTTTTTTTTCTTTTATTTCGGATTTAGTATACCTATAATTTGATAAGTTTTCCCTCTTTCTATTTTTTTCCTTTTTTTTTTTTTTTTTTTTTCACCTCGTCGCCAATTTGTTCTATCCGTGAATTGAAAAGCACACGTTTTTTCTTACTTCATTTTTTATTTCAAGTGAGTAATATCTACGAACTAATATCTATATAAAAGGAAGGCAAAATGACAGTTCATTTAATGACTATTAGTGTTACCACAGTGGTTATTTAGGACATAACACAATCATAATACAAAACTTGCCTTTTCCAGCTTAATATTAATTTACTTCTCATTTTTTATGTAGCAATTTTGTTCAGTGTTGGTTTTGAAGAAACATTGAAAAAGAAATTATGAAAATATGGAAAAAAATTAAAATTATGAAATGTTAATAATTATTAAGCTCCAACAGTTACTGTTATAAATATGTACACATTAAAGGGCCGCACAAGCATACTTGAAAGCTACACATCACTACAATTACAAATTTATTTAAATTTACAATTTGCATCGGAAAAACTAGTAAATTCCGTTCAGTACTGCTGAACAAAGCGAACATTTTTACTAAAAAAATCGTTGCAAAAATAAAATAAAAATGATTTCAGAATATTTTTGGTGACTGAGTTAAAAAAAAAAAAACTGCCAAGCAAACATTTCTGAGTAAAATGGCCAAAAATTGTATTTCTTAAAATTTTTTTTTTTAATTAAAAGCTTAAGGAATTTAGAAGAAAAAAACATATTTTGAAATAAATTTAAAAATTGTACGGTTTCTTTACAATATACTGTGTTAAAAAATGGCTAAAAAAATTTTAAAAATATATGTTTGTTTGAGAAATACGCACAGATTTCTCAAGTTTACTTAAATAATATATATGCCATTCAAGCTCCATCTTTGTAAATCCGTTGAGAAACTGCAAATTGGTTGATATTCAACTAAGTTACTGGTTTATAAGTGTATGAAGGTAAGAAAACCCGGGTTTTTACCCGTATCTCAAGATTTTTAGGGTGTTTGGCAAATTTCAAAAACATATTCTTGTTGTACTTGACAGCACCTACTAGAAAAATAATATCACTTGCCAGGTATTCGCAATTCTTTCTTTTTTGTTTCACTGTATTATCAAAGCCTTTATGAAAACAAAGAAATATGGCAACGCCGATCATATGTGATATTGTAGACAACAAGTTTAACAGCAGTAATAAATATCATGCAATTTAAAGCCTTTAAGAGCTAGAAAAAAATAATACTTTAAATTTATTAAAAAAAAAATTTTTTAATTTTTCTGTTCGCTCGTTTAATTTCTTGCGGTGTATTCATACGTTAATATTTTTTATTTTTTTTTTTTTTTATTATTATTATCAATTTTTATTTAATTGTTGCAGAGTTTGCTGTTCGATTTTAAGCAATTTTAAAAATTATTTTTTTAAGAGAAAAAAATTCAATTACGTTTTTAGAAGTTTAGATCATAAAATTTATGTTACGTTTATTTTTATATTTCTATAGAGTGCTTGCATTTAATTTTCAGTTTGTTTAGCGTTCAAAATAAATAAGAAAAAAAATCAAAAACAACCGCAGCTTGGCGTTGCATGACAATAGAAATTTTACAGTCAGATGCTACGTATCTTGAAATCTTTTCATTTGATTTGTGTTTTTATTTATTTTCATTTTATTTCTTAGTTTTGCTTAATAACAACAGCAAAGGTTAAAGTTATTAAAGTGTCAAAAACATTCATTTTGATTAAAGTCATTGTTAAGGTTTATATATGAAAAAAAAAATCTCTTTGTGACAGCAAGTGTAGAAGCTAATTAAAAAAAATATGTGTAAATCATATTTAAGAAATTATTAATTTGAGTTTTAATTAAATTATTAAATATAATTTTGCTAAAAATTATAATTAAAAAAAAAAAAACAATAAACAAATTTCAAAATATTTATCAATCTCATAAGACTTCGAACTGTATTTTGCATGAAATAAATATGCTGCCCATACACACTCAAGTTCCATACATACAAGTATTTTAGTATTTATTTAGTATTAATTTTTGCACAACCAGACTAATGCAGGATTTTAAGTAGTGGAAAATAAAAGTTTCACCACAAAGTTTAGTGCTAAAGTGCGAGATTTCAAAATGGTTTTGATTTTTCTCAATTAATTGATCAATCATTAAAAAGAGCCCCATTCACTAAACAAATGCTCATTAGGTTGCCTTATTTTTGCACTAAAATTGCATTGACCTTGAGTGAGTATGGCTTCGTTTAGCCATTTCTTTAAAAATATATTAATTGAAATAGCTTTTCAGTAATATTCTAAATAATTTTAATTTTATTGCCTACTAGCTATTTTTACCCAGTCTCGCTTAGAATTAGAATGAGGAGTCACCGGGCAAAACAGACACTACTGTATCCATTGATTAGTAGTTAGCATAAAAACCCACCAATCTGGGGGTCGCAGGTTCGATTCCTCTCTTGGATGTTTTCTGCAGGCAAGCTAAGAATTTTCGGGGATTTGTGTTGTTTAAAAAAAAGTTTTTTTGAATGATTTATCCAACGGTTATAAGTAATGTTTCCTTAGTCCTTTACTTTATGAGTAGGAGTTCAAAGAGAGCTTATATATCAAATTTTGCATAACTTCCTTAAAAAAATAAAATTCTTCATTAAAAATTCTTTTTCATTTTCTCTGTTGAAAGTAAGCGTGGCCGGTATATGTGAAAAGTGTGACGTTTCTTTAAATTGAAAATTTTAGAGAAATCTTTAGGAAAATAGAGTAAAATCATAGAAAAGTGGGCGTCAAAATGGGCGTGTTTACATTTTCTTAGACTTTTTTTATATATCAAGAGCAGTCTAGCTAATTTCAACAGGGGTATTTATAACTCTCTTAGTGCAAATTTGCATTTTTCAAATATGCTTGGTCGTGAGCGTGCTTTTTTAAGGCCTGTTCAGCTAAATGCGAACGAAAAGTTCGTTCGATTAATTATAATGAAAATAAAGACAAATTTTCATGTAGTGTTTTTGTTTTCAATACAATTATTCGAACGAAGCTTTCGTTCGCATTTAGCTGAACAGGCCCTTAATGTCCAAAATGTCTGCTTGCATTTTCGCACTCAATATAATTTTTTTTATTTAAATTTAGTTTAAATTTTCTTTATTTTATTTAGTTTTCAATTATTTTAATTTCATTTTATTTTATTTTATTTCTTATTAAAATTTTATCATAATTATATCCCGAAGAATTTAAACAAATTTTAAGCAAAATAAATATTTAAAATCAAGCCTTAAGCTTAAAAAAAACTAGCTGTTTTAATTTCAAAAGAAAAGATCAAATAAATTTTTAAATTTTAACTTATTTTGTTTGATTTAATTACTTTTTTATTTTATTAAATTTGATTTGTTTTTTTTATTTTTTTTAATTTTATTTAATTTTTTTTATAATAAAAATTCATTCCTTTTTTTAAATTCAGCAGCAGGTTTGTTGTTTTGTGCAAAAACAACTTAAATTATATTTATTTCTGTGATATTCTTTAATAATAAGAGCACTTGAACAGTTGTTTTTATGTAAAACTAAATGTTTTCGCCCGTTCTCTGTATCATTAGAGTATATAGCAAGAATGACAGAAATACAAGATTACGCCCTACTTATGACTTCAATTTAGATGACGTAGATTGTCTACTGTTTGAAAAAATATTACAATTCTCTCTCTCTCTCTCTTTCTCTTATTTAAATTATAAGCCTGACGTCATTAGTGCTACATGCGCAGAAAATTTAAATTTTATTTCTATTATTCTTGGTATAGAGACCGTATGTTCCAATTTTTAGAGAAATCCTTTTGCAAATACTAGAATCTTAATCGTTAAGAACCCCATCCAAAGAAATACAGCCATTTACTACTTTTCATAGTGGTTCATGAATTATCAGGCATTATTAGCAGAAGCGCTAAGTAAATTTCCAAATAAAATATGTTAAAGCATAATTTAAGGCTTAAATTAAGTATGGCCAGACACCTTTTTTTTAAACAGTTTCGAGAGAAAATTTTTTAAAAGTGGGCGTAAAATGGGCGTATCTAGTTAAGAGACTATTGCTCTTATCCAAAAAAAACGTAGACTTTAAAGTAAAATTTATGAAAAAATTATATGAAAAATTTCGATAACGCTGACTTTAAAGTCTGCGTTAATTTTTTTGGATAAGGGGGTATATGTGTAAAATTTTAGACAAATTCTTGGGAAAACAGAATTTTATATAGCGAACAAGCAAACAAAAAATAACTTAACAAACAGAAAATATTTTTTTTGTATAAATTTGCAACCGCCATATCACATACTCGTATGCAATTTAAAAATAAAAACTTCATCATTAATTTCCATTACTTACATAAAATCTACTAAATTATTATTTAAATCAAATTACATTTTACCTGTAATTAATATTTCTTACTTATTAAAATCGCATTATAACACAAGTTTTCTATACAATTCCACTCAAAAAGCTTAGCTTTTATGCTCAGATTCATATTCTCAATTAATTTATTTCAATTAACTAACCAACTAACAACAAACACTCAATCGTAGAAACAAATAAATTGAGTAGAAATCAAACAGCAAATATAAAAACATACTCCCACATCAGCACTCGACAGTACGAGCAGTTATAACCAACCTATCACAACCAACAACTCTAATGAAATACAAAACAGACACAAACACAAACACCCTAAAGGAAATACAGTCTATAGAGAATGACGAAAGCTATTAATATAATTTAGCACTCGCTAAGTACTCGTTAAATGCAATTCTTATTTGATAAATGAGTTATTTATTCTCTTTGAAAAAAACTAAATGGAAATAGAGTAAAAGAAATGAATAAATATACTCGTGCTCAATTGTTTAACCGTTGAAAAATACAACAGCAATTACAGGCAATTGTTAGTTGTATTAAAAAATCAACAACAACAACTAATAATGAGAAAAAAATTAAATAAAATAAAAATTTATTCAAAGAAACTCGTGCTGGTCGCGCGCAGTTAGTGGGTTTCTCGGTTTCTTGGTCTGGTGGTAATAGCAACAACAATAACAACATTAGCAGCAGCAACTAAGCAACAGCAGAAACAGAAATAACAACAACAATTATAGCAAAAAAATTTACATGATGACGTTACTCATGCTCAGTCGAGATAGAGGCACGCTTTTTTCTAGTTTGTTGTGGCAATTGATTTAATTCTTTTTTTTTTTTTTCTTTTTTTTTTTGGTGTATGTTTGTGTTCATGTGTATTATAATTATTGTTTTGTATTTAATCATTTATTCCATTCATTAAAATAACAGCTCGCTTTAATGCTACAAGCAAGTTGAGTGTATCAAATTTTTGTTAATGTTTTTTTTTTCTTTCTTCAAAATTAACACAACGGCAGTAACAATAAGAAAACAAAAAAACAAAAACAATAAAAAAAACACCGGACATAGTTGAGTGGGTTGGGATTGGTATTCACTTAAGTCAAGATCAAAACGCCTTAGCAAAACAACCAACCACTCACTCATTATTCACTGATCAGTTCATGATCATTTGGCAATAGTCTGGCAACGTTTAGGACAATAATGCGCTGTGTGGCGGGAGAGGCAAAATTTAATTATCTCATCAAACAGGAAATTAAGAAATCAATTTAATTATTTCTTAAATATTCAAAAACAAAAAGAATTTAGCTTAGTAAAAATGAAGAAAATTTAATTTGCGTCATATATTAGGTCCACTTATTCATTCCGTCACACGATTGCGGAAAGTATTTTTTTTTTTTTTTTTTTGGGAAGCAAAATTTGCTATTATTGATGTCTCAATATAGATAAATTTTCGCGATAAGTAAACGGAAAGATCAAAAATATAAAAAAAAAAATAGAAAATTTCTCAAAAACAAAATTTCTTTTAGCTTAATTTGTTTTATTTTTAATAAATTATTTATTTTAAATAATTTCGTTTTATTTATTAAAATTTAATTTTCTTTTTGTTTAAATTTAAAATTTATTGATTTTCTATCACCAACAGCTAAAATATTAACAAAATTCATTCACAATAGACAACTTTTTAATTCACAATTAAATAAAACAATTCCAAGTAATAAGATAATTCAATAAGAATGAATCAATAAGACGTGGGGGGTTACTCTCTATTGCGATGCGAAAGAAACCCATTCGCATCTGTATGATTTTTACATCGCAATAGAGAGTAGGCCCTTAGGACCACACACAAAAAGTTTACTTGGGCAATTCCTTCTCAATTCTCTTTTAAAATTTTCGTTGTGTCCCCACATAAATTTTTTGTTTAGCCAATTTTAGCATTCTTATTCAGTCATTTATTCTGCCTTCAAGCTACCTGACTTCTTTTTTTTTTTTAATTTTTAAAAAAGATACGAAGAGAGAACAAAATCGAATAGCCGAGTACGAACAAGTCTATAGCCTTTTTAAATCTTCTTTCCTCTCTCTCCTACAAAATCAAGAATTACCCAACTAAAATTGCTGTGTGTGGTCCTGGTCTAATACAACCCATTATTTAATCAATGAAAAATCAGTTGTGTAACTAATTGCATTAATGAAAGATCATCAGGAAACCTATCTATCAAAATTAATGTGGTGGAGAACGCAATTTACAGAGTTTAGTTTAAAATCATCTGTGAAAATTAAAAAGAGAAGTTCACCGAGTTCTTAATCCATTTTTTTTTTAATTATTCAATTTTTTTATTTCTTATTTATAATTGATTGTTCAGATAATTCTCAGTCTCCCTTTCCAAGACTTTTTAAATCTTAAAATCTTCTAGCTTGTATGCAGAAAACATGTTGGTATTAGTTAGGGACTAGTGTCATTTACTTTACCAGCCCCTAGTCTGGGGTAAGTCAAGTTAATATTTATAACCTTTTAATGCTGTTAAACAAAAACAAATTAAATATTTCCTGTGCAATCAGCAAAAAGCTTTGATTTGAAATCCTTGCTTGGTTTGGGATTTAATGTCATTTTCTGTGCTAAAAATTATGGAGCAAAACTTTATGCTCTTGGTAATAAAAACATATTTGCTCTGGTAAAATTATGGTAAAATTAAATGGAGATGATATTGAATGAACATGCAGCTAACATGGCATGACTTAACATTAATATAGAATTAATTATCATGAAATGAACTTGATATTTACTTGAACAATTTATATGGACATTAACATAAACATAAATATTTGAATTCACATTCAGCTGAATACAAAACTGTCACGATATAACCTTACTTTAATACAGAATTAATTTTCATGAGATGAACATGACCTTAATTAATTAACATTAATATTAACATGGGCATTTGAATTCACATTCAGTTGAACAAAAAACTGTCATGACATAAAATAACTTTAATACAGAATTAATTTTCATAAAACAATTTTGACATTAACCATGAATATTAACATTAACATTAATATAAACATAGACATTTGAATTCACATTCTGTCATGACATAAAATAACTTTAATATAGAACTAATTATCATGAAATCAACTTGACATGAACCATGGATAGAGACATTAACATTAACATAGACATTTAAATTCATATGCAGTTGAACATAAAACTGTTAATAATATGATAATGACATGTAACCATAACCACTAACATGACATGAATATGCAGTCGGAATGGATATCGACATTAACATGGGCACTTACAAAATACCTATATACAGATAAAGAATGCAAATAGAACAACATGAACATTAACATAATATTGTCATGATATTGCTTACAAAATTTATTTATTTCAAACTCTAGTGATGATAGTTTTCTCAAAAAAAGCGCTAAATTGGCCGCACTTTCAAAAATATAAATAAAACTTTAAAAAAATACACATTGTTAGCAACAGGCACACACCAGCAATCCCAACCAGCCATCTATTCAACGATCGATTGTTCATACAAAATTAACAACAACATTTTTTTTATGCGCGCCTCTGCATTGCGCACCAACACTCAGCAGAACTTAGCACACCGCATCGCATCGCACAACACAAACAATATAAAGAGCATACGCTCTGTATAGAAAATTGAGGCTAAGATCGCTTTGGATATTTTATTTTTTTTTTCTACGTTTCTGTTTGTACATTTGTTGTTGTTCGGCTGTAAGCAGTTTATGTTGTTGTTTGATATCAATGTGCTCGATACAATCATTTTTTAAAACGTTTGGATTCAGTGCAAATTTGACAAACCTCGCTAACGGACGTGCTTTACTAAACTTGGTCGCCACAAAACAAAACGCATGCATGCCGGGCAACAAAATATGTATTGAATTCAATTTAAACGACACAAAAAAAAAGAGAAAAACAAAATATATTCCAACGCATTGCATTAATATGCTTTTGTTGTCACTGAGTAGCAAAAGAATAAAACGTTAAAAAAAAAGAAAAGAAAATTTTTTTCTGATACAAAAACCAACAGCAGCTAAGAGGAATTGAGTAGCAGAAGCATCATTAAAATGATGCGAATCATCTGTATGTGAGACGCGTAAGATTGTTATTTTTAGATGCGATCGCTTGTCTACCAGAAAAAGATACAAAAAAAAATAATTCTAAAAGAAGATGAAATTATCGACAACAACAAAAAAACTAAAGGCATAACAATTGAGGTATAAATCGCAGGCAACAGCAAAAAGTAAACTTTTTTTATTTTGGAAATACAGCAAAAATTAAACGAAATATTTAAAACTAAATACAACAAATAATTTGAAATGAATGATGATGAGTTTGAGGCGGAAAAAGTAATGCAACGCTCATTTTGAATGTGAGAAGCAGAAAATCTAATCGCATATAAATTTGAGATACACAGATCGTGACATCTAGCTGGTGCTCATGTGAAAGAAAAATTAATTTAAAATTCTAAAAGAAGACAAATTTTTCCTTTTTAAATTTGTTCTGCAAAAAATATATATATAAAAATTATTTAAAAAAAAAAATAAATAAATTATAACAGCTTAAAGGCAAAATGAAATGAATATAAATAAATTGCATTTGGTGCCAAAGATAAATGCGACACGACAATTTATTTACCTGTAAAGTGTGAAATGTTTACGAGTTTTGGTTTACAATTGTTTCCAGATTGTTTATCTAATTCAAAACAAAATCTAAGCCAAAATAAAATTTAACAAAAAGTATTATTTAATAACAAGCACGTTTTTTTTACATTTTTAATACAACAAATCTAATTGGAAGGATATAAATCACGTTTTTTGGGTTCACAAAAACAAAAGGTAAATAAAACAGTTTAACGATTCATTTAAAATTACTTAAACACACGACAACTAGTATTTGTGTTTAGCAACAAAAAAAAAATTAAATTAAGGAAACTGTATTGACGAGCAAAACTCATTCACTCATCTCACTTTTTATTTTGTGGAATAATTTCCAAATTGATTTAGTAAAAATCAACTTTAGTAAATTGTAGTTTCACTATAAAAAAAAAAAATTCAAAGGAAGGGCTAGTTTTAGCGTCCATTGGCTATTTCGTTTAAAGTCCTTTACACGGAGTAAGAAATTTATCATGAAAACAATCCAGAATAGCAAAAAAATTGTACACCAATTAATTAATTTTAATTAAAAAAAATTGTTGTTTTGATTAACGCTCAAATTCATAAAAAAACATTTTTGTTTAATAAAAATTTTTCATAGAAAATTTGTTTTTTTTTTTTTTTTATCTTTAAATTACCCCTTAAACAAAAACTGAAAGGGGAAAAATTTGTTTAATGAACTTTTACTAAACAAAAATATTTTATCAAAATGTTTATTAAAAAAATGAATTAAGTTTTTATAAATAAAATTAAAAAAATATATATTATTTAAATATGTAATTGATTCCATTACAAATTTCATTTTAATTTTATAAATTTTTTTAAGCTAAGTAAAAAAAATTAAATACACTGTGCTACAGTCAAAAAAAACTTGGGCCCACCAATATTTTTTTATGCGCTAAATCAATTTTTTTTTTTTTTTTGTAAAAAATACGACTTAAAAAAATTTACTTGGATGTTGTCAATTGTGTGTGTCAATTCTTTACTTATAAACTGGCGTTTTTCCATTCACAGTTTATGAAAAAAAATGTAAGCAAAGTGAGCGGTTTACAAAACAGCATATGCTTTGGCGTTTTTAAAATGAAAAGCTTTTTGCAAACCGTGCATTTGTCTCAATATGGCCATTTAAAAAATAGCACTGCCCCTTAAATGTCCACTGTATACAAATTTCCACAAACATTACACACATTAAATTTAATTGTTATTTTTGTGTAGTAAACATTACACGGGCATAATCTCTGCCAACCGAGATAAGTGGTTATATCAAATATCGCCTTCTGTTCAGAGGCCTGTTACACGCTCTGATCATGAATTAACTTGAACCGTAACCTGGTAATGTTTAGTTTCAATGATTTTTTTTATTCATAATTCAGTTGTGCGACTTAGTAACTTTTATTACGATTATTCGTATCGACAAAACAAGTATAACGATATTTTATCGAATTCGGTATTCAGTAACTTTCTGACAAAAATATTCAGTACGATGGAAATCGTAATCTGCGATTATTATTTATTTATATGATGTTAACTTCTTCAAATATTTTTGTCGGAAAGTTACTGAATACCGAATTCAATAAAACATTGTTAAACGAATGTTCGTCATAAAAATTACTGAATCGCTCTATAGGACTATATTAACAATTAATTAACGCTATGTTGTCTCATTTAAAATCCCCTTATCCAAAAAAAAAAAAAAAAAAAAAAAAAAAAAAGGCAGACTTTAAAGTCAAAGTTATCGAAAAATTTTTCATAAGTTTTAATTTAAAGTCTACTTGAAATTTTTTTGGATAAAAGCGGAAAACCTTAAAAATTACACTTAAAAGCAAGTCGAAAGGTTTCATTGAGATATTCCATAGAAGAGTATTACCAAAGTAGGTGGATCATACATATGACAGTTGATTACTGTGGGAATTTTCCTTAGATCTAAAACAGGCATCTCATTCAGGATTACAAAAGTAACTGCATGAAATAAAGTGTAGGAAAAGCTTCATAATTTTTAATTTGCCCTTAAATTAAAACCTAGAGCTGCTAGAAAGAAACTAATGTTATTTTCGTAAGCAGCACACTTTAGTTAATCGAAAATGAATACAAAAATTTTTTTTAGTTCTGACCAGCGTTATTTTTAGTACAAAGAGTCAGTTCATACTTTCCATTAAAGCCCATTAAAAGTTTCAAATAAAAACTTTTTTTTTATAGAAAAATAAATTTTAAATTGTTATAACAACAACAACAAGCAAACATAGAAGATTTCAACATCAAATCATAAATAGATAGACAGGGTTTATTATAAGATCATGCTTGTGTAGATTTCATTTTGTTGGTCTTTATTACAATTTTTATGTCTTGTAAGTGTGACAAATGATTCTTGTAAATTTTTATTTTTCGTAATTCTAACAAAAAAAAAAAAAAGCAGAATGTTTGTACACTCCCTGCCACATGAATAGGACTTAACTTAATTTTTATTTCTTCTTAAAGGTAATTTAGTTGTTAGTTAACACTACAAAAATGGGTTCAATATATACACTGGCCTTCTAAATTATATTTTTTTTTTCATCTGAAAGACTGACATTCATATTCTTTCACAACACCTGTGAAAGCTTACAGTGAACATTCCATCACGACAATGCAAAAAATTCATACTGGCCGGGTGGTAAAGTCATGGCTACGCGATCAAAATGCTAATGTGGTGGACTTACCTCTTACTAGCCGAACCTTAATATCATAGCAAATGTTTGGGAATGGCTATCTCGTAAGGAAAGCAGAAAATTTCCTACCACCGTCGGACATTACCGAGAAATCACCTAAAGAAGTTGTTGAATTTTTAATGAATACTCTGGAAGGATATGTAGCGTGAGACCTATACATTACAGGTCTATTTCGACCGCAGTGACCAGGCGACTTGTTCCCGCTCCTCATTTTAATTCTAAAGAGGAAAATTTTGATCGATTACATAAAATCATTGAATGATTCTTTTTTTCAAACGAATTTACGAAAAAATCTGTAAAAATGGAGGCTTAGTAAAAAGGCAAATTTACAAATTTTCATAAAATATAAATAAAATTTTAAATTTTTATTGAAAACTACACTTAAACGCATATAACGCAAATTGACTTCAAGTAATTTTTTTTTAATTTTTTATAAAAACAAAACCCATTTTTAGTGTTCAATAACAACTAAATTACCTTTAAATAGAAATAAAAACATTTTTTAGAAGCTTTAACCTTTTAAAAAAAAATTGTGTTAAGGGGGTCTTATTCATGTGGCAAGGAGTGTAGGTATTGTTCTCCTCCCTCAAAATGGATTTTAAAAAAAAAGTTTACCTCTTGTTGTTGCTTTTAACGAGTTGAGGGAAAACAAGCATTAAAGCATTATTTAATACAATAATAATAACAACAACAGCAATACAAGAAAAATTCTTTAAATTAAAGAAAAGCAGCAGCAAAAAAAAGTTTATTTAAATAGTAAAAAAAAAAGAAGAGAAGAACTTTTAGTCTAAAACTAAATATAGAAAAACTAGTGCCAAGACCAAGGCGCAGATAAAGTAACAACAAAAAACACGCATACACACACACACAGGTACTGCACAAAACTTCAATGATCATGACGACAAAGAAAATAAAATTAAAGCAAACAAATAAAATTCTTTTGGTTGCTTCTGTTGTTTGTCTGTTTGTTACCAGTTTCTTTTGGATATTGTTGCATTTTTCTTAAGCAAAAGAAAAGAAAATCGCTTGCGCAGAAATACTTGGGAGTAAATTTAAGTTTCTTTTGTTTTTTTTTTTATTTATTTTTTGCTTTTTATTATGCATTTTATATCGTCTGGTAAGTTGTACGAGTGAGTATGTAATTTAATGAAATGAAGAAAACCAAACTGCTTCCACATCTACTTCATTTTATTGCCTGAATTACATTACAGTGCATCATTATTTCTGTTCTGTATCGTTCAATTTGAGTTATGTGACTTTTGTTCACAAGTCTACAAGAAGAAAAATACGATAAAAAAAGAAAAACAGAACAAAAAAATTATTCTTTTTATTTTCTTATTCTTTACATGCACTTGAAAACTACTCAAGTGAATGCAAGCGTACATACGAGCTTTTGTTTGGCCATGTTGATATAAAAGAGAAAAAACAATTTACTTTAAAACAACAAATACTCGCATGAGTTTTTTTTTCTTTTAATTTTCTTATAAGAGTTTAATAACATTTGAAAAACTTTTGTGTAAACGCTTGAACATCTTCAGCTGGACACACCACTGGCATGAGAAGCGATAAGGCCGTGCTCTGCCAGAACATAAAATTAAAATGTTTACAAAACGTTGAGATCAAATGAAGTCACCTATTTCATTTTGCAGCTTCTGCGGTTCTACAAGAAATTGAAAAAATTGTAGGAAATGAAAATCCCTTGAGAGAAATCCCTACAGGGGCAAGTTGATGTACTAAAGCAGCCACACAAGTTAGGAAGCTCAAGATAGATCTGTCTTTTTTTTTTTTTTTTTTGTATAACAATCGCTGTAAACTAAATGGCTTAAGTACAAACACACTTCGGTTGTGAGAACTAAATTTGTTTTCAATCAAAAATTCGATTTTAATCATTACAATAGCAAATTGGTCTTTAAGCTCAAAACATTTTTAGGCAAACTAAATCTTGGTTTATATTATGGTATTTTGGTTACTGCAACTAAAAAAAAATTATTATCACAACTGAATTTTTGATTGGAAACAAATTTAGTTCTCACAACTAAAATTGTTTTTTGTATGCATGAGATTTTTTTCATCCCCACATAGAAAACTACTGAACTTTCAACCAACAAACTTGAATTTCGAAATTCAATAATGTAGTCTGAAATTTAGTTCTCTCAATAATATTTTGAGTTGTATTATTGAATTTTAATTGACACAATTACTACTGAATTTTTAATCGGTGGAACAATTAAGTTCTCACAACCAAAGTTGTTTACTGCGAGCATTATAAAGCTAACATGCTTAATATTTTATATTTAAAGGAGTGATAAGCCCTTTCAAGTATGTTTGTGCAGCCCTTTAGTGCGTTTACCGTATATTCTCTCTACTAGGATCTGTCTGAAAATAAAAACAGAGTTTATTTTGGGCTTAGAATAGTTTGGAAATGAAAAGTGTGGGAGGGAATCTTTTTCAAAATCATACATCCAGCCTCAACTTTTGCATAGGCAGGGAGTTTCTAGAAAAAGTGGTGTGATAATTTGAAACTTAACTTTAAGAAGAGTCAATTAAAGTACTCATAATAGGTTACTGCAGTTTTGGCTACCAAGTAAAGAGAATGTGTTTACCATCGAATGACTACTGTGGAAGTGGTCAAGACTAAGAAACTGTAGAAAACCTCCCATGTCTCTGACCTGCTGTGGTAAATCAGTACAAGCCCTATTTCGGGGAGCACTACCTGCAGGGTCGGTATACTATATGGCTTCATTAGGAGGCGAACTCATCCTCTTCTTCTTCTTACTCTTTTCCCTATTATCTTCCTACTTCGTTTTACTTTTCTATCTCTATCGCTATACGTCTTTCCTCTCATACAGTTATCACAAAGGGACCATATCAGAGGACCAAAATGAGTTCCCCTCTGTTTTTCTTTATTCGGGGTGCACTGAGCAACTTATCTCAGAATCAATAAAAAAAACTGGACTTATACAACTTTCAAAAATAACAGCTCAGTAAAACCCTTAAAAAATTATATTTCCCAAAAAAAAAAAATTATTTTGAGCCTTTTTGGAAACGCCCTATAACGGCTCAATTTGTTTTTGTTTTCCCTAAAATTTTTAATAGCAATAAAACGCCTCAAATGACTGGGTTTTTGCAAAATCTCTGACACTGTTTTGTCTCCACAAACTCTTTTAGTCACATTTTAATATTTTTTTTTTTTTTTGGAAAATATTTTTGAAAATTTAAATCAAGTACGAAAATTTGTTGTGTTTCATAGACACACTTCAAATTAATTTGTTTTGTTTTTAAAACAATTTTTTTTTTTTTTTTTTTTTTTTTTGAAAGACAAAATCTGCTGGAAATTTTTCTTCAATTTTTGTTTAGCTACCTGGCGCAGATGAGCTATAAAATTTTAATTATTTTAATGTTTTGTTTCAAACTTGTTTTGCATATTTATTTGTATTTCTATAAGAAAAAACAAAAACTCAATTACAAAAATTAATTTGTTACAAGAAGAACATTAAGCTTCATGCAAAGAAAATTCAGCAAATAAAGCAAAAATGTCATAAGTACATGTAATTTATAATGTAATGCTCACATCGAATTTAATGATTAAACTAAGAATCAGCTTGCATTCATTAATTTCTTTTTTTCTTTTTTTTTCTATTCTTTTCTTGCTCAAATGACTGAATAGGAAAAAGTTTATTTGAAAAGCAAATAAAAACGTCTTGTTAAATTGCTTGTACCTTTTCAATTGTAAAATTCTTGTAAGCAGCACTTAAATTAATAATGCCAAAAATGTCCTATAGACGTGTAGAAGTAGTACAAGTATAAATACAAGTACATTCTGCAAGTAATTATAATCAATTTTATTTTCATTTCGTTATAAACTTTTGTATGTACGAGTACTTTTGTGCTTACAGAGACAGACAGACATGCAATTACACACGTTCATTATTTTTATTATGATTATTTAGTTGTTGTTTCTGTTGTTTTGTTTTGCTGGCAGTATAAATTTAATTAAAACCCATTCTGGAAAGTACTTTCCATGTCAGATAATATCCATGCAATTAAATCAAGTTGAAATAGAATCCTGACACACACTTGCATAAACGACTACATGCAGGCATAGATACCGAGTACGTAGAAGATTTTATGTTGTTTGTGTGTTTGAATATTAAGTCATAAGGATAAACATTTTGGTAAAGTACGTGTACACTCTGGCTCACAAGCGGAGATGCCCATCAACGTTTTTATGATTTAATTGCGAGCAAGTCAAACATGTAAAAAAGTGTGTGTATGGGGGGAGCTTAAAAAATAAGAAATAAAAAGAAAATCCCTTTATTGTATTTAGAATAAAGTATGCTTTTATTAAAAGCTTACTTTAGTTCATAAAAACTTTTGGTTTTAAAGTTTGTTTTTTAAACAGATACCGGCTCCAGTGTGACTATGATTATTAACTGTTTTGAAAATAATAACACTTTGTTCCTGAATAATAATTATTTCAGCAACTTCTTGGGCTTCTTAGGAAAGGGTTTTTTCTTTTTACCTTTTCAAAAAAAAAACCTAAGCTTATCGGCATTATTTTCTTGGATTCTCTGAAGAAGCTTATTGACTACTCTGTAGAAGATTCTTGTCTTCTTTGAAGAGCTTTTTTGGCTTCTCTGAAGAAGTTTCTTTTCTTTTCTGAAGAAGCTTCTTGGCTTCTCTAAAAAAGCTTTTTGGCAACTCTGGGGAAATTTCTTGACTTTTCTAGAAAAGCTTCTTGGCTTCTCTAGAAAATTTTCTTGGCTTCTCTAGAAAAACGTTTGATTTCTCTAGAAAAGCTTCTTGGCTTCTCTAGAAAAAATTCTTGGCTTCTCCAAAAAAGTTTGTTGGCTTCTATAGAAAAGCTTTTTGGCTTCTCTAGAAAATCTTCTTGGCTTTTCTAAAAAGTCTTCTTGACTTCTCTAGAAAAGCTTATTGACTTTATTAAAAAAGCTTCTTTGTTTCTTCACTTCTCTATTAAAGCTTGTTGGTTCTTCTAGAAAAGAGAGTACCAAGTGTAAGAAAAAAAATTTTTTAAGGAAAATTCTTCAGTCTAAGTCTGTATCACAGTAAATCGAAAAGAAGTCAAATAAGTTGATTTTACAGCTCATCAGGAAACCCTTTTATACTTTTCAATATTTGTCAGGTGAAATAATGTATTCGAAAACTTATGAAATTTACTGTATCTGCCATGCAAATCAGCATCTGCAATTCAAATTACTTGACTAAACCAAATACTACTGCTAAGTAAAATGTAGATATTTTTGGAAATCATATACTAGCATTTATACTTACACACGTACAAATATTAGGATGAGACAAATTTTTATAATAAAAATTTTAAAATAAAAAAAATTTAATTTAACACAAAAAATTCACTCAACAAGTCTAGACTTTACAATCAAAGACGCCTGTTGTAAGTCAAACGATACACAAAAATATTTTTAATAGCACGTACAAAGAGATAGAGTTAAGAAATATTTAAAATTTTGCTTAAACAATTTAAAAATTTTAATTCACTCTTTATACGGCTTTAGTTTCCTAAAAAAAAATAAGTTTCACTAGAAAATATTTTATTTCATTTTATTGTTTTCTTCTAAATTTTCATCCTCGAAAATTTGACTCCCCCTAACACAACTACTCGTCTTTCATTTTGTATGCAAATAATATAAAATTGCATGCTTGTATGACTGTGTCTGTCGGTACGGTACAAATGAATGATATATCGTTCTTTGTTGATGAAGTTGCTAGAGTTAAAATTCTTAAAAACAAAAAAAAAAAAAAACAAAAATAGGACTGAAAAGGAAACAAACAAATTAATGTGTACGAGTACGAGCAAATTAAAGATTAGACTAGACTAGTTTGACTATGTTTGATACGGCAACTTGTTTAAGCTAAAAAATATTTAATTTGCTTTCCTTAACATGCCACCAATATATCCTGTAAACGGTATAATACAACAACTCCTACTCCATTTTTTTTTTCTTGCTTTTATCATTGAGTCATTTAAGTTGTTCATGTTAGGATTAATGAAGCAATTCGGAAAGTGAAAAATACGCTAAAATACAAATTTCCTATTCAATTATCAACAACAGCTAAATAAAGTGGTTAATGGATTTCGAAAATTATTACCACTAGTGTGCAAGTGTGTGAGTGTGTGTGTATATGTTGGTTGGTTGCAAGTATTTACGTGCATGCATATTTATTGGTTCACACAACAAATTCAAATAAAACAAAGAAAAGCAAAACCTAACAAAAAGATGTTATCCTTTTGTTTATTTGTATTCGGCAGCTGATTTAAAGGGGGCACACAATAAAATTTGTACTCGTATGTGGAAAATGAGAATTATAAAAGTGTGTTTACATGCATTCAATTGAAGTATCAGCAAAGTGTAGCTTAAGCCAATCGTAACTTATTTCGTTTAGACATTGTTTACGAGCGACGTAAGGTCATGGTAACCTTACATGGCGGTGATGAGAGCTGTCCCGCCCTTTAGATATCCAGCAATTTGATTAGATTAGACTTTTCTTGCCTACTTTTTCTGAAAGATGATTTCGTTTCTGAAAAAAGGGGATTGCACTTCCTACCCTGTCTTGCCTTGTGCCATAAAATACTGTGCACTTTGATAGTTGTTTGCTAAAGACAAATAAGCGGGCTTAAAATTGATAATAAAAAGTACATTCTTTTTAAGAATATATAAAAAAGTGCAACTCCCTATTTTGAGAGTCATAAACACCATGCCCTCCCTACCTGCCATTAGTCTAATTCAATCTGTCTCATGAGCAAATCTCATTGTAGCACCCAGCATAGCTATGGCTGACATAAGCACGATGATATGGATAGTTATTTTTGAAAGTGGTATAAGTCCACTTTTAATAAAAAAAATTGTGAACGGTAATTTTAGTAAGGTGGTGTCTATATGTAGCTAAAATTACCACTAATTAATTTTTTTAAGAAAATGGACTTATACTACTTTCAAAACTAACAACTCACATATGTCATTCCATGGCAACGATTGGCCTTTTAAAGTAATAAAAAATTCCTTTTATTTGAATTGTAAATATGAAGTGCTTAATGAAATACCCTTTACAAAAGAAATATTTTTCTTAGAGATTCTAAAATTAGACTGACAATTAATATCTAAAAAAAATAATTTAATTTTAGCCGTCGGCATTTGCAGCAAATTCATGTGAGCTTAAGAAGCAAATGAAATATTTCTTTGGACTCAAAGGTGTATTTTAAATTTATTCTCTTTCCTCAGTCTGTACTTTAGGCTTTCATTTGAAATAGCAAAAAGTATTTTTTGTTTAATAACAAAAATCTTTCAAATATTCCAAGAAATTTTAATTATTACAAAACCTAAAAAAATATTACAAAAATATTTAAACCATAGCACCCTTTTCAAGTCAAATATTCGCGTGGCTTTTAGTAAAGCATGGATTTTGTTGTTTTGTTTTTTGGCATTCATGTCAACGTCAACCAAAATTAAGTTTCGTGCAAATTTCTTCGCAAATTTCTATCGAAAAATTAAACAATGAACGATAAAATCCCAAATACTTCCTGTGGCCGGGAACAAGCCAAAGTAAAGTAGTGGAAGTTAAACACAGAAAAAGAAAGAAAACAACAACAAAAATATACACAATTTGCTTCCTTTAAAGTTTCCTAAGTGACTTCCTAGCTTGTTTACTTTTCGGTTGCTTGATCGTGTTTGCAAGTAAAGTGTGAAAGAGAGATTATGCTCCGTTCGTATATTGAAAACAAAAACTCACAACAACTCACCATAAACCCAAACACACGTGTTAATGTTCTTTAGCACAGTGGTGTGGAAACTGTTAAAAATTAATTTTCAAAAAATTATTCTTTTTATTAAATTTCAAAAGTTACTTTTTCACACTCGAAGTTAAAGAAGTAATATTAGAACTTTGATCTTTCTCTATTGAATTTTAAAAATCATGTTTTTAAGCTCGAGATTGAAAAAAAAAAAAATTCCAAATAAAAAAAAATTTTTTTTTATTTATTTTTAACAGTTTCAGCACCACAACAAATATATTTGAGTTGTAAAACAATTTTAATTAATTTTACTGTATTTTTTAACATAATGCGATAGTTAAAGCTTTCCTTAGAAAATTTTGCTTTTTATAAAAGAAAAAGTTGTAGAAAGCGACTTTATTCTTTCCCTTAAAAACAAAAATTGCAGCCACATATAGAAAACAAACTTCGGTTGTGAGAGCTAAATTTGTTACCAATCAAAACTTTAGTTTTGATGGTCGAATTTTTTAATCTTGTCAATATTTGGAAAATCGGTCTAACAACTCGAACTATTTTTAACAGAACTAAATCTTGAGCTGTATGATACGAGTAATTCTGATTGCTACAACTAAAAAATTTGATTATCACAAATGAATTTTTGATTGCAAAGAAATTTTGTTCTTACAACCGAAGTTGTTTTCTCTAAATAGCTGCAATTTTTGTTTTTAAGGGAAAGAATAGAGTCGCTTTCTACAACTTTTTCTTTTATAAAAATCAAAATTTCCTTCGGAAAGCTTTATGCCATAAAAATTAAGTTTACGGACCACTGTTAGAACATACACATAAAATAAAATTTGTTTTTCTGCTTTCCTAACTATATTTAAGCATGTGTTGTTTTTTTTTTTTTTTTTTTTTTTTGTATGATTTTTTATAAATTATTGGAGTAGGTGTTATTTTTGAGGGGGTGCGTTTCAGCATATTTGTCTCTTTGTAGGTACGCTAATATTCAAAACTTTATTCTGTCGTTCATGTTATTATTTTAAGCATGATTTGCTAATATACCTGCACACAACATTTCTTCCCACAACTTATTCCAAAAAAAAAAAAAAAAAATATCAGCATGTATGTTTTTATATAAAACGTTGTCTACAACATTTTAAATTAAAAAAAATTATTTTTTTTTTAAATTTATTCATACCAAAGTGCATAAAATAGGCTGTCCCTTAAAACTACTCGTATATTAAGGCATATTTGTGAAAGAAAAATTATTTTGTTGAACTTCGTTCTGGGGGCTAATTCTCACACTCGCATGCGAGCGAAATCCTACTCGATGGATCGAGTTTTATAGTTTTTGGGATTCTCTGTCTCGCTATCGAGTAACTCGTATCGAAATTTCTAATGATGACACTCGATACCGAGTAATCATTAACACGCAAGCGTGCGAGTTTTTGTTCGCAAGCTAATAACCATTCGTAAACAAAAAATTAGTAACGTATTTAAGTGCAAACAAAGATAAAAAAGAAAATGTAAGCAATATTTTATTAATAAAGAGTGAAAATTATAATTTTAGCATTTTAGGTCAAATATATCAAAAATTAATTATAGTCAGAAGGAAATTCTTGGAAATTTCATGGCTCAGCACACAGACTTAGCAAAGGGCATATTGCCAAATAGTTCGCAAGGGAGAGCAAAGGCTAACCAACTTTGGGAGCAACTCACGGCCAAGCTAAACGCCTCCGGCCCTCCAGCAAAAGATGTAAAGTTGTGGCGCAAGGTAAATATGTATATAAATAAAAAAATACATTTTTTAATACTTAATTTGAATTTTTACATATATATGTATATATATGTATGTAGGTATACTCTGATCAAAAGCAAAACGTAAAAAGTAAATTTGCTTTTAATAAATTATCGAAGAAAAAAACTGGTGGTGGACCGTATGAGGAAAAAGTTCTTTCCCATGTAGAAGAACAAATACTGGCTGCTGCGGGTATAGAAGTCGCAGTCGAAGGTCTGAAAACGGTTAAAAGTTTTGGATCACAAATAGTTAAAGATCTGCCGCAAGACGACGGTACGGGTAATTGTGCATCTACATCCCAAAAAAGCAGTACCAGTTATTTGTGTACGTCCCCCCAGTTGTTGCCTGACAATGGAGATGAGAATATGCTACATGATATTTCGTATATTATTGAAAGTGAAGAGGAAAAAAAATCAGAGCCAATTAGGAAAAAAGCTCGTTGTAAGG
The DNA here is from genome assembly GCA_947397855.1 of Thelaira solivaga. Lineage (NCBI taxonomy): Eukaryota > Metazoa > Arthropoda > Insecta > Diptera > Tachinidae > Thelaira > Thelaira solivaga. The sequence continues at coordinate 70,814,228 of OX377610.1, read as the reverse complement.
AATTACCGACCGTGGACCAAAGTCTAAAACAAAGTAAAACAACTTTGTTGCAACAAAATTTAATGTCTACAGAAGTATACCAAAACGAGTTGTTAAGCAGATTGGATAAACTAATTGAAATAAAAAATAAAAAGCTCCAGTTAAAGGAAAAAGAGCTCGAACTTTCTGGTCAACTTATTGATATCAAAGCAAAAAGCCTCAAAATTAAAGAAAAGAAACAGCAACTCACTATACAAATAAAAGAAATAGAGTTTATGATAAGAAAAAAGGAATTGGAGAAATTAAATCATGAGATGCAATAGTTAAATTCACATTTGAGTGAATTATTATACTTTTAGTTTTTATTATACTTACGTAAACTGATCTCAATTGAATTGATCTTAATTGTTTTTTTTTATGTGTAAACAAAGTGTGCAATTATTTGTATTTTTTTTTATTTATTTAGTTTTAAGTGTTTACTAAAATGAATTTGTGATAATTTAAATAAATGTATGTATATAACTAAATGTTACAAAGACTTCTTTTTATGTTGTCACGAATTTTTTCCCCAATTTTTGTTATATTTGTTTCTGTTGCATCATCCACTACAGGCACCTGGTACCTATCAGTTGCTTGTTGTACATTTTCATAATCGGGCACTTTAAAATGTATGCACATGTTGTGTAATGCAGCGCATACGTTAGAAAATTGGGCTACCCTTTCTGCACTGTAACGACTTCTTTTGTCGTGGCATAAAATTTTCCAACGAGCCTTTAAAATTCCTATTGTCCTCTCAACAGTACACCTTGCTTTTGAGTGAACTTCATTAAACCGCGATTCCATAGAGTTTTCCTGTGGGTTTCGGTATGGCGTTAGTAACCATGGTTCACATGGATATCCTGAATCGCCTATAAATAAATTTTTAAATACATACATAAACATTTTAATTTTAAGTTTCTAAAAAAATTTTAAATTTTCTTACCTAAGAGCCAAAAGTTTCTTAAATTGTTGTTGTACTCTTGCTCAACCAGAATTCTTTCTTCAGAATTTTTCCACACAAAAGAGTCATGGGCTGCTCCTCCATATTTTGAATTAATTGCCAAGATTTTGTGCTTGTGGTCGCATATCTTTAAATTTTATACAGCTTTAAAAAAACAGTAATGCAATATTTTCAATAATATATACTTACCACCATGGAATTTATACTATGAAAGCCCTTCCTATTAAAGAACATATGCTCATTTGGAGGCTTCTGTAAACCGAAGTGCGTTCCATCCACACAGCCTATAACTGTAAAAAAATAATAAACAATTTGTCAAATGTATGTGTTTTATTTGCATACCTCCAGGAATGTTGTATTTTGACATAAAATACTCTTTACAGTCATCACTATTTCTAGGGTTGAACTGTATAAATTGACCACAAAGCTTACGTTCCATCTCTTCTATGACACGCCTTGTGATTTTACATATACCACTTTGACTTACTCCAATTAATAGGTCATTGCCTACACAATGTTGGAACCCACCTGACGCCAAAATTGAAAGTGTAGCTGCCAATTGAATTTTTGGTGGAACAGCAGAATAGAGATGCCCCTCAAACTGCAGTTCTCCAAGGGCATAATTAAATGCTTCCTTGGTAAGTCTAAAACGTTTTTTAAATCTATAAAACAAATACTATTAGTTTTATTAAAAAAAAAACAAATTACACTTACTCGTTTCTTGACAAACTTAAGGGATCTATGCTGCATCTTATTTTTTTTCTTATTACATTTAGGTTTTCCGTTTCGTCAGAATCAGAAGAATCTGAATAAAAAAACAACACGGGATCCATTTTAAAATTTATTTAATTTATTTGAAATTTAATTTGAACTTTTCACTTTTTGTTGCTCATACAAACATATATTTTTGTTTACATTTTACTTCCATTTATTCGGTGTTGGCAAACGTACTTCGGCACGTTTTTTACAACACTGAAACAATAACTCGATTCGTTACGTATCGAGTGTTATCATCAGAAAATTAACTCGTATCGAAATTAATTTCGATACGAATACTATTTCGATCACGAGTGTGAGAATTAGCCCCCTGTTTAATGAATTTACTATATAAAACGACTACAAAGACCGTTGCTACACTGGCAACGGTAGTTTTGTAGCCATGTAGCTGTGAAGCCATCAAAATAATTGTTTTCTTATAAGCGTTTTTATTTTAATTTTGACAGTTTGTAGCCTGCAGCCTGTTATATGTTTGATGCATAACTTTATGATTTAATTTTAAAATTTATTTATTTTTTTTTAGTTTTTCATTTCTGTTACCTAATTTTTGTCGTTTACACTTTCTGTACTTTTGACAGACTTCATCACCACTTTTTTTTCTTTGCAGCTGAAGTTCCATACCACTCCATCTCGCATTAACTCAACTACAACACGTTGTTTGTGTTTTAGAAGTTTTATAAAATCTACGTTTTTCTGCCCTTCAGGTTATTTACTTTTTCCATAACACAAAAGATCAACTCATCTAGAAATTTGATATAAAAAATTTTAAAAATAATTCTGTGTTTTTCATATAAATTTTCTAAACGAATTAAGCGCTAGTGTTATGGAAACAGCACTTTACTTGCTGGGATTTTTATTAGAGGCCAATAAAACGCAGAAAAAATAAATAAAAATTTGCTATACTGGATTATGCTTGCAAAAGTCAAACTATTTTTCAAGGTGTCTGCGCATTTTGCTACACATGAAAGCAGTACTTCTGCTTCATCAACTGAAGCACATAAAGCGGCTATTAGACGATCATGTGCGGCATGGCATGTCAGCACGGTATGATAAGAAAGAATGAAAATATCAAAAAATATTTTTTAAGACAAACAGCAATTTTTCGTTATTACACCAGCATGATGGCATTTCTTCATACATTGTTCATATGTCTCGCGCATGCTCATCTAATAGGCGCTTTAGGCAAAACATGAAAAGAAAAATCAAAGCAAAGATATTTTGAATAAAATTTCTCTCAAACTAGCTTAGGTTTCACAGGAAGCCCTAATCAAAAGCAGAAGAGGGTTCCCTAGCGTCCTAAGATGGGGGCCTTTTGTGTAGAGGGAAAAAACAACAGGATAAACAAATTCTTAAAAAACCCAAAGAAATAATTTAAAATAATATTTCTTTCAAACTAGCTTAGGTTGCACAGTGAAACCCAATAAGAAACACAGAAGGGGGCTTATTTGAATTCTGTGATTTGGTTCTTTTGTGATATGGGTCTTTTGTGTAGAGCAAAAAAAAAAAATAACAGAATAATGAAATTCCAAAAAAATAACGTTTTTGCATTTCCAAAGGAGATTAAATTTTCAGGGTCCAAATTTCGGCACTCGGCATTGATTATCGAAATTTCAATAGAATTTAAATGATAATTTTTTTAATATTGAATGCCACAGTTTGGCTGCAACCTTATTACGAAAGTAGTTGTGGTAGTCGAATTTGTGAAAATTTAATATAAAAGACATGCCCAGCGGTGCCACAAATCACTATTTTCTTTATGACTTCCAGATTTTTTATTTTTTATTTTCACTATTAAGCTGTTTAATATTTAATGAGACCCAAGTTGATGACACAAATGCTGTCAATGAGAAAATAAATTATTTTTCCGAAAGTGTGGTTTTAGTAGCATTTAAGAAAACGAACTTTCACACTTGGCTAACTTCCTATATAGATTTGCTATGGCACTATTGAAAGTCAAAATATGAACTAAAGCACCTTGATAACATAAAATTTTTCACAATTTTATTTTTATTTGTTAAATATCATGACATTAAATTTATTTTAGGAGCATCCTAACTTTTGTATGGTGGTGTGGTGACTGTTTAGCTTAGCTTATACGCAATCTATTTGTCTATCTATCTTTCAGGCAGTTGCTATTTTGTCTTATTTTGGCAAAATGTTAACGGCGTGCTGCAGTTCTTGGTTATAATCATATGCAATTTGCTTTAACTAAAGCAAGTGCAAATTTGCAGCCACATTTTAAGCAGGCAAAAACAAACAAAAACCAAAAACTACTTAATACAAAAATATACCAACAAAAGAAATATAGAAAAAAAAGTAAAATAAAAATTGAAGAGTAATTGTGAGTTTATGCATACAAATAAAATTGGTGGCAAAGATAGTGGAGAGCAATTTTAAGGCTATGAAATTATGGTTTCTTATGGAGGGTAAAAAAAAGAAAAAAATTTGTTAGCATAAAAAAACTATGTGGTTGCCCTGTACTAACTTAAACACTTTCTAAATAATTATTCCATTTAATATGAATAATATGTTTCGGATAAAGTTAGCAACAAGTTTTTAAAATTTTATTCAAAAGCTTCTAGTTGCTTCTTTCTATTGTACTCAACTTTTCCATTATTTCCCTGCTAACTATTCTAATTTTATGGATTTTCATGCAGTATTTTGCTCATAAATTTCAAAAATTTTGCACAATATCCAAAATATACAAATAACAAAAACTCTTTTTGCAATTTAAAACATTTTTCTATCTTTAATTAAATAATATACTCGTACAAAAAAAAAAAAAAAGTTTATTATTTTCTTCATACTTTGTTGGTTGTTTGGTAATAGATACGAAATTGCTAAAATAGAAATTGAACAGTTTATTTCAATGCAAATAATATTTGAAAATAAAATAAAATAAAGTTTTGCATTGAAGTGGAAAATTTCTAATAAACACTAAACAGCCATTAAATGACTCAGAGGTGAGTAGAAGATAAACACGCGTTTAAAGGATTTGTATCCTTTTTAACATTTTGAAAAATTAAATGAATGAAGATAAATATAACGAGTTTAATATGTTTTAACGTAACTCCTTACGTTTTTTACTATTTTCTAATATTTTTTCAGTATTTACGAGATACTTATAAATACGTTTAAGAGAAATATATGCGTAGGTACAAATATGCATAAATATGTTGACTTTTCAAGAAGATTACGGGATGGAACACATATCACTTTAAAGGGGAGGTCATCTAGATTTGTTATCTACTGCCCTAATACTCAGAAGTTACTTTGGACTATTTTTAAAAATTTTTTTAAAATTTCCAAATACTTTAGTGCTGTTGCTTTGAGGGATTTTTACTATTTCCCACTTTGCCGAGATACCATTCTCGATTTTGCCCATGAAAATTTCCAAAATCAAAAATTAATTTAATCTATAGGCTCTATGCTTTTTGGAAGTGTTTTAACATTTTCTGAAAACTTCGTAGTTTTTTGTTTTATGATGCAAAACGGAAACTGCCAAAATCCTTGAGAACAAGAGTACTGGGGTATATGGAAATTTAAAAAAAAATTTTTAAATAGTCCAAAGTAACTTCTGAGTACTTGGGCGGTGTGTTACAAATCTATACAGTCTCCCCTTTAAAATGATATATGTGTCATCCTACAATCTTTATAGGTTCGTTGGGAAGTTGATAAAACCACTTAGAGAAACAGCACTGGGGTATATGGAAATTTGAAAATAATTCAAAGTAACTTCCGAACGAAACATAGCAGATTGCGAGATGGAACATATATCATTTTAAATGGGGAGGTTGTCTAGATTTGTAATCTATTACTCAAATTAATTTGCATTATGTTTAAAAAAAATTTTTAAATTTGCAAAAACCCTAACTCTGTTGCTTTGAGAGATTTTAGCGACTTCCGGACATACATCATTTTAAAGATGAGGTTGTCTAGATTTGTTATCTATCGTCCAAATACTCAGAAATTAGTTTGGATTATTTTTAAAATTTTTTGGAAATTTGCATAAACCCGAGTGCTGTTGCTCTGAGGAATTGCATTCGAACATGTCGCACAGAACATGTTATGTCATTTACTAATATGATAGTTAAGTCTACAATAGCCTGTGAGAAGCTCAACGTAGAGTTTTATGTAATTTCTGCTGTGATTTAACACAATATCTGCCCTAATGCCCTCGGGGTTAATGAGTCTCTTTGACTGCCGCATGCTCGCTTAATCTTGTAGACTTTGTTCTCTTTCTTGTGTAGCAAGGCACGAATGCAGTTGTTGGTCAGCCCAGAGAAGGGCTCTGGACCTATATAGTACACAATTTCATTTCATTCATGATCGGTTATTCACAATAAAGTAACCGTGTTCTTCTCTTTGATAGTCAAAGCATTGAAAAGCTTGTAGCAATCCCAAACTGATCTTGATCCAAAGTAATAGCATGCCAATGGACATAGAGCAGCATGACTGTCTAAGGAAATGTATATTTTGATACCACAAGTACCCATTAGAAGACATTCTCTAGCACATAGTTCTAAGACGTGTTTCTGTGCCTGAAAAATAAAAGCTGTTTTTCCTATTACAACTGCCTTATGGAAACTTAATTTTGCAATTCCCACACCTCCCTATTTTGGATCGATCAGTATACCAAAATTGTTGACAAAAGAATGTCAATAATTTTTTTTTTAATTCCTCTGAGTAACAAGTTATGACGAAAAACATCATTTATTGCAAAAAAAAACTTTGAATTTATTAATTTTTAAAAAAATATTTAAATTAGAAAACAAACAAAAAATCGGCCAAAATTTTTTTACAAGCGGATAAGTCTTTTGAGATCCAAATAAAATCAGCCAGTTTTTTATTGAAATCAGAATACAACTTTTGATTTTCTTAGCAATCAGTCAAACAAGCTTAAAAAAAGAAATCAATTTTATGCAAAGGGTGCTCCATAGGTTAGTGTGTGTAGCGATAGTGTACAATCCTATCAGTTCGACTCCTGCCTAGATCAGGGATGTTATGTTGTACAAAAGATATTTTGACTAGCGGTACATATCGAGCCCACCAACATTACATTCGAACTTCGGTTTTTTATAAAAATCACATCACTTGTTCAAATTTCATAGGCATAGGCAATACCATTAGAATTTTATAGCAAAAACAATTTTAGCTTAAGTTCACTTTTCTTTTTTTTATACAGTGGATTTGCTGTTTAAAAAACACCTCCTCCTGTAAAATTTTGGTGATTGTGGCCCCATAACCCCTTTTTTTTAATAAATTTAAAACAAATGTTGCCGTACAAATTCTGCATTTGTTATGTCACTTACTAAATATTAAAACACTTCAGTAAGTTTTCAAATTGTTGGCCTTTAAGAGAGAGAGAGAGAGAATACATTTGGTTTCTAAGCTTTCAAATACACTTAAATAGAATTTATTTCTCTAATCCAGTCTTATTTATTTTCACAATTTTAATAGGCATTAGAAAACTTTTATATTTTCTACTTTTTTTCAAGAGATTATCAATATAAAACTATAAATAAATAATGTGTTCTTTATTATACTTTTTATTTTGTTTAGTTAAAAGTCAACTTCTTAAAATCCTAATTTTGTTATTTGTTTAAACGAAAACTTTATTTTTGTTTTTCATTTTCTATCCAGCAGTAGATAACGTTTGGCTGTCCATTTTTTTATTTATTTATTTATTTATTTATAAAACTTTTATAATTTAGCAAAATCTATTTTCTTGGTTTAGTTTTTTTGTTTTATTTTATTAAACTTCAACGCTTTTCTTTTCATTTTGTTGCTATGGAAAGCCAATAAATACAATAAAGTGCATGATGGTTAACCCATATTTCCAAATAGTTGCCAATATTTTTAGTAATTCCAATTTTCTTTTTTTGGTAAAAGTGCTTGGGTATGTGTGTGTGTGTGTGTGTCAATATAAAACCAACATACAAAAAAATTTATTGTTTTAAAAAATTTCAGATTTCTTTTAAAACTTTATCCCAAACAAAATTCGTATACTCGCAACTGCTGTAGTTTTTATAGAATTTTTCTGTTTTTATTCTTTTCTGTTTTAATATTTTTGTTCCTTTTTTTGTGTTAAATGTGACCAACAAGGAACAACAATCTACCACATTTAATATTATTTGCGAGGGAAATATTGTATCACACACTTACGAGTACCAACATGTAGCTGAGTTGTGTTACGTGGTAGCACAACAATAAAAAGAAAATATAAAAAAAACACACACACAAACTATTTTTAAATAAATAAAATAAAACAAAAATGAATTTCTAAAGTTTCAAGTAACTTAAATCTTGCATTAAACTATTGCAAATAATGGCATTAGAATGTGAGAATGTTTTTCTAAAAGTTTTTATTATTATTTCATACAGCCATTATTAAGTTAAATTATTCATTTCAAATATTATTGGAAGTTTTTTTTTTTTTTTAATTCTTCAAAGAAACTTTATTCACTTACATTTTTGGCAAATTTTTTTGTAAGAAACTAAAAGTCACCTTACAAAAGGAAGCTGGTTGGGTGCCGTAAAATGAATTTATTTTTAAAATTTTTTGTAGATCCAAGCAGATCAATGTCGATCATATTTGCAGGTACACTCAGGAAACAACTGCGGTTGTGAAAACTAAATTTGTTGCCAATCAAAAATTCAGTTGCGATAAACGAATTTTTTAATTGAGGCAATAAATAGAAAACGGTCATACAGCTTGAAATATTTTTGAGAGAACTAAATTTTGGACAGCATTATCGAATACTGGCTACTATAACTAAAAAATTTGATTTACACAACAAAATTTTTGATTAGAAACAAATTTATTTCTCACAACGGAAGTGATTTTCTGTGTCTTCATAGCGTTCATGTCTAATGAATCGTAACCGTAATCAACTTCAGAATGCTTTAAGTAAAATAATTATTAAGCAAAACAAAATTACATCATATACATATGATATTATTAAACATAATAAATCTGTGGCAGTATGGAAAAATCGCTTAAATCTTATTAAGTTTTACTGTTGCGGGACTGCAGGAAATAATTAAAAAAAAATTTTTTTTTAATTATTTCGATTCAGATAAACGGTATAGTTTTCATAGACATCTCGCTCCCCCATTCTTGAACCCCAATAATCAAGTTATTGAGTTAATTTGACAATAAGTAGATTTTTTCGTAAGTCGACTTAAGCCATTTTTCTTTATTATAACAGAAATACAAAGTGGGATAAAAGCAAATCACCCTATTTAAAGATGCTCTTATTTTTGCAAATGGCGGCCAATGTCAAATCTGTTTTGACATTTGTGAACTAGACAGATGTAGAATACAAGGAGCGATACACTCCCCAAAAACGCGGAATAATTAAAGTGGACGATTTATCGACCAAAATCATAGTAAGCGACGAGGCTAATTTCCTCCTCAGCGGGTACGTGAACAAGCAAAACTATCGCTTCTGGGGCACAGAAAATCTACAAGTGATGCACGAGTACTCATTACACCCGCTCAAAGTGACTTCATGGTGCGCTGTTCACGCTGGAGGAGTCATCGTGCTGGTCAAACGATAACAGTGGACGGTGCGCGCTATAGGGCCATGTTAACCAAGTTTTTTCTGCCGCAATTGAACGAATTAGGACATGTGGTTCCAACAGAACGGATCAACGGCACACATTTCATTTTCATTTAGAAAAAAAAAAAAAAATTAAAGCCAAACAACATCGGATGACTTCTTTTGGCCCACCTTGTATTAATAGAAAGAAGAAAAAATTTTAATTTATCATATTCAAAGTACCCAACGGTACAGTGGAACTGTTTTCTTAAGCCACAAAGTGCAAATTAAAGTGTTTTTTTTTTTTTGTTTTGAAACACTTTACTCTTTAAAGCATGGATCGCAGAGTATACGATCAATATGATAAAGTGTTTGTTTATTCTTGTACAATAACACAGAAATAAAGAAATACTCGTACATACTTAACAGCTCAGTTTAAACAAAAAAAAAAAAAAAAGCAAACCTATCGCAAATGTCTAAAAATGAAAAACTTTAAATTAGCTAAAAGCTATAATAGGAAATATAACTTTCCTGTTAAGTGTCGTTTGACTGACAACAAATGTGACATACTAAAAAATAATTTATGAAAAAAAAAAAGAAAAACAAATATAACACAGCCAGCAAACATCAAATATATTGAGAAGAAAAAAAAAAACTAAAATATCTAGCAAATATTTCAATCATTTTAGAACAGAGATTCTCAAATTGTTTTTAAGAATGATCAAAGTTCCAGTTATTAAAATCAAATCAATGATACAAAAATAAAAAATAAAAAAACAATTTTGTGTTTAGAAAGCGTCGTACTTAACAGTTCAATCCAAATTGAAAGGGTAAGCGAAACGCTTTTTAGCTCACTCTATTTATGTATATTACAAAGTCATCGCTAAAAAAAAGTACATACACTTCAACGCGTTTTACGCTCTTGTCAGAAAAGTTAAAACAAAGTATTTATAATGATGCGCGTGAATAAAAAATTTTTTAACGTGTTACAAGCATATTGACAAGTCAACATTTTATTAAAAATTTTATTTTAATATTTTAAAAATAAAATACATATTGCAAATAATGGAAAAAAACGAAAGTTTTGTGTTCAAAATCCAGCCTTGAATACAAAAATAAAAAAAAGTCAAAAGCGTTGTGAGTCGCTTTAAAAACTAAAAAAACTCAAGAAGTATGACACGCATTCTGCATGAACGCGTGCTGTGTACCTTCACCTTAAGATTGTTGGCGGTGCTCAAGTTGTTAATCAACTTGTTTAATAACACCCACTAAAGGCAAACATAAATAGAGTTAAAAACTCTGAAATGTCTTTACTGGTCAAAAATAAGAAAAAAAATTGTTTTGCAGCCAACTTCACTACAAAACATGCTGTCAAAATTTAATTTTCCAATTGCTCAGCGTTGCCACTCGCACTACCTACATTTTGTATGGGCATGAGAATTTTTCTCAAATAAAAAAGCTTGCTAAGCCAGTTTAGTTATGATTGTAAGAGAGAAAAGCTGTTAATACCATAAAAAAGAAGGGACGATAAAGAGTGCAAAAACCCATTAAAACATTTTTTTCTGTTTGCTTACAAGTTCTCAGGTTTTTTTTATATTATTTTTAAAAATAAGCCCTTTTGTTTCATTTTTATTTAAGAAACTCTGCTTAACTACTCGTACTATTAAGTGTATTTATGTGTGCGTGTAAGTGTTTAAGTTGTGTTTGTATTGTAAACTTTACTTAGGCACACTGAGCGACAGAAGAATCACATGTAACCAGTAACATATTATATGCCATCTTTGGCATAAGTAAGTCAAGGATACTTATAACCACCACAATAACTGCCAACTATACTTAAACTATTGCTGGCCATTTTACAAATAAATACTTAACAAAAATACTCGTAATACATATTTTCAAAGGCTGCTTTAAACACAGCAGCATGTCAAGATTTCCAAGTAAAACATTAATGCCTTAAAAAAATGTCTTACAAGTCACAAAAACGAAAGAAGAAAAAACAAAATTAATACTCGTTTGTACTTAGCTCAACAGAAAGCTTAAATAGCAGCTTGCAATGATCAATACAAAGGTTAGCAATGGCCACCGGTCCAAGCCGATTCATACCAAACAATTATGGAGCTGCTTTAAAGTGTTTAAAGTATACAGCACCCCCAATCTGGAATTAACCAAAAGCAGACAATGTCATCCATATTTTGTTTGTTTCTTGTTGTCTAACAGAAATACATGCCATCAAATTAAATTATTAAAAAAAAAAACCCAACTTTAGTTTGGTAAATCTTAAAGCAAGACAAAACAAAACATAAATAATATTAAGTATCATTTTATTTATAGAAAAAAAAAAATAAAAGCAGAAAAAAAATTTTTATTATTATTGATTACAACAAAAATAACCTCCCTCCTCCCCTTTCCACTACTCAGAAATATATTTTATTTTAGCTGAAAAGTGTCCAGCTAATTACAGCGTATTAAAGTGCCGTGAGAAAACTTTAAAACGAAAAACATGAAGAAAATAAAAAAAACAGCAAACTTTAACCATTGAAAATGATACCGAAATGAAAACACTAATCAATTGATACTTTAAGTTCGTTTAGCTGTTTCGTATTGTTTCGCTTTAAAAATTGAATAGATTGTCTAAAAAAAAGTTTGTTTTCATTTTGTATTCGGTTTCATTTTTCACCTTTTAAGGACTTGAATTATTAATAATAAATTATTTTTTTTTTTGTTTTCGTTTTTTAAAATGCTGTCATTTCATATGATTTTATGTTTGTGATAACTTTGTTACATAAAAAAGACTATTTTTTTTTTAAATTAAAAAGCTTAAATTTATAAATAAAAAAAAATAACTAAAATTGTTAAAAATTTAGAGCGCAAGAAAAAAAAACTAAACAAAATAATTAAAACTTGAAAATGCAATGAAATGGTTGTTTCTCTCACAAGCAAATGACCTTGATGAACAATTGGGGACATTTAAAAAACAAAAATTAATTATTTTTATATTTTGTTTTTTTTAAATTTTAATCATATTAATTTAAGGCAGCCTTGATAGGTTTATGGGAAAATTAGAAATAAAGAAAACCTGTAAAATAATTCAATAAACTAATTCGCCTTGAATAAATAAAACTCATTTTCTTATTGTTTGTAAGGTAAAATTCGGGTAAATGAGAGTAAAGAAAAATAAATCTCAATTATAGACTAAAATGTTTAAAAGTACGGGAACAGCAAAACCAAATTTTTAGCCCAAAAGAAAAGTCTAAGTGTTATTACATTTTAATACAAGACAGCATAAGAAAGTTATAGTCACAAAAAAAAATAGGTTAACTTTTCTTCATAAGAATTATATGAATTTAAACTCATTCTTAAAAAGATACCGACTTTAGAGTGACTATGATTATGGGCCATTATTATTAAAAAATTAAATAATAGCCTGAGGATATTGACTTACATTTGTCAACAATATTTAATAATAAAATTTTTATTAAATTTATTTTACATTTTGATGGCTTACTTTCTGCAACAGCTGATTGTTTTACAATCTTACCAAACCAGCTTTAAGAAAAAGTGCGAGCTGTTTTTTCAGGGAAAAAGAATAATATTCCTCTCTCAAATTCTCTCTCACTTGCCTAAACTTTTTGTAAGCAAACAGTTTTGGACAAGTTTGAGCACTCTGGAGCTCCCAAAGTAGAGTACAGGAACGCAGCTCTAATCTCTATACTCCAAGGAAGCTCACCATATACCTGTAGGCCACCCGAGCCTATTTTTATGACCACTTTTCAACGAAATATTTACTTATCACTTTAAGTGACGCTTCTGCTAAAACTTCTAGCAAAAGCTTGAACCACTTTCTAAAGTAATGAATGACTAAACTTCTGCGGGTGGGTTTTTTAATAATTTAAATTTAAATATTTATAGCTAAAATCGTTGGCCCCCAGAAATTATATAAAATATTTAGAACAACAACCTAGCATAACATAACACATAAGCATAGCGTTGCCATGATGACAATACTAATCAAGAGCCTAATTCTAAGTTGTAATCGAAATTATTTACGTATATAAACGAATTAAAGCCCCAGTGTTGAAAATAACATTAAAATATGTGTTATACAGCACTAAAAAATGGGATAATTGTTAAAACAAAAAATTTATGAAGTTTAAAACTAAAAAACAAGCTAAAGAAAAAATTTTACACATTAAACATGAGTGCTTCTACGTTTTTTTACTTCTCCACTCTTGACTCGAATGAACGTGGAAACAATATTCAATAACAAAATAGGAAATAGCACCACTTTTGATTAAAAATGCTTAAGTTATTTTTGGATATAAGATCCAATTTTTGCTCCCTTGCTTGTAGAGAAAAGGCTCAATTGTTATTTTCTCGCTTATCCAAAAAAAAAAATAATAATTAAAATAACTTAGAATTTAAAGTCAACGTTATCGAACTTTAAAGTCTACGTAAATTTTTTTTTTTTTTTTGATAAGAATGTTTTTTTTAGCTTTCAATCCATGATTCGTAACGAATGACAGAATTACCCCTCAGTGGGGCGATTCACTATTCAATTTTAACGAAAAATATTTGGTTAAAAATAGTTAACAACAAAATTAAAGAATTTGTGATTCAGTAAAATTTTTAATTGTCAGCTTCGTGGTTAAATAAAAGCCAAAATTTTTTTTGGTGTTTATTTTATCGAAAGCTATTTAATGAAAAAATATATTGTCATTTTTGGTTGTTGTACATCTTAATTTGTAGTCTTTTTGGTTGTTGTAGTCAGTATTCACATTAGTGGTGAATTTTCAACTACTAAAATAAGCCCAAAATTACTGAATCACACATTCGTTAGTGCAAACAAAAAATATGTAGTTAAAAATAACAGCATCTTGAACCTTTAAAAGTTACTGAATCGCACTACAGGTCTCCCATGTCACCACAGTAAAGTCTTTAATAAATAAAATAGTCTTTGAAATAGATATTTGAAAGTTTTCAATAACTTTTTTTTATATAAAAATTTCAACAAAAGCAAAATTTAATGAATTAAATCAAGTAAGCTGTATTAGAAACTTGAAATTATTTCATACAAAATAAGCAAAATCTCTACCTATTTGTTTTGATATCAAGTGAGACGATGGAGTCAATTTGGCGAATCTTCATATCGAATTTTTAACTTTTTTTCACTTGAAATTAGTTTTCAAATTTATATATAAATTTTTTGATATCAAAAAGGTACATTTTTTAACTGCCTCCTTACATTATATTTATCACCATGAAATGAATACTATAAATGTGATAATAGAAAATTTAATTTCAAATTTAATTCGGAAATATTTTCATTTAAAAAAAAAATTTATTAAAAATAGCAAATAAACAAACAAAAAAGTCTTACCTTGATTCTTCTGCTCATTGTTTTCTTCACTTTTTTAATTAAACACTTCACTATTTCATTGCTAATAAAAGCTTCTTTACATTGACACTTGCATAAGCAACTTTAAACAAACAGATAAAGAAAAAATAAAAAGAAAGAATTGCGCTTGCAAAATAAACCAAAAAAAAAATTTTATTGTTCTTTCTTCTTTCTAACTTTAACACAAATAGCAACTATTTAAAACTATTTAGCTTATTGCTTTAATTATTTTTTTATTATTTTATTCTTTTATATTTTTATTTAATATTATTTTGAATTAATTTTTCTGCCAAAAATTGCTATGTAATTCTTATTTATACTTTTTCAATCATGCTCGTACAAGGTAAGTTAGTTGGAGTCGTTTATCGATATTAATTAAATACATTAATTTGCATACATACATACAACAACAAACACTAATTTCTATAGCCACCCTTCCCTACCACTCAACACACGAAAAACAAAAATTCATAATAAGCAAGCAACACACACACATCGCTCTCTGCCTTTGCTTTTGCCAAAAAAAAAATCTACTACAAAACCATGCATGCACGCATATTTGCAAACAAACAAAAAAAACTCTAATAACTGACCATCTCACTTGTTGACACACAAACACATCAACTCAGAGTTAACAGACAAATAATCACAACAATACTACTGCGTGGTCAGGTTAACAAGCAACAACTATTAATTCGTAACGGAGCCTCCGTTAACAAAATTCGTATAAAAAACAACAACAAAGTATGTCTGGGTAGACAAGCACTTGAAAAAAGCAAAAAAAAAAATTCACACAATGTTTGGCAGAATTTTACAACTTTGTAAATTGAAGCTTTAATTTTATAATTTCACAAAAGAGTTTTGTGTAATTATGTAGCCAACACTTTAGTTAAACAATTTAAATACTTTTTATTTAATTAAAACACCTTAAAATAATAATTTTCAATAAATTAATAAAACTTTCACGGAAAAAACTGTCATATTTTTTAATACACAACTTCAACTGAGCGAATGGGAAAATTAAAGAGAATTCTAACTAAAACTGAGATGCCGGATGATTGACTTTAAGGGTAAAATCGCAATTTCTTCAAATATGTACCGGCAAGTTAAAACATTGAAAAATTAAAGAGAATGAAAATAATTTAAACGAGATGGCGTATAATTCAATAGAGTTTTAGCGGAAATAATAAATTTGGAGACAATAGAACAGAAATTTGTTTTTATTTAGAAGAAATTAGAAGTCAGCAAATAATTAAGAGAAATTCAAAATAGTTTGTGGGGTGAAGTTGAGAAAAAAGAAAAGAAATTTAATATTTAAAATTTTTAATAAATTTAATTACAAAGAAATTATTTTAATTACATTAAATTTAATAAAATAATATTAAAATAGAATGAAACGAAATCAAAATAAAATTAAATAAAATATAATATTATAAAAACACGTTTAATCAAATAAAAGAAATCAGTGCTGTTCTGTATTCCGAATCCGAATATTTTATTTGGAATTGAAAAATTCAGCACCTCATCCATTTTAAAGTTTTTAAAAATTTGTTTTTGCTTAATTTAGGCTGCGAAATTATTGATTGAATTAAAAAAATTACAAAAGTTTTAATTTAATTATAAGAAAAAAATGTTATTCCACATTTTTTCTAATCCGTGTGGAATACAGAACATACTCGTACATGAATATCTCAATTATTTGATTTTCTTATTTTATTTAAATAAATTTATTTGAGTTTGAGATCATTTTTATTAATTATTTTTTTTATAAAATATAATTTTATTATATTTATTTATTTCGATATTTCGCTACATAATAATAAAAATGATTTCAAGCTCAAATAAATTGACTTAAACATATAAAAATTAATAGATTTTTTTCAATGCAGAGTTTGGGAGTGATTTCAATATTTCTGTATTTGAAATAAAAATCGATTATAATAAATTATCGATAAATTATTCACATAAATAAAAATTTTTTTTTTTTGCGATCTTAAATGTATTTATTATTTTTCTTAATTTTTATATAAATAAGAATTTCAATAAAGAAAATATAAAATTAAGGTCACATATTAAATAAAAAATTTCTAATTTTAAAAAATAAAATATGTAATAGCACATAATCATAAAATATAAAAGTTTTTGGCTCATTATCATAGGCAAACTGAGGTCATAATTTTTTTAAAAACGATTTTAAATACATAATAAATTCTTATGAACAAAAAGAGGACGACTTCGCCTTGAACAAAAGTAAAAGGCCGAATACTTGACACCAGCATGCTGGTGTGCTATAAATTTTTTTCTGTAAATCGTTTTTAAAAAAGATCGAAATGAATGAACATCAAAATTTTAATAAATTTTTTTCTATTTGCCGCTGGATCTGTTTCTTTTTTAGCATTTATTTTTTAGGCAAAAATCTTCATATAAATCGAGGAATGAGTTAATTTACAATTCACCATACCAGCATGCCGGTGCAATCAAAAAAATAATCAAACTAATTTTGATTTTACACCAGCAGCTGGTACAATCACACCACAAGTACAATGGCTTGATTGCACCAGCATACCGGTGCTGTGTATTTGACCCTTTAGTTCTTAATAAAAGCCTGAATTTGCTGCTAATTTATTCTATTTGCCAAAATAATTTTTGATAATTTAAATTTGTTTTGCAAATCAATTTAAGAAATATTTTTTCAACAACCCTGAAATAAACTAAAACATTTGTTTTCTTTAAACTTAAATAATTGATTTAAGGCTTTTAAAGATTTAAATTGAATAAAATTTAAGGTTAATTAACACAGCAGTGAACTTAAGGCGCCTCAAACTATAAGCAAATTGAAAATAATTACAGCATTTCCGGTTTTCTTACTTCTATTTCCACCATATGCTTCAGTTAAATTAAATAAAAAATCAACATAAATTTTACGCTTCATTAATTGTGGTGTAAAATCAAATAACCCGAAACCTTTGCAAGCCATAGTTCCAAATTTATTTTTTTTTTTTATTTTAAATAATAAAAATGTGTAGAAAAATAAATCAAATATTAACACTGACTTGGTAATTTTGGCCTTAAGGACTTTTTAATGTTCTAAAGACTCATGCACGCACAAGCATGCAATGAGACTCATTGAAGATCAAATAAAAAAAGTAAAAGAAGAGGAAAAAAATAGTAGGTGTGAATTTGAAGACGCCTGCTTTTGTATTTATTTTTATGCATTTTATCAGCCATAAGTTTGTCAAATTTTTTTTATTGAATCTTCAAAGTGTTTTAGAAATTTTTATGTAAATTTTTCTCCACAACTAAACTCACATGCATACAATAAAAATGTTGAACCAATTTGCACACCCACGTTGATTGTTCTTTTGATTGACTGATACCTGAATTTGAATATCTTTATTTGTGGCATTTAAATTTTTTTTTTATTTATTTTTTTATTTTGTAAGTAAATTGTCATAAATTAAATATTTAAAACGTTTGTTTATTAATAATTTAAATCCATTTTTATGTGTTTCATATTTCCAGAGAGAACCTCAGTTGTGAGTAAATAAAAATGGCAAATATGGACAGTGAAAAGTATTCGCTGCGTCAGAGGCAGAAACGTAAGCGCAATACGAATAACAGCAGCTTAGATTCCCAGGGTTATGCCAGCGATAATTCCACTGAATCCTTTAATAATTTAAGGGATAATCTGCCACTATCACGTACCTCCAAGAGACCTCATTTGATGGGGAATGAAGGTGGTGGTGGTGGTGGTGGTGTTACGGGAAAATCTAAATCAAAAGCGGCACCTTTAAGCAAATATAGACGAAAAACGGCTAATGCTAGAGAACGAACTCGTATGCGTGAAATCAATACCGCATTTGAAACCCTGCGCACCTGTGTGCCACCCTGTATAACCAACGAAGATAGCGGTAGCACAAATGAGAAATTAACCAAGATAACAACTTTACGTTTGGCCATGAAATATATTGGCATACTAACCGAGGCTTTAGCACATCCCAATGAGGCTGACAATGACTTTCTATACGATTGTACTAAACCCAGACCTGTGCAGCATGTAATGGCTGAGGAGAATTTCGAACCAATTGTGGAGGTTACAAAAGAAAAGAAATCAAAATCAGCGAAAAATAAAACTACCAAGTCTGCAAAACCACCAGCCAATAACCCAGCACGCAAATCAGCAGCAACCAACACAAAAAGATTAGCGAAAAAGACAAAATCCACAAACACTGAAAATGTGTATCAGCAAAACACCAGCATTCCTGCAGCCTATCAAGAATCTCCAGCCTCAAATGCTTCTTCGGCGTATGCCTCGCTGTCGTCTGCCTCCGAATCATCGGCCTCGCCCATATCAAATTCTTCGTATGTGTTTGAGCAGAATCTACCCCAACATAATTTCACTTACAGCCAACCACCTCATCACAATTCCATGTCAGATTTAAGTAATTTAATGTTAGAATCTGATGGTGAGTCTTTAAATCTTTCCGAACGTTGTGGTAGCCCTTTGCAGGCTATGAAAAAGACTAGCAACAATGAGGAGCCCTACGAATGCTCACCCACTGTTATGCCGACTTTGGAAAATCCTTTGGAAATGAGTTTACGTTTAATGGAACCTGCAGCCGATACTTTAGGCCTGTCTGTAGATCCAATTATATCACCATCCTCCTGCATAAGCCCACTAATGAATCTAGAACCCTTTACTGGTTTCGATTTATTTCATACGGAATTCAGTGAACCGTCCGCTTTGGATTTATTTCTAACGTGACTCCTTCCGTAGTTAGAGATGGTTTTTCAAACTGTTTATTTTTTTTTTTTTTTTTAATTTTAGTAGTACGTGCAAGGTAGCAAATAATTATATTTAATTTGTTAATTTACTTTTAGCTTCAGTTTAGTCTTAAATTAATTAAATAATAAGTTGCTGCTGTTTTTTTTTTTTTGTTTTTGTTTCAAATCTTTAAAAAGCTTTTAATTTTCTAATTGAATTTTAAAATTTTTATTTATTATGGCGATTGATTCTTGTGCATAAAAAATTTGTTTTTAATTTTTGCTGATTTTTTTTTTAGCCACAACTTTTGTTTTAAAATTAAAAAATTTTAATTTCAATTAAAAAAAATTTTTTTTTTTTCTTTTACTTTTGAATTTAATTTATTTTAAGTTAAAATGTATTTCTAAAAATTATTTGTTTTTTATGCAAAATTACTTGTTATAGTTTCCTTAAAATGAAGAAGAAGAAGAATATTTTTTTTATTTAAAGAAAAAAAGTTTTTCTTTTTGTAAAAAAAAGAAACTTTTTGATATTGAATTCTCTTGTGTCATAAAACAAATCTTGTTTAAATAGTTTTTAAGTAGTTCGATTAGTTATTAAAATTATTTAAATAAATGAATTTAAATAAATAAAAATTCTTAATTGTAAGCAATTTTTTTATATAATTTTTTCAACAAAAAAATAAAAAATTTCATCATCAAACATGTTTCATATGCTACTCACACCTGAAAAGGCTATTCTTATCTCGATTTTTCTTTAAAGAAAACAAAAATATTGTTAGCATAAAATTATTTCACGGCAATAAACTTTTTTTATGTTAAAATATAAATTTAAAATGAGTTTTGAAATTATTTTAAAAGAGTATTCAATTAAGGACTCCATTCTTTGTCAAGGGATAACAATATCAACAAAAAACAAGTTAAATTCAGCTGTTCCCTTCACTGTGTCAGCAAAATATTAATATTTTTCGCTTTCCACAGTCTTCTAAAATACAAAAAACACAAAAAAATTAAGGGAGTGAAGATAAATATGCAAAATTAAATATGTTTTAACGTAATCCCTGAAGTTTTTTAGTATTTATATCATATACGTCTTACGTCACTAAATACTTATACTTATATTTTTATCAGTAGTTTAGCGAAGGTCGTCTAGATTGATAACCTACTGCCCAAATACTCAGAAGTCACTTTGGATTATTTTTAAATTTTTTCTTAATTTCCATATACTCATGTGCTATTGCTCTGAGGGATTTTTGCAGCTTACGGATGAAGATTACATAATGGGACACATATCATTTTAAAGAGGAGACTGTCTAGATTTGTAGTCTAACGCCCAAAGACTCAGAAGTTACTTTGACTTATTATTAAAAAATTGTTGAAATTTCCATGTACCCCAGTGCTGTTGCTCCAACTGATTTTAGCGACTTCTAACCATTTATTTTACGGATTCAGCTGAATTTTTGCCCAGATACTATGAATATGATGTATATAAAAACTGTGTACTATTTTTTTGTTAATTTAGATAAAATACGCTAAAAAACAAAGGCCGATTGGTTTCATATTTTGCTCAGATATTATGTTTGTCATTTCTGATAAAACTGCTTAAAAAACCCACTCAAAAAATGATCAAAAATAGAGGTAGTTGAGATTTTTGACTCATAGCTTCGGCATTTATGAACCGATCTTTCTGAATATCAATAGCAATAATTTGGCAAAAACAGCTGAGAGATTTGTGTACTAAACTTTTCTATACGTTGCCTAGGGACTTCAGAAAGTTGATTTCAACGACTTGACGGAGAGACAGACAGATGGACATCGCTAAATCGACTCTGCTATTCCTCAGGATCCAGAATAAATATATATACTTTATAGGGTGTGGAAATTACAAACGGAATCACCCTTCTTACTTACAGTAAATAAATAATTAAAAATATTAAAAGCCTACTTGCGCAAGTCACTTGACTTTAAGTCATTTTTTTAAACTTCAGGCTAGTCTGTATTAACTGACTTTCAATATAAGAATTTTGTTTTCTTTCTACTTAAATAAAAATTAGTTTTTATTTATTTAATTAATTTTAACTAAAACATACAAAATTAAATTTTTCCAAGCAAACAAATGGAGCCAACTCCAATTACTCAAGAGACTAAACAAATTCAAGAGGACCACATTTTAAGTCATGACGAACAATTTGCCAGAATAAAGGAAATATGTGAGCCATTTTATTTGACACACGAACAACTGCTCGATATAAAAAGCTCTCTGCTGAGCGAAATAGTTAAAGGTTTAAGTGCTGCCAGCAATTCCTTATCATCTACAAAATGTTGGCCAACATTTCTGCAAGAATATCCCTGCGGCTGTGAACATGGCTTGTATTTGGTGCTAGAAATAAGAGATCATAATTTTCACATCTTTTTAGTCTATTTGAAGGGCAACAGCAACTATCAATACGAAAAAGAAACCCATGATATACCTCAGGAGCTGTACTCAGGATATGTAGAGGAGTTTTTCGATTATTTGGTAACAAAACTAAACAAGTTCTTAAAGCAACATAAACTGCAACGTGAACAATTGACTATGGCTTTGTGCTTCTCATTTCCTTTACGTCATACGAGCTTGAAAAATGCCATTGTGGAAAATCTAAATAAAAATTTAAATATACAAAATCTGGTGGGCAAAGAGGTGGTCCAACTGTTACAAGATGCTCTTAATCGTAACCCAGACTTGCATATACAGATCGAAACCGTACTTAACAATTGCACAGCCATATTATTGGCCAACAGCTGTGCAGATCGCTGCTGTAATATTGGCATAAATGTAGGTCATGGCTTTAATGCAGTGTATGTCGAACATGTGTCTCAAATTGATTTATGTTCAAAGCAAATTTCTATACCCCACATGGTCATCAATACAGAATGGGGTAACTTTGGCAGCAACGGACATTTGGAAAGCATACTTACAGCTTATGATCGTCAAGTCGATGAAATAACTAGTAACAAAGGCCAACAAATATTTGAAAAGCTTATCTCGGGACTGTATTTGGGGGAACTGGCTCGTCAAATATTTCTGCAATGCATCAGTGAGAAAGTGTTATTTGAAGGCTATTTGAGCTATAAATTAAAATTTCCATTCAGCTTTACCAGCCATCACATCAGTAGCATGTTAGTAGAGGCCGATGATGGTATATATGACAACATGCGTTTACAATTTGATAAATTGGGTATATCACAGCCAGCAATAAACGAATGCTCTAAAGTTCACTACATTTTACACTCTATAGCGCAACGTTCTGCTAATTTAGTGGCTTGTGGCATAAAATGTTTATCGGAAAAATGTATGGAAAATAATGTTGTGGTTGGTATAGGAGGCAGTTTCTACTTGAGCTGTCCTGTTTATGAAAATTTGCTAAAAGAGAAATTACAAATTTTATTTGAAAATGAACGTTCAGTAGCATTAAATTCTTTGAAAAATGATGTGGCTTTAGGATCAGCATTATCGGCGGCCATCAGCAAAAGCAAGGAATTTGTATATTTTTCCGAGCAAGCAAAAAAATTAAGCAGAAGCTAACATGTATGAATACTAATAAATGAAACACAGATAAAAAGGCAATAAAATCTAAAACACATCAATTTTTGCATTTGTGTGTATACCTGTGACTTTCACTTTTAATAACACGCACACAAATGATTGATGTTGAAATTTAATGTGTGTTGTAAGTGCATATGTATTAAAGGGCTGCACAAGCATACTTGAAATGGCTTACAAGTACTTTTTATTATAAAATATTACACATGTTTGTAGTGATGTGTGGCTTGTGCAGCCCTTTAATATGTATGTATTACTGTTCTGTCAAAAATTAAAATATTGTAACCAACAACAACAAAATAAATTGAAAAAATCTTTATTTAAAAATGGAGTTTGCTGTGTCTATCTCCCGTTTAATATAAGACAATATTTAAGAATATCACTTTAACTCTATGGGGCTGCTTCAGGCAAACACATGCATAAAAAATTACTAGTCTCAGATTGAGGGCTTGCTTCTGCTTTTTTTTAATTTCCTTTAACGGATTTTCATTTCCTTATTGAAATTATTTGAGCTTTTGTCTATTTCCGTTTTTGTTTTAATATTTTGCAAGGAAGTCCAGTATATAAATTTTTTTTATTTTACACTAGATGGCACTATAAGCATAAAATTTTTAGATGGCAGTGCTGTGAATAAAATTTTTGCTGGCAATAACGTCATACAAAATATTTTGTTTTTTATCTCTGGCCAACAGCTGTTTGAATTCATTTTATTTTTTCTTTAGAAAATCACTGATAACATTGAATTGCAGAAATTGTTTTAATGTGATTTTTAATTTATTAAAAACTAAAATTTAAATAAAATATTTATGTAAATATTGTTGGTGTACAAAATAATAATGGAAATGGAAAATAATCAAACATTAAGTTTGCCAAATGGTGAAGTTGTGAAAAAACCCTTCCTAATTGGAGTTGCTGGTGGTACAGCCAGTGGCAAGTCAACAGTGTGCAAAAAAATTATGACTGAATTGGGTCAAACAGACATGGAACATGATCAACGTCAAGTGGTAACCATAAGTCAGGATAGTTTTTACCGGGAACTGACAGCCACTGAAAAGGCTAAAGCTTTTCAAGGTCTCTACAATTTTGATCATCCGGATGCATTCAATGAGCAGCTAATGTATGAAACGCTACAAGCTATACTAAAGGGAGTAAAAGTTGAAATTCCTGGATATGATTATAGAACAAATTCATTGTAAGTAATCAAATCCTATTGAAGTCTACAATTAATAATTAATTTTAGTATAAGAAAATAACTAATGAAAAATGAAAGCAAAGAATATAAAATATAATTATGTAAATAATTTTATTTCAATACAATTCCTTAGAGGTTATATTTGAAATTATTTATAAGGCGGTTGTAGATACATATTTAATTAAAATTTAGTATGCTAATAAGCAGATACCGATTTATATGTATATGCATGGTATTCGCTAGCTACATAATTTTTGACTTAATGATTCATGCAGAATATAATAGATTTGTTTACTTGAAATATTTTCAAATACCTGATAATGCACTGTGTATACACAATACTTATTAATAAATAACAATCTATGCATGTTTCCTTTTTCGTTCAATCAGCATTTTTAACATATTTATTATCAAATGACATTTAAAGTAAATTTTCAAAGAATTTAATCTTTTTCTAGTATTTATCTTAGCTTTAAATAGAGCATGAGATAGAATAAACACAATAAAATATGTTATTGAAAATACAAAACTTAAATCTATTCAATATAGATAACTGAAATGTAAACTTTCCTATCAAAAGTTATAAAAAATTTTTCTTTGTTAGTAAAACTCAACAGGTTAATAAACAGCCTAAAGCAACATTTTCTTTAATAACAACCAAAAGCTAAATTTATTGTTTTAAAAGGAAATTTTCCTTTTTTTTAGTTAAGAGTGTTAAAATCACTTTTCTAAGACAAACAAAACCCACTTTTTTTTAAAAAAAATTGTAGCTATAATGTTTTTTATGTGCTTAAATATTACTTGTTACAGTTAATTTAAATATTGTGTTATCTTTTCAGAGATTATGAAAACAAATTGACTATTTATCCAGCTGATGTTGTGCTTTTTGAGGGCATATTGGTATTTTATTTTCCCAAGATAAGAGACTTGTTTCACATGAAATTGTTTGTTGATACAGATTCTGACACACGTTTAGCCAGAAGAGGTAAATAATTAGCTTTTTAATGATTTTCTCAAAATTTTTAGAGCTTTAACTTAATTAAAAAAAAAAAAAAAGAATTCTGAGCCTAAAGCTACGGTCACATTAAAGAAATATTTGTCATCTGCATATACGTTTAGACCAAATTCTCTTTTTACATGATAGTTACGCTTTAAACAAATTCTTGTTACAGTTCACTTTTTTTAAATATTTAGTGCTGGCTCATTTTATTTCATTAATTATATTATAAAAAATAAATGAAATCTTTAAGAAAAGAATATCAGTGCCCTCACCAGAATAATTTTGTTCATCATCTTAAAAAATTATTACTGAATTATCATCTTTAAATTAGATAAAAATTTGGTTATAAAAAAACAATTCGCTTAGAAAAAGATTTTATTTTTTTTAACTCGTGTTAAATCAACTTTGTGTAAAAAGAGAATTTTCAAAAAATTTTCGCTTAGATTAGTTTTTTTTTATTATTATTTTATTTGAATTATATTTAAGTTTTATATAATGGAAGTCATGTTACATAATATAAAAATATTTGTGAAAAAGTAATGGTTACTTACTTCGACAAATATTTGTGAAATGTCTGTGACCTTAAGAATTTTTTTTTTATTTATAAATTTTGAAAAGTAAAAACTAATATTTATTTTTTGTTTTTAGTACTGAGCAGTCTGAAGAATAATAGAAAATATGATTAAGCCGTCAGCAAGTTATTTCTATGTTTAAAAACTTTAGCACATCATATCTAGACCAAGAACAATAGGCAGCATTTTTGCTTTCAGACTAATCGAATAAAGCTGGGGTGTTATTATGTGTTTCGATTCGAATTGATTAGAAAAAAAAGACTTTCGAAAATCCAGCATATTGAGCTTAATTTTAAAAATGTTAATTTTTTTCGAATTTTCTCTACAAAATAATTTTTTTTATCAAATTGAAAATGCTCTTCGAAAGCCCTTTCGATTCGTATCGAAATACATAATAACCCCCCTACGCTTGTACATAAGTCTAGACTGCTGAATTTTGCATATAGAAAAATGACTTGTGGAAGGCGTAATCTTTATTTTGAAATTCACATTAAAGGGATTCTTGTTTATTTTTTTTTTCTAGTACCCCGTGATATCAATGAAAGGGGCCGAGACTTAGATGCAGTTTTAACTCAGTATATGACATTTGTTAAGCCCGCATTTGAAGAGTTTTGTTCTCCGGTAAGTTTTCTCATAGAAAAACAAATATGACAAAAGTGCACTATAAAGAAAAATTTTAATATTTTAGACTAAAAAGTTTGCTGATGTTATTATACCTCGTGGAGCAGACAATACAGGTACGTAATATGTGTGTGTGTGTTTTTTTTTTTTTTTTTTTTTTTAGTTAAATTTGTTTTACTCTTTGGGTAGTTGCTCGTTTTGTTTAATTTTCCGTGTTGCAAATAAACTAACATGTTTTCTGTTTGTGATTTATTATTATTTTTTTTTAATAAACCATTGGGCCAATAATCAATTCTACAATTTAAATACGTACTTGAATTTTTAGAATTATTATTGAAATCGTTTATACACTAGTAAACATACACACAGCCTACAATTTTAAAATACAATTAATATATTTTAGAGCTATTTTTTTGTACATCATTTTGTTCTTGTGTTGTTGTAGAGTGTTCTTTTGTTTGTTTGTTTTTTTCTTTGATTTTATATATATTTCTTGCAGTTGCAATTGATCTCATTGTACATCATATCGGTGAAATTCTTAGACCAGGTAGCAGTGCTAATATCACGGGTGCCACTGTGGCCAACAATTCTACAGCAAACAGTACACATTCTACTACCACTACTGTTTATAAAACAACTATTGCAAACACAACTCCTAAAACCAGTACTATCATAAGGGAACATTAATTTTGTGACAAACAGTAGCCTACTTATTTGCCATAAGCTAAAAATGAAATTAAACTTTGTTTAGCTAGAAATTCATGATGCAGTTATCATAAAAATTCTCACATTTTGCATAATCACTTTAATACTTTTTGTATTGATTGTTAAATTTTGCTTAAATATTGCCAATTCCTGATATGATTTTTACATTCCTTAAAGTTTTGATATTTATGTAAGAAAGTATTTTGCTGCATCTTGAATTTTGTATGTCTATTTTTTTTTTTTTTTTTTTTTTTTTTTTTAGCAACAAAATTAGTTTTAGTAATTGAAAAACTAGCATTTTTCTCTTTTTTAATAACACTCACAATATTTTCTTAACTAACTTATTAGTTGGTGTAGCTTTTAAGTTTTTTTTATAAAACAATCACACACATACGTACACACAAAAAACTCCAAATAAATCTAACAATTAATGAACACCCTTCTATGAAAAATATTTCTTGTGTAGTAGACTCAATGATATTAATAGAATTTAAGCCATTAAAGAATTAAATTAGCATTTAAATAACACACTTCTAGAATTGTAATTTTCAAAGAAATTTATAACAATTTCCCCTTCTTGTTATAGTTTACAAAAAAGAAAAAAAAGGTAAGTTAAGATTAAACAAACTTTTGGTAATTAATTTTTGTTTTCAATAAATTAAAGGAAAAATTAAAGGTATCACTTCATACTATAAATACGCTTTATTTTGTGCTTCTCAAGTTTTAGCTACTGCATCAACACTGGGCTTTAGGTAAGCTTTGCTTTTGTTCTATTTTGTATTTTAATTAATTTTTTTTCCTTTCATTACCGCCAATAATACAAAGCAATTAAAAAAAAAATCATTTAATTTGATTGATTTTCTGCTTTTATTTTACAGTTGCAATTGATTTGATTGTGCAGCATATTAGAGACTTTCTAAACAACCGTTCGTGTCATGGTTCCACTGGCAACATACCAATGGTAGTAAATTTAGATACACTTGATGCGGGAGGTAAGCAAACTAGTGGTATTTTAAAGGTTAACAACTCTGCTACTGTTCCTACTACTAGTCCAACCATATCTAACAGCGCAATTAGTGTTGACCTGGGATCCTTTTCTCGACCACATTGATAATATTTGTAAAATAAAAGCCTCTTGCTATGCTAATAAACACCAGTCGCCCCTCAAGAAAAAGCTCAAAAAAATAACTAAAGACCACGACTTGGAGTAAATACAACGTCTTAACGCCTTGCTAACCCTTACCCAAAATCAAAATAAACAAACAAGCAATTACAAGCAAACAGCCAATAAGTCACCACCACCACCACAACATTTTTATTTTATTTTTTTTTTATTTAGCTTAAATGTACTAAACTTTTCAAGTATTTTGTTAACGCTTCTTTTAAGTTTTTTTTTTTTTTTTGTTAATAATTTGTTTTTGTTTTCTTAAGGCGTAGATTCGTATCGAGCCATACGCAGATTTTCCACCCTGTGCAAGGAATTGACCATACAAAGTAATGTATTTTTCGAAAAGAACAAAAATCTAACACAACACTAAAGACGTACCACATCATGCAACACGTAATTAGATGGTTAAATTATCAGGCTAGAGAAATTAAAACAAAGAATACACTTACAAAAGAAGACAACGAAATACCTTTTTATAAAGTATGTGATTACAAAGTATGCACTAGAGGCGTAATATAAACACGTAACGTAATAATATGTTCTTTAATTTTATTACTTTTTTTAATACTTTTTATTTTTTGTAAATGTAAGTTGAAAACAAGTGCCATATAAGAATTAAATGCTCAAATTAATTTGAGTAGAAGAGTATTAAACGAAAAACGAAACGATAGTTTCTTCCAAGGCCTATTCATTTATAAGCTTACAGCAAGCATCCAAAGCAAATTATTTTGCTTTTGAGAGATCAGAATTATATGCAGTGCTGGCAGGAGCTAGGTAAAAAATAAGCTAAATTTTCCTTCAAAAAAAGGCTAGAAAAAGCTAAATCACTCACAAAAAAAAGCTAGGAAAAAGTTTTAAAAAAATATCACTTAAAATTCAAAATAATAATTATGAGAACATACTAAAGAAAATAAGTTTGTTCTAAACATGCTTCCTTTTTGGTCATAACTTGATGATTTTTGAAAAAATTATAAAAAATTTTTTCGCAATATCCGCAAAAAAAAATTCAAATTAAAGCAAATACGTTTAGCTATCCAACGCAAAAGAAATCAAGTCGATATCTTGAAAACTAAGCAAGTTATGATCAAAAAGGTCATAAAGTGGCCTCTTTGCGGTCACTTTTTAGTAGAACTGGTTACCTTTTACGTCATAACTTGCTTAGTTTTAAAGATATCGACTTGATTTCTATTGCGTTGAATAGATAGCTTTAATTCGAAATATTTATGATTTAGCCTCTAGCTTTTTCCCTAGCCTTTTTTGGTAAATATTTGTCTTCTAGCTTGTAAATTAAATGCACTTTATTCTTTCTTCATATCGAAGCTTTATTTTTCAAGACACAATGGCTTAATAAAACTGCAGAAAACTTTTTTTAATTGATAAATTTATTGGCTGTTCAGCGATGTCACACGAAAGCCAAAGCGAACGAAAGCAAAACACATTTGTTTTGCAAACAAAAACAAATTTTCGTATGTTGTTTTTGTTTTGTGTTTTGTTTTCGTTCGCTTAGGTTTTCTTGTGACATCCGTGAACAGGCGATTAGTATTTAGTTGTAAAGTACTAACGTTTAGTAAAGCTGAGGTTGTTCGCTCTTTAAATCGATAAAGCAAGTTAACCCTTAAATGCATCTAGTTGCCATTTGGCAACAAATTAAAGTAGACTTGAAATCGATATTATGACAAATTCGTATGAAAAATTTGTCATAATTTATACTCTTTGAATACCAGCCAAAGCCTTTAGACTGCTAATAAATACCGTCTATAAGATTTAGTTAATTTACACGTATTTTTTGTTAAAGCCAAACATTTTTTGAGCATTTTTTAACGATAGCTCTCACTTTGTCAAAATCATTGACTGGTAAATTTCTGCATATAAAGAAAATTCAATGCACATGTCCCAGATGTCAAATTATGTTTGAACAAAAAAACAAAACTTTCATTTAAATTGAAATAAATAGTTTGAAAACACTATGTAGCCTTTTGGCAACAAGCCCTTATCCTTACAAATAAAGGATAATTTTTTTAATTATTTTTCTGTGACTTTGTGAACCGTTAACTATTTTTATAATTAAAAATTTTCCAAAAAAAAAAAATTAAATATTGAAATCAAAAAAGTAAACATGAAGTCATGATGTAAAAAAACCAGGTGCCATATAGAGATGCATGATTGAAGCTCGTTCTGTCAAAAATTAAGAGAAATCAAAAGAGTAAAGAAATTTTTTGCTTCGCTCTAGCACACTTATTGATATCAAGCCCAGGAAATTGTTTTTGACAAGAGGAGCCTCAAAAGCAATAACAAAATATTTGGGCTTTTTGTAATGTTGTTATTTTTGTATTTTTGAAAATACCTGGTTTTATTGAAGTTAAAAAATAATTGAATTCTCTTAAAGTCATATAGAAAACGACCTTATTTTCTTTAGTTTTTGATATTTAAAAAAAATTTTTTTCGATTTCTTATAAAAATCATAATTATCAGTGCTGTTCTGTATTCCGATTCCGAATATTTTATTAGGAATTGAAAAATTCAGCACCTCCTAACTACTCTGTGGTCCATTTTAAGATTTTTAAAATTTTATTTTTGCTTTATTTTGAGTGCGAAATTATTGGTAGAATTAAAAAAACATAAAGTTTTCATTTAATAAGAAGAAAAAAATTTTATTCCACATTTTTTCAAATCCGTGTGGAATACAGAACAGCACTGTATACTTCTCATAAAAAACAAAGAAAGTTTTGAATTTTAAGCTGTAGCTTTAAAATTGTTTCTAACATTTTTTTTCTAGCCTTTTTTAGGCCAATTTAGCTTATTTTGTTCTAGCTCCTGGCAACAACAAACTAAAAAAAATATATATCCTGGTGTAGTAATGCTTTTACCTGGTAAATAAATAAGCCTTGGTTTCACTGCATTGAATAGCGAGCAACTCATATCGAAATTTAAAAATGTTTTCATACAAAAACTTGAAAATCGATATCGAATGCTGTGATTTGTATTAAAAACAAAAAAGAAAATTAACGTGTTTTGTTTTTGTTTTCAAAACAAATTTAGAAAAGAAGCTGTAAGTCAGCCCTTTGAAATTTAAAAAAACAAAAACAAAAACTTTAATTTATCAAAAGTCTGTGTGTAATATTTGGTTTACGTGGCGGCCTAAACGGCCTTCAATTAGAGTCGTAAGACTCCGTTTTATGTAATGTTTATGCAAAATGTTTTATTTTTTTTGCATTTTAATTTCCAAATACTCGTATTGTTAGCAACTGTAACTTTGCTTGATTAAATTTTCTTTTTTATAATATTTTTGCAAAATCCTAAATCTGATTACTGACTGTTTTGCCCTTTCGAAAGAAAAAAATAAAGAAAAAAGTTATGAATGACTTTAGTTTTCTTGCGAAATAGTGAAACTACTTTTTTTTTTTTTTTTAATAAACAGATTTTATGAAAAACACTGCCTTTTTCTCTACAAGCGAAAGATAACTGTTGGGCTACTCTGTATTGCAGTTTTGAGTTTTACATTTGCTCTTTGCTTAACACATAATTCGGCGTTGACATGCGCTTACGCATTATAGAGCGAGCTACCACCAGATAAATGTTTCGATTTCGTACCGTTTTTTTTTAGCATTACCCTTCTTACGTATTTTTATTTTTGAAACAAAAAAAAAAATTTCGTATTTTGTTTTTGTGTCCAAAAAAAGCATCTATCGTTCGCTGGTAGAGAAATAGGCCCCAAATATTTTAAACACCTGAAAATTAATGTAGTTTTTAAATAAAGCAACTGTTAATTTTAACCAAAGATTGTTATAAACAATTCAATTAAAAAAAAATGTTAAACACACACACATACACACTTAAAAAACATACATACCCTCGTATATAGATTTAAAATATATATTTTCACTATTAAATTGAAAGATTTTAAAAATAAAATTGTTATTGCTCTTAGAATAACAAAAAAAAATTTAATTATTTTCATTTAAAATACTTATAGTTAGACCAGGACCACACACAGCAATTTTAGTTGGGCAATTCTCGATCAGAGAGAGGAAAGGAGTACAAACTTGCTCGTACTACACAATTCGTATCTCTTATAAAAATGTAAAGAAAGAAGCCAGGTAGCTTGAAGGCTAAATAAATGACTGAATAAGAATGTGTGGACAAAACGACAATTTTAAAAGAGAATTGTGAAAGAATTGCCCAACTAAGCATGCCATGTGTGGTTCTGGTTTAAGATTCTATACTATTCTTTTGTATCAACAGCGATACATGGCATTAATTTTTAATATGTCACCCTTTGAGAAACCATAACGTTGGCCCATTTTAATGCCGGGCGGTATTGCTTGCAAGGCCTGCAAAGTGGGTTTGCCATTTTTAGAAAAACTTGTAGCTTTGTAGTGCATTACACTGGCATAATCATAAGCCACCCCATAGCCTGAAGCCATATCATGATTTAATTTTCCAAAATTCCCCAACATGTTGGGTTTGATATTTTCTTTTATTACTTTAACGTAAGCATCACGCTCGTTACGATTTTGTTCATGGTAGAAGCCTAAAGAATGCATTAACTCATGAATGGTGGTGCCATAATTGGAAAAACATTTGCGAGATTCCAGATTAACTTCTTGGCGACCGCCCATATGACCTACGCTAGACCAACAACCACTGGGCTTATTGCTGATGACAATGTAATCCTTTTCATTGGTTCTCTTGCGAAAACGTACACAAGTTTTGCTGTGATACTCATTAAAGGCATGTTGGATTATATTCAATTCGTGTGGACTAAAGTTGCCTGCGATTTTGTATGGTACAATGGCTCGCGGCCACCTATAGGACAGAGACATCACTCCATTACGTATATACTTGTGGATTTGTACAGCTGTTGCTTTGATGTCACCCTCCAAATATGGTCCAGTTTCTTCAGGATTTTCCATTGCCTCGCTGTCTCCATTAAATGTTTCGGTTTCTTGCTCAATATATTCAGCCTTAATCATGATTTGCCAATAAGCTACCAGTAAAAGTAAGTAAACTTTATTTAACATATTTTTGTTAACGGTATTTCTAAGCGCTTTATGTAGTTTGTACTGCTTTTAGAACAAGTACTTAGACTAATTTAATTTAAGCAGGGAATGATCATATTTATTTGTCTGGCTAGCGGAAGTTCTTTTATTGTGTTATTATCGTATGACTGGCTCTTTGTTGCTTTGCTTGTCTATCTTTTCTAATTTAAATTTTTTACAAATAAAGTGGTTTAAAATTTTTTGTTATATTTTTGCCAACAGCCGTATGCAAATCAAAAAATACCCGTGTTATCAGCATAATTAAGTTCTTAAATGCTATAAAAAAGCGGCATGCAAGTGCTCACAATAAAAGTGAAGTGAAAGAAAGTTATTGAATATTTGGCTTGACTGCAGAGTTTGAAACAAAGTTGGTTACCGCTCACGTTGGTTGTACGCTCATGCATGAATCACGCATAATTGCAAAACCCCTATAAATTACAAGTGCATACATACTCGTACATTGTAAAGGGTGTTTTTTATAGACGTATAGAACTTTAAATTGCAATAAAACAACAATGGATTATTCGATTGACATGAATTTTATTTATCCGAAAGATAATCTTGTGGCATTACATTTTAGATATGAATTCTGGCATATGACCACCACGGCTGGCTCGGATGTAGTCCAATCTGGACGTCCAATTTTCGATGACTTTTTCCAACATTTGTGGCCGTATATCGGCAATAACACGGCGAATGTTGTCTTCCAAATGGTCAAGCGTTTGTGGCTTATCCGCATAGACCAATTATTTTAGATAGCCCCATAGAAAGTAGTCTAGCGGTGTTAAATCACAAGATCTTGGAGGCCAATTCACAGGTCCAAAACGTGAAATTAGGCGGTTACCAAACGTGCCTTTCAATAAATCGATTGTGGCACGAGCTGTGTGACATGTTGCGCCGTCTTGTTGGAACCACAGCTCCTGGACATCATGGTTGTTCAATTCAGGAATGAAAAAGTTAGTAATCATGGCTCTATACCGATCACCATTGACTGTAACGTTCTGGCCATCATCGTTTTTGAAGAAGTACGGACCAATGATTCCACCAGCCCATAAAGCGCACCAAACAGTCAGTTTTTCTGGATGTAACGGTGTTTCGACATACACTTGAGGATTAGCTTCACTCCAAATGCGACAGTTTTGTTTGTTGACATAGCCATTCAACCAGAAGTGCACTTCATCGCTAAACGTAGTAGTACACGATACGTATTCCGCACAGAACCATTATTTTCGAAATAAAATTGCACTATTTGCAAGTGTTGTTCAGGCGTGAGTCTGTTTATGATGAATTGCCAAACCAAACTGAGAATAAATCACTTGACAGCTGTTAAATCGGTCGCCATCTTGAACAGTAATGCCAACTTAAAGTTCTATACGTCTATAAAAAACACCCTTTTTTTCTATCGGTAAGATTACTTACAAATTAAATTAATAAAATTAATCCTCCTTAAATACTGATCTATTATATATGAATGAATGCTTTAATCCAAAAACAATTGAAGACTTTAAAATAAAATTTATGAAAAATTTCGTTAACATTGACTTTAAAGTCTTCCTAATTTTTTTGGATAAGGGGGTAGAAGTCTTGAATAGCCTAGGATACAGTATCTAATTTAATCTATTTATATATAATTTTAATATATAAAATTCGACTATACGTGTGTTTGACATTGTACTCCTTCTAAGCGGCTGGACTGATTCAATTGAATTTCTCTGTATGCGTTTGGGTTACGCCTTGGAAGGCGGTATCTGGCTTATTTATTTACTACCTGTTTTTATCCGGTCTTTTACCCTATAAGTACGATTTGTTAGAGTAAAAAGATCGAATATACAAAAATTTTAAGGCCAAACAACGTTGTCTATGAAAGAATAACAGGGTCATATCATTTATTGTTTCCTCAAGTGTCCGTTGTCTGGAAATTCTGTTTCGATTAATGCTAGGAAAACATCTTGGTAGTTTATATATAACCTTCAAATTCTTGTTCTGTTTAATTTGGAGACGTTTTTTATAAGTCTTCACCTAAAAAAAATTTTTTTTTCCACACTCACCCTTGTGATACACAAATTTTATACAAAAAGCTTTTTACTAATGTTCAGCTATGATTTCTTTTTAAGAAAGGTTGTAAGGCTTGGCATCAACGAGTTGCTTTTAGACTAACATTTTCTATATGATCCTCCTATATCGGATTTCTATCAAGATATTTCATCGATCTAGAACACGGAATTATGGATTTCTGTAAGAACAGCCCACGTGAAAGAGTTCTTTTAGGTAATTTGTTGCGTAGACAAAATATTGCCTGTGTTTTCTTATTGTTAATCCTAATTTTCCACTCGGAAAAGTATTCTGATGCCTTCAACAAGAACATTCGCTTTACTATAGTGTTGGAAACTTTTCTATTAACAAAAAAGATACTTAGTACTTGTACCATAGAAGATTACAGGATAGTAGTCTAGATTTGTAATATGCCCCCAAATACTCAGAAATTACTTTGGATTATTTAAAAAAATTTTTTTTTTAATTTCCATATAACCCAGTGCTATTGCTTTCATTGATTTTAGTGACTTCCGAATGAACCATAGAAGATTATGCATTAAGACATATATTATTTTAAAGAGGAGGTTTTCTATACTTTTAATTTACCGCCCAAATACTCAGAAATTACTTTAGATTATTTTTAAAATTTTTTTTTAAATTTCCATATACCCCAAAACTGTTATTTTGAGGAATTTTTACTATTTTCCACTTTGCCGAGGTACCGTTCCCGATTGTCCTTATGAAAATTACCAAAATCAAAAAGGAATTTAATCTGTAAACTTTCTGGAAGTGTTTCAACATTTTCGGAAACATTCGTAGTTTTTATTTTATGATGCAAAACGGAAACTGCCAAAATCCTTGAGAACAAGAGTAGAAATTTAAAAAAAAATTTTAAAAATAGCCCAAAGTAATTTCTGAGTATTTCGGCGATAGATTACAAATCTAGACAGTCTCCTCATTAAAATTATATGTGTCTCATCTCACAACCTTTAATTGTTCGTTGCGAAGTTGATAAAATCACTTAGAGCAACAGCACTGGGGTATATGGAAATTTCAAAATAATCCAAAGTAACTTCCGAACGCATAATATTTAGAAGATTGCGAGATGGGACATATATTATTTTAAAGGGGAGATCGTCTAGATTTGTAATCTACCGTCCAAATACTCATAAGTTACTTTGGATAATTAAAAAAAAAAAAATTTTGAAATTCCCTTATTCTCCAGTAACGATTTTGCTCATGCAAATTAATGAAATGAAAATGGTGTTTAATCTATAGGTTCTAAGCTTTCAGAAAATGTTTTAACATTTCCGAAAATTTTTTTGTATTATTTAAAACTTTTTTTTTGAAACTTCAATTTTTTCAAGGGATTTGAGAGATTTCCGGATAAACCATAGAAGATTACCCGATGGGACTTATATCATTATAAAGGGGAGGTCGTCTAGATTTGATATCTATTGCGCAAATACTCAGAAGTTACTTTGAATTATTTTTAAATTTTTTTTTTGAATTTTCCATATACTTAGAGGGATTTTGGCAGAAAAAAATTTCTTTTTGGTTTCGTAATCGGTAGTGGTAAAAATTATTTAGAGAAAGAGTACTGTAGTATAAGGGTCTTTCAAAAAAAAATTTTTTAATAATCCAAAGTAACTTCTGTTTATGTTGGGGTTAGATTACAAATTTAAACGACCTCCCCTTTAAAATTATATTCGTTCTATACCGTAAAAATGTAAGGGGTTATGTTAAAACATATTGAACTTGGCATATTTCTCTTCACTCATTTAATTTTTTTGTATGTTTTTGATGTTTTAGAAGAATGTGGAAAGTGAAAAATATTAATATTTTGCTAACACAGAGGAGGGTAATTTGTTTAAAATTTGTTTTCTTAAAACAAAATTTAAAAAAATACTGTCATACGAATTACTGAGTTCGTTCGTTATAATCAAACTCTCTTTCATACTCAAATTTCCGAATTCACCACTTAACTTCTTGTTTTTTTTTTATTAGTGATCGTTATTCAAGACAACAACCATAAAGTATTTTATTTATATTTAACGGTTGCTAAATGTATTTGGTAAAAAGTATCTGTTTATCTTTTTTTGCAACCCATATTTAATTACCTGTTTTCGCGACTACTTAAACACCTGCATATGTCAGCTAACAATAATTCATTTATCTATCTCTCTCTCTCTCTCTCATTTTTACCTGGCCGCTTTCATCCCGCATAACTATGGTTACACTATACCAACCACTTGTTCCTAAAACGCTTACAACTACATTTTAAAGCTCTTGTTATCTCATTCTCCAAAAAAAAACACACACACAAACTGAGCAAAACCACTCTACTGATACAACAACTACCACTATGCAGGCAACATCAACAGCAACAACAAACACACTGCATACTAACACGTACATGGTCATTTGACTAACTCGTTAGTATTAGCGCAAACATTAAATTGTGAGGCATTTGTTGTTGCCGTTGTTAAAAGTCTAGAGGCGCGCATTGTTGTTTTAGTGAGTAGCTGAACTGGCTGAATTGACTGACTGAACTGTTAGACTGGCTGAGTTTGTTAATAAAATTCAGTTTGCAATCTGTTCTCGAGCGTAATTGTTGTTTAGTTTTATTAAATTGCTTTGGCCGGGTTTTAAGCGCAACGTTTTACTATAAGCGCCCTACTGAAATGGCTAAATACGTTGGGTGCAAGTGTAAGAGAGAGACAACAAATTCTTTTTGTTAAAAAAAATTATATTTTTTCAAACAAAAAGTTTAAATTGTTTTTTTTAATGTAAAATCACATAGAAAAAATTAACAAAACGCCTGCGAATAAACGTATTCTCTGTTTAAGTGAAATGAAAATTGAATTTTTAATAATCACATACAAATAATACAAAAAAAAAAAAAAAAAATTAAATGAGTTTTGTGCAGCATTGCTTGAGAATGAATAATTAATTGTTGAATTCAAATATCTGAAGATACAAAAGTAGTTAAATAAATAAATATACTCGTTGTGTGCTGTTGGAAATGAAAGAAAGTTGTCTTCAAATATAATTTAATTGTAAATCGGTGTTAAGAAAATGTGAAATAAGAAAAGAAAAAAATAAAAAGTGGCAGCAAGTAGATTTTTTCCTTTCCTTTCCTTTCCTTTCTTTAAGGCAACAACAACAAGCAACTACAAATTATTACCAAATCAAGAACTTGAAAAGAATTAAATCGTTATTTTTTTTTTGCTTAAAACAGAATTTTCGAAAAATGAGAGTAGGAAGTAGAAAGCTTTATAATTACAAAAGCTTTAAAGCTTTACAGATTAACTCTACATTTGTAAATTACAAAAACTTATTGTTTTGCTTTTGAAAACTTAGAAAATTTAATAAATTCTTCTTTGTTATACATTCATTCTGCACTGATAGCATGAACAAATTTTCACATGAGATTCCCGATAGCACTTTTCCCTTCGAGGGGAATGAACATTTCAAGGAAACAAGAGTTTCAAATGTGTGCACGATAGGGGTGAATAATATATATTTTTTTTTAATTTAAACGTGGAATAACAGATATATTAAATATGAAAATTTTTGATAGACAAAAAACACTTGTCTCGCCAATTTAAGTACTTATTTATGAAATTAAAATTATATATCACTTCATTTTAAAATAATGGTTTTAAAGGGTGTCCGAACAAGAATGCAAGATTTAAATTTGGCGCCATTCGAAGTGTAATTGTTTGACATTTGAACGATTGTTATTGTTTGCTAGTAGAAGGTACGAGGTTAGTAAAAAATGACCATGGACAGCGAAGGGAGTTCGTTAATTGGGTATTGGAGGGACAACATGAAAATGCTGATTTTGCCGATAAAATCAGCTTCAGTGACGAGGCCCATTTCCATCTTGATGGCTTCGTCAATAGGCAGAATTGTCGCACTTGGGGTGAGGAAAATCCTCGAGTGATTCACGAGAAGCAAATGCATCCTCAACGTGTCACTGTGTGGTGTGGTTTTTGGGCTGGAGGAATCATTGGACCTTTTTTTTTTATGAAAATGAGGCAGGTCAAGCGCAAACAGTCAATGGTGTTCGGTATCGTGAAATGATAACCAGTTTTTTCTTGCCTAGAATTGAAGAAATGAATGTGGAGGGCTTGTGGTTTCAACAAGACGGCGCCACATCAGTCATTTATTTAAAATTTAAATATTGCGTTCTTGTTGGGACACCCTTTATATTTTTCATTTTCTAGATATTAGAGTATTTACACAAGAAAAATATATTTTTTGTAATCTTTTGCTATAAAGAGTCTGCTCAAAGATCTGCGAAAAGAAAGCTAGTTTGGAACTTATAATTTTTAGTTATTCCAGATTTTTTTTATCTAGTATCCCCTGTAGCTATCCTTATTTTGAACTACTTTTGCCACCCTTATAGGCATACTACTTTCGGTGTTTCGTAAAAAGTTTTTTTACACGAATTGCCAGAGTTGTTGCTTATTACTAAATGTTATCTTGCTCAACTTTTTTTTTTCAAGTCACCCCATAAATTTTCTATTGGATTAAGATCCGAGGATTGACTTGACCAGGGAAGAAGATTAACATTGTTGTCGGTAAACCATCTTTTTACTACACCTGTGGTATGCTTTGGATTATTATCCTGCTGGAAGAAACAAACTAATGGCATATTTTCTTCCGCATACGGTAGCATTATGTTCTCCAATATTCCCTTATAATCAATAGCTGTCATTATTTGTAATTTGAAATATTGGTAATTTTAACTGATACTTGTTGACTCATAATTTAATAAAATTTACACTAAAAATTTACACGATTCTGAATGTTATTCACTTGCCATTTTATTACCAAATTTATAATATTTTTATATTAAAATTAAAAAATCATTAAATTCTTTTAAAGTGCTTTGCTCTCATCATAACCAAAGTAACCAGTTCTAGATGAGAAAGTGTAACTTTATTGTCCCAAACAAAAAGAAATAAAAATATTTTATTTACAAGCAAAAATGTTGCATTTGAAAGTCTTAATGTAAAAGCAATAAAAAAAATCAAATTACAAAAAAAATAGTTAACAAAATTTAACCTGAATTTTATAGAAAACAAAGTCCGTCTGCACATACACTTAGTGTGCTTAAGTGTGAGTGTGAGTGTGTAAAACCAATAAGCAGAAAAGAAAAACTAAAAGTCTTAATGCAACAAATGCAAGAAAAAATCGTTAAACATTCCTAAAGGTTGATAAAAAAAAAAGTAAAATAAATAAACGAACATTCAAAAGGTAAAATGCAAACGTCATTAGATTTATTAACATCATTATTATTAACGCCAATATCGTTAACAACAACAACGACATTATCATTGAAGTCATCATTAACACCAACACCTTTAAAAGCAATGCAACATAAATATCAACAGAAACAGCAAAAGCATAAGCAACTGCAACACCAACAACACACATGTTATAACAATAATTATGATGATACACATCAATCACATAAAAGAATAGAAAAACGAAAAGAAACAACGAAAACGATAGCAAAACATTATACATTAACAACAACAACAGAACCAACTACAGTCATGCTGATAGATAAGTATGCGTCAGCAATTGTACAACTACTACTGCCAAGTAGTAAAGCAACAACAAAAGCATTAAGAAAATATTGGCGGCAAAGTAAAGCAACAACAAATACGAATGTTACAACAGCAGCAGAGGCAAATAAAATTTCCAATACGAGTACGAATTTTAATATGAATAACAGAACAATAGAATCTTATAGATCAGCTGCCTTTAGCAGTCACTACTCTAGCAAAAGATCAAGTCCTTGGCTCATCAGCAGCTCTCACACAACAACTAATCAAATTTTCCAATGGATATTTTTAATACTATTAATTTGTTTATCACTGGGTGAGTTCAGTAAAAAAAAATTTTTTTTGGTTTAAAACAACAATAGCAAGAAATCAGTGTTTATGTGAAAATCTTTCAGAAATATTTTAAAAATTTAGTGTCTTATTAAAAAATTTTTAAGACGTTTGGATTATTCGTTTCTTATAAACAGCACGTTATAAAACAAAAATTTTTTTTTGTGATTTTAAATTTCAAAATATTCCATCCTCCTACACTCAAACTCTTCTTACCGAGTGTCGTCCAATAGTGCATGTGCAAGTACAATTTATTTGTGCTACAAGTAATTTGTTTGTGTATAAACAAATACTTGTATACTTAAATAAATACCCGTTAATAGTTTGCATTAGGCTTGGGTAGTACACGAACGAACTATTCACATTGTACTATTCACTTATTTGAAATGACCGAACTAGTCCGTGTTTTGAATTCCTATAGTTCATTTGCTTGCTGATCATTTTAAATGAACGAACGAACTAAAGTTAAACATAAACAATGACGAAGGAATGAAAGTTGCAAATTATTTTCTTTTACAAAAATGGTATTTAAAACAAATAAAATAAAGAACTAGATTCTAAAGAGCTTAATTTCAAGATTTTAAAATTAAACCTTCATTTTTTTTTAGCCATAGTAACTAAAGTACTTTTTGAATTTTATTATAAAAAAGAAATCGAAAACTAAATTTAAAAATTTTTCGAATTTTGTTTTTATTGTTTTGCTTTCTATTTTTGTAAAAAATTCCTTTCAACCCCTATTCGATATCATTTTACATAATAAAGAACGTTCAATGACAATCAAAAGTATAAAGATAAAAAAGATCAAATGAACTAAATGAACGAACTATTCCTTTTTAATTTTGAACTCACTAAAATGAACTACGGAGCACAAGTCTAGTATGCATGTATCTTTTATCTCTCAGATGAGTGTGTTTATTTATGGTAAAATAACTCTTGTGTACTCTTCATTTCTCAAACATCCATTTATGCTTTTTTACACAGAAAAATATTTTTAACTAATAAAAATTTTATAAAAAAAAAATGATGATACTAAAGAAACTTTTAATTGTATCAATTAATTCATTTTTAATTCAACAATCAAAACTCAAAATAAAAACTTTTCACAGAATTTTCTTAATATTTTTTTTATTATGATGGAAAAATCTATGACAATTATGTGTCAAATGCCCGCCACGACCTTTATCCGATGGTTCATATGTTCAATAATTCTGTGATATAATTGAGGTTAAATTATTTTGAATTGTTCTTGGCTTAAATATCCCCAAAGTAAGAAGTCTAACGGTGTTAAATCACATGTGGTGGTCACAATATGAGATAAAACGGCTATTGCGGCTGCAATGCGAGAGAAATAATAAAACTAAATACTTGATATTATGATGAGTTATAGTTCATATAGCCAACTTACTTAAGTCTCTGACTCTGTCGCTTCTTCTAGTAATACTTTTAATTATAAAAAAAAATGGAATAAAGCGGTTACCGTATATGGGTCATTATAATACCGAGTACTTGAGTAGTCGGCGAAAAAGAACCATTGCTTCGTTGGCTGTATGGTAAGTAGCACCATCTTTTCAGAACCACATATCGTCCAGGTTCATATCCTCAATTTCTGACCACAAGAACTTCTTTATCATCTCGCAAAAGCAAACACTGTTCACGGTAACTGCTGGGCCGACCTCATGACACACTATGGCGAATAGCAGTAATGTTTTTTTCAGAACAACAATTCTTGCTGGCCGGGCTTGCTTAAATTTAAGCACAACTCTACCGATTACAGACACATTAGCTGACATTGTTTTGCCTTAAAAATTTTTGTATACTCGATCTTCTTCCTCTAAAAATCGTACTCATAAAATAAAGGACCGTGCAAGACCGGGTAAAAACAGGTAGTAGATAAATAAGCCACCTGCCGGGCGGTTTTGTAATGCGAAACCTTTCAAGGCGTAACTCAAATGTATACACAGAAATTCAATTAAATCGGTCCAGCCGTTTTTATTTTTATATATTAAGATTTGGTCGTTATGTTGACCAAAAAGATCACGAAGTGCTTTTTGATTTGAATGCCCTTTTTCGTAAAAGTTAACGTGCTACTCAATTGTGTACCTTTCCATGGTTAAATTGTTGTTCGTTTCTGTTATAAAAAAACAGCACATTAATTTCAGTGTGTTTTTAATGAGATTAACACAGCTTAACGTATCAGAACTTTAATTGTCTCGTTGTTTTTTTAATTATATACTTGAAAATACATGCCAATTTTCAATTATTATTTACGTAATGGTTACAAGTTTTTTCTATATAAAAATTATTTTGTGCAACTTGTACTTGATGTTTGCGGTTTGTCATACGCAATATGAACAGAGATCATCATCATGTCAATTAATATTCATCATGTTAAAGATATCAAGTCATTGAATATCTATCACTTGCACATTTGATTTTAAAACGCTTTAAAAAAACCACGAAATTTAATACAATTTTTTTTTTTTTAATTTTTCCCTTTATAAATCTTATTCGTGCTTGTTGATGATTTACTAATTTGAAATGTAAACAATTTTCATTATGACAATAGAAAGACTTTGTCAGCATGTTAACAAGTAAAAATAAAAAATAAAATAAGAAAAATCCTCTTTGTTTTTAATCATTAAAAATACAGTCATCATCTTAAGTGAAACGGGTTTTGAATTCTCAGAATTTGATTTAAGTTTGTTAAATAATGAATTTTAATATTTTTTAAAATACACTGAAACGAACGTTTGCATCTACTTTAATAGATATAAACACAGAAGATGCCTCCTCGAATTATACAATATTCTAGCTACTCCATTAAATGGTAATAAATTAAAGACATGAGACAGGAGGTTTTTTTTTCAAATTTATTAAAAAGCAAAAATATTTTCTAAGACTATAAATTTTATGTTTAAAAAAAAAAAAATATATTCTAAATATACAAACTCAAGGGAAAGATAGAAAATTTTGAAATTTAAAAATATTTGAAACCCACATCCATCACCTGACAATTGCTAGAAACGTTTAGTTAATTATTGAAGAATTAAATTAAATCAATTATCATACTTTCAATTAAATGTAATTGAAAATTGCAGCTATAAATTATAATAATAATGCTGTGATAATATGGAAAAACCATTTAAGTCTCTTTATAGAATTACAATTTTAGCAAACTTATATGGCCTCACCCTCCCTGAATCAAATTAATAATGTTATTGAATTAATTGCGACAACAAGTCAGATTTTACTTAAGTCTCGATTCCAGAATTTTTTTATTACTTAGCACAGAATTGTAATTGAAGTAAAAAATATGCTTAAATCATTTTATTTGATTTTTATGTGTACAATTTTATGTTTTTGCCCGGTTTGTCCTACCCGGTTCTTTTTTACGTAAGTATAGAGAGTGTTTACAAAGAGTATTTTTATCTTCAAAAACCTCATCCATAAATATACACCTAATTCTCTTTTTACACGATAGATTTGTTCCAAAAAAATTGGTGTAAAAAGTGAATTATTAAAAAATTCTTGTTAAAGTTCACTTCATTTATTTAGTGCTCACACATTTTATTTCATTAATTATATTATAA
The DNA here is from genome assembly GCA_947397855.1 of Thelaira solivaga. NCBI lineage: Eukaryota > Metazoa > Arthropoda > Insecta > Diptera > Tachinidae > Thelaira > Thelaira solivaga. The sequence goes on along the minus strand of OX377610.1, from coordinate 70,769,350 downwards.
AAAGTAAATTAAATTTGGAAGAGAACAATTTCAGTGCCTTCACAAGAATAATTTTGTTAATAATCTTGTGAATTGTTTCTGAATTATCTTCTCTAAATTGAATAAAAATCATGTTAAAACAAAACAATTCGTGTAAAAAGAGAAATTTTTTTCTTTTGAACTCGTGTTAAATAAAATTTGTGGTAAAAAGAGAATTAGGTTCACTTCTTTATAAAGTAGCTCATGCCTTTGCTAGCATTATTAGCAGAGGGGCAAACTAAAGTGATAAATAATATATTTCAAAGCATAATTTCAGGCTTAAATTAAGTATGGACACACATAAAGGGTGTCCCAACAAGAACGCAAGAGTTAAATTTTAAATAAAACACAGATATTATTATATCGTAAAGTAGACAGAATGAGGTTATGTATGGAACAACATATCGGGCAGATGGCCGCCGCGGCTTTGCTGGCACACACGCAATCTTTTAATGAAATTTTCAATGACCGTTTTGCATAAATGCTGCGGTATTTCATTAATGCAGCGTCCAATTTCCTCTTTTAAGGCTTGAGTCGTCGTCGTCTTATTCGCGTAAACCATCGACTTCAAAAAACCCCAAAGAAAAAAGTCTGATGGTGTTAAATCGCACGATCTAGGCGGCAAATTCTGTTCTCCAAAACGCGAAATAACACAACCGGGAAATGACTAATGCAGCAATTGAATTATTTCTCTGGCTGTAGGACATGTGGCGCCATCTTGTTAAAACCACAAGCCCTCCACATTCATTTCTTCAATTCTAGGCAAGAAAAAACTGGTTATCATTTCACGATACCGAACGCCAAATTTAAATCTTGCGTTCTTGTTGGGACACCCTATACTAAGTGGTGAGTGAAAATGATTGAAAAGTGGGCATGGCTAATTCAAAATAGAGTATAGAGATTATTGCTCTTATCCAAAAAAAAAGTTGACGTAGACTTTAAAGTAAAATTTATGGAAAAATTATATGAAAAATTTCGATAACGTTGACTTTAAAGTCTACGTTAATTTTTTTGGATAAGAGGGTATATGGTTAAATTTGAGACAATTCCGTGGGAGAATAAAAATTTGTGTAGCGGACAAACAAAAAATTAATTTTATTTACATTCCACTTGAATTGAAATTTGACGATTGAGATGAAATTTTACATACTGGTCCAGTTCCGATGACAATGCATGTTTATTATAAGCAGAACCTGATGCTGCTACCAGGATTAGGTCTAGATAGATACATTAAACTTTGCATACTCGTTCGGATATGAAATATCAACCATGTCACAGTCGTTCAAGAACATTACTGGGACTCTAGATCAGGGTTCTCGTAAATGATGAAGAGGCATAAGAGGCTATTGGTATGACTCTTGTGTAATTTTTTATAAAAAGCTTTAAAAACTTTTTTCTACTTAAAAATTAAAATTTTTAATACCTTGTTTTTATTAGGTTAAACAGGGCGCCCAAATAAGAAAAACAGAAGCTGGGCTCACTTGGCTCCTCTGACGTGGTCCCTTTGTGATTTTTATTAAGTAACGAATTTATTTAAGGTACTGACTCACTAGCCTACTTAGTCGTACGATCTGTCTAAAAACCCATGTGTGCTAAAAAAGTATGATAGTATGTATTGAACAAGCAGACTTTTTGACAGGTCTGTCCGATTTTTTAATGTTATGAAAATTTTCATAAAATAAATTTTATCTGTGCGATCAGAGTTGCATTTTCTATGTTCAAGGAAGAAAAATAGCAACAATACCAAACTTGTGTTTTGTTTATACAAATGTTTAAGTTATTTTTCATTGTACATATTTGTAAAAAAGATATTTTGCGGCTAAGAAGAAAATTAATACTTTTAAAAGTATTAAGATGAATAAACATATGTTTTTGCATCTTTTTTTGTATAATAGTGTGGCATAAAGTTCGCCATTTTAAAGCGATTTCTTCAAGTAGGACAGAATTCTGTCACACATTATTTTGACATAATCGTACGATCGTGTAGGATAGTCAGTCAGTACCTTTAGTAAGACTTTCAAGTAACGAAAATTTTTTTTATCTGCCATGAAATCCCATGACAGAATGAACAAACCTGCGGAAACAGGCAGAGTGTTTAATTTGTTTAAATATGTATTTAAACACAAGTTTATTTATTGTTAAAAGGAAATGTTTATTACGAATGTTATTTGTCCAAAAACCACAAATAACACACAAGAACTTATACGCATATCTGGCATAAAGTATGCAAACGGAAGAAGTGTATGTGTGTAGTTATGAAGAATTACCATTAATTATAAAATCCAGTTGACCAAAGTTTAAACACACGTAACATATTACAAAATGTATATACGAAAGAATTAAAATCCTATTGGAATTTATTTTAATTTTAACAACTTTTGCAAAAATAAAAATTAAAAATTATTAATTTCAAAATAAATTTATATTTTAAAACATTTTTCTTTTTATTTTATTGCCAACATTTCGTTACACTTTTTTATTTAGCATTTAAAATAAAAAACGATGAACTAACTAGTGAGCAATTAGTAAATACAAAATCAAAAAAAACCCTGCAGAGCGATTCTACTTGGGTTAGAAAGAGTCAGTAAAATTGTGTAACTGTTAGTTGTCTTTAAAGCCAGTTGTGTGGTTAAGTAACGGCCAGCATTTTGATTGTTGCTTACTTAATTACAAAAGAAAAGAGAATGATTCTTAAATAAAAATAAATATAATAAATATCTAAGCCGTTTTTGGTTGTTGTACAAGGTAATTTGTAGCCTTCTTGGTTGTTGTCTAAGGTATTCATAAAGTTAAGCATAAAATAACTGAATCACACATGCGTTAGTTCAAACAGAAAAATATGGAGTTAAAAATAATAGCGTGTCGAACCCTTAAAAATTACTGAATCACCACTGATGATGTGTTATGTGATGGTCTAATAAAAATAACAATAAAAAATTTGGAAAAAATATTAAAATTAAATAAAAATAAAGTAGATGATTTTACTTTAAAACTCTTACATTTTGAAGTTATAGCCATCACTAAGGCATAATATGATAGTGGAAGTAGGCAGATAAGTATTTATAATTTGCTCATGACTTGGGACATCACTACCTACAACTGTTTGATAAAGCGTATAAGTCTCTCAAGGAAGTCTTTGAATGAATACTAGACTTGGAGTAGTATCATTTTGACCACAGTGTTCAGTGTACTTATTAACTCTTCTACTTCTAGTTCAAAGTTTTTATAAATATTTTTTTGGAATAATAAAGTTTAACAAAATTTAATCTTTATTTGTGCTTAATTCCAAATTATTTTCCATGATATTCTCATGAAAAATTTTAAAAAAATTGTTTACTAAGTACAATAAGTACTAAGAAGGAAAGCATATCTATACAGCTGTTTTATCAGACGCTACTCTGAATCTTCAGTAGATTACTCCCAAGTCTTGTTAAATTCTTGCCAAAACTTTCGAAAACTTACTTCATTATACCAATCGACCTAATGATTTTTTAAAATTTTCCATGAGAATATCATGGAAAATAATTTGGAATTAAGCACAAATAAAGATTAAATTTTGTTAATATTTTTTTTTTTTATTTCGAAATTTTTCAATAGCAAAGATAGTACTACTACTGAAATAGAAGGCTAGCTGGGTAATACAAGTATTAAAATTATTCAGCTTAAGTGTTTTGCTAGTTTTGGGTTATTACTTTTTTCAAATGTCTGCATAATTAATAAATGAGCTTAAAAACTATTACATAATAATTACTTTTATTTATTTTTCCAAAAGTTGAACAAACGGTCATACAACCAAATTTAGTTAAAATGATAAAAAATATTATTTTTTTTATAATTTAAAAGAAATAAATACTCACAAGTAAAAGAAAGCATCTGAAAAAGGTAAGCCTCTTCAAGCAAACTGTAGATTTATTTTATGGTCATGAGTGAAGTGTCTTGACATTTAAATTCTTGCTTTCATAATTTTAGTTTTTATTTCTTAACATTTCCTTTTATATTTTTTGCAACGTTTTGTTTTTAATCTTTTTGTTCTATAAGGTTTCGAAATTATTTGTATAAAGTACTCGTACTGGTACTGGTATTGCTTAAAATTCATTATCTTTTTTTTTTTTTTTTTGTGTTTTCAAACAAATCTTAAACACATTAAGTCTTGCATAGCGAAACATGTACATTCAAAAATGTTTTATTACTGGAAAATACGTTTGAATACAAACGTTAGTTATTTTGTTAAAAGAGACAAGGAAAAAACTCATATGCCAACCAGCCATAAATATTTGAATTTATGACTGTTTTCACGCCTATTAATCAAACTGGTTTTTAATACAAAATTTTAAGTTGTAATTCAAATTTAATTAAAAATAAAAGAGTATTAGAAATTTATTTCGTTGGTAAAGCTTTCGAAAAAAAAATATAAGTAAACACTAGAACGGGTATAGTCTAGATTTAATGCTAATTGTTATACAAGCTGTTTAGAGTGATTCATGTTCGATCTCCTAGAAATACACATCCTTAGAAGCTACATAATGCAGATTTTTTAAACAGCAATACGCTGCAAAAATTATTTATTTGATATTAGAAATGAATTTTAAAATATTTTTTTTTTAAAAAGCACAGGTGACTTTGACCATTTGCTCAAAGGACTTAGGCTACCCCCAGATTTATAGGTTAGCATTCTACCCACCAATCTAGAGAGCACCCGTATTGTAAGAATTTTGTTAATTATTCATATGAAAAATGTTATTGTTTTTCTACTAATCACAAAGTTTCCTTAGACTTATGAAATACTTTATTAATTCAATGAAATAATTCATTAATTCAATAAAATGTTTGTTTATTTAAAGAATAATTTTATTAATTCAATGAAATAATCATTCATTCAATGATATATTTCATTAATTCAATAAAGTATTTCATTAATTTAATAAAACATTTCATTAATTCCATAAAATATTCATTCATTTAAAGAAATATTTCATTAATTCAATAAAATATTCTCTCATTTAATGGAATATTTCATTAATTTAATAAAATATTTCATTAATTCCATAAAATATTCATTCATTTAAAGAAATATTTCATTAATTCATTAAAATATTTCATTAATTCAATAAAATATTCATTAATTCAATGAAAAATTCATTCATTCAATGAAATATTTCAGTAATTCAATAAAACATTCATTAATTCAATAAATTATTTCATTAATTTAATAAAACATTTCATTAATTCCATAAAATATTCATTCATTTAAAGAAATATTTAATTGATTCAATTAAATAATCATTCGCTCAATGAAATATTTCATTAATTCAATAAAGTATTTCATTAATTCAATAAAATATTTCATTAATTCCATAAAATATTCATTCATTTCAAGAAATATTTAATTGATTCAATTAAATAATCATTCGCTCAATGAAATATTTCATTAATTCAATAAAGTATTTATTCATTTAAAGAAATATTTCATTAATTCAATAAAATATTCATTCATTCAATGAAATATTTCATTAATTCATTAAAATATTTCATTAATTCAATAAAATATTCATTAATTCAATGAAAAATTCATTCATTCAATGAAATATTTCAGTAATTCAATAAAACATTCATTAATTCAATAAAATATTGCATTAATTCAATGAAATATTTTATTAATTCAATAAAACATTTATTAATTCAATAAAATATTGCATTAATTCAATGAAATATTTCATTAATTCATTAAAATATTACATTAATTCAATAAAATATTCATTAATTCAATGAAAAATTCATTAATTCAATGAAATATTTCAGTAATTCAATAAAACATTCATTAATACAATAAAATATTGCATTAATTCAATGAAATGTTATCACTAATCTAATAAAATATTATCTAAAAAAATAATTAATTATTCTTTCAGTGTAATGGCCTTTTAAAAGCTACACTGGAAGAAAGAAAAAATTCAAATGAAACGATTTAATTAAATATGTTTCATTGATGAAATAAAATGTTACACAAATTATGTAAATTAATGAAATATTTTCATTTTATTAATGAAATTTGTTCATTAAATTAATGAATATTGCATTGAATTAGTGAAATATTTCATTAGTCTAATGCAACATATCATTGATGAAAATCTTACAGAGTAGTGTTAAACCCTACAACTCTGTAGCTTTTAAATTTTTGTCATACAAAAAAATTAAAGTTTCAATAGTTCGCATGCATTATCGAATGTGATGACTTAACACCAGACTTGTATTAATTTAAAAAAATGGTCTTAAAATAATTTTTGTGCTTCATTTGTTGCCTTAAAACGTTTTTAAAACTATTTTGCAATTTAAAAAGTTACATTCATTTTCATTTAATTATAAACTGGCCTTCCTTAATAAACAATCTTGCATAAAGCCGTTTTCTAATAACTAAAGTACTTGATAAAAAAAATAATATTTCTAGAAAAAATATTTGAAAATTAAATAGCGTGACGAGTTTGTTTTGAAGTTTGGTGAATTTTAATTTTCCGTAATGCAATAGCACAAGCAGAGCACAATATTAATATGTTCTGACAGCAATTTTTTACCAAACTAAAATATGTAACGGCTTACAGCATTTTAAACAAGTTTAATAATATTTTTTTTTTATTTACAAACAAAATTAAATTTAAACTTCATTTATGTTTAACTCCAATTTATGATAATTTCATAGAAAATTTTAAAAAATTGTTTACTTAGTACAATAAATTTTAATAAGGAAAGCTTTGCCATATAGCTATTTCATCAGATGCTACTCTGAATCATCAGTGGATTACTCCCAAGTCTTACTAAACTCTTGAATACTTATTTCTTTAAACCAATTGACTAAATAAGCAAAAAGCTTATAGAAATTTAAAAAAAAATAAATAAAAAACTAACAAATTAGGTATTAAACTAAATAAACAAAATTTCCCAGCCAACCAAAATATTCTATTTTCTTTTACGTATGAGCTGTTTACAGGAAACGAACAATACAATTCAGTCCTCTAAAAAAATTTTTAATATATTTTTTCATAAAAATTATTTAAACAATTGGATTGTTATTGTCTTTTAACACTGCTCATTAATTAATTTAAAAATTTCTTTAAATAATCCAACATTTAAAAAAAAATTTTTTTATTTAAAGCATATTATCCAACTCTGGCAAAATAAATAAATTTGTGCCCCTATTATGGTTCACAGCTCAACTCCATTTTAGTTGTAATTTTTATATTACAACCTATATGTGCTATAACTGATTACAACTCTGTCTTTCTGCAGTTGAGAAAAACATAAAAAACTGACAACTCATCAATAGAGTTGAGTTGTGTACTAAAAAAAGGTTAATTAATTTAAAATGTGGAAATGAACTTTAAGTAGGTCTTTAAAATTCAAATATTTTTACATAAAATTGCCTATTGATTATTTTGAGGGCATGAAGTTCAACATTAATTATAATTTAAAAAAAAAAGTCTTAATAACTAGTTGCTTGTCAAATCAAAACGCACCTCCAATTTTCAAAATTAATTTATGTTTTTTTGTGCTGTCAGCCAAAATGCATCTATTACAGATGCCACCGGCAACCCCAAAAAAAAATCTGCCAGAAATAAAAACCTGAATTTTACTCATCCACATCCAGTGCAAAATGTTTTCTCAATGAACATGTTTAGTTGCAACCTTAAGTTCAGGTTTAGGTTTACACACATTTTTTCCTTCTACTCGTTTGTTTTAGCCTCAATATTATAAATAACAACAACAAATACAAAATAAAATACAACGTCACAATATGAAGTAGGTATTTTCTTTTTTATTTGTATTATTTTTTGTTGTACCGTTACAATATTTGTGTGTGTTTAGGATTGAAATATGAAATTTACAACAAAACTGCGTATTTTAAATAATTAAATTAGACAAAAATGCTTGCAGAACCTCCTTGAATACAGTAAATAGTAGAGAGAAAGTTGCCTTTAACAAACATTTTGTAAAGCAGTTCTTAATGACTTTTAAGGCGAGTTTAAATAAGATTTTTTTTAGAACTACCTGCAAGTAAAAATTTTAAATTCCTTTATTCCTTGTATTTTCTTTTAACGAGAATATATACTTTCATATGCCGCATTTTTAGAAATTTCCCAGAAAGGTTTAAAGGAAATTGTGTAATTTAAAATATAAAATTCAAAAACAATAACAGCAAATTAACCGTCCAACTTAAATTAGAGCGGCAAGCGTAGCGTTTTTTTAGCATCTAACATTCATGTTAAAGCATCATACCTAAATAACAGCGCTGGCAGTGTGTATCCTACTCTACAGTAAAAGCAAACAAAAATAGAGTTAAAAACGCCAAATGAAAAAAAAAACAGTTAAAATGTCATTACCGTCATACTTTGGTTAGCATTCACATTGCGTTCCTGAAAATTGAGTGTAAAAAGAAACAGCGTTAAGAGGTGCTATTCATACTAAAATACTTCGTCGTTCATCTATTTTTAATTCCCTTAATAACATTAATTTTTCAACTCCAACGTCCAGCTTTTTCTAGATTGCTTAAGCCCATATGACACTTTTTCTTGCATTAATCAATTTTTGAAGAACAGCACAAATATATTGTAATGGGATAAAGTGCCATGTGCAAAGAGTGCAATTATAGCATGTTCACACGACGAGGTTCAATGCTGGTTTCGCTCTCTGAACCTCGATTGTGAAAATTTGCGTTCAGACGACACATAATGAGTTTCATTTGACGTTGCTTTGTTTTGTTTTTTGGTGTTTCACATTTGCCCGCGTTTGTCTTTTAGTTTTGAAATGGATAAAAAAGGTAAATTTTAAAATATATGTATTTTTAGAAAAAATAATAATATATAAAAAATTTATTTATTATTTTAAATAATTTAATATGTTGTGTTATTTATTATGTTTGTTTTTATAACTAAGTAATTTAACACTCTTTCCTTTGTTTCTTACTAATACAATGAAAAGCTTGCAAAACAATAATATTTCTTTGTTTACAATTTGTTTTGTTTGACAGCTAGTTAAGTTAAATTAGCGATAGAAACTAGGGATGATACTAAATTTTCATGGTTTCGGCAAGAGTTTCAAAATGAAACCTGCAGATTCGCTAAATTAATTTTGTATGGCGAATCTTCCTGTTTCATTCGAGATTGGGTTGTGAACCCTCAAAAGAGAGCGAATCTTGTCTCGTGCGAACATGCTATTATATCAAGATAAATAAGAAAATGTCAAATATATATTCAGTGTTATCGATAAAAAAGGACTGTCTGTCAAAAAAAAAAAAAATTTAATATTTTCGTTTTAATATTGACGTTTCTAGCTTGAAATCTTTTAAATGTTGCCCACTTTTTGGTTTATGCACGAATTTTGTGAGTTTAAGCTTCGTTTTTGAACTTTTTTTTTTTTTTTGCTTGGCGTGTTTTTTTTTTAAGAAGAAAATAGCTCTTAAAAGAAATATAAACAACAATGAATTTTGTTTACATTTTTGTGTATTTGCTTCTTTCTATAATTTGTTGTTTCTTTCTTTCAATTCTATATCAATAAAATGCGAAAATAATGAAGTGTCATAAGGGCCTTAGCATTATGTGTCTGTGGTTCAATTGATTTTTTTATTTAATAAATTTTATTTATTTAACCAAAATTAACCGCGCCATTTTTCATGTCTGCAGTAACCGTCACCGTTTTGATGTCTTATGTTTCTAAAAAAAATTTATTAAAAGATCGCGTGTGGGCCAGCAAAGCCGCGGCGGCCATCTGCCCGATATGTTGTTCCATACATAACCTCATTCTGTCTACTTTACGATATAATAAAGTTTCACGATTTTTTTTTAAATATCTGTGTTTTATTTAAAATTTAAATCTTGCGTTCTTGTTGGGACACCCTTTACAGGGCGAATGTCAAATTATTTTATTAAAAAAAAAAAACTATAACAATCGTCGCTTTTGAGTACTTTTTATATAAAATTTCCAGACGAGTTGATCGCTTGTACTACACGCAAATAAAAAATATGGTTAAGGCAGCCATATTCTGCTTAGATTTATGATTGCAATAACCATATATATTTTTAAATCAAAGTTATTAAAAATAGCTTTCAACTGCAGATGTTGCGGCTCAACCCCTGGTCAGGACTAAAATTTTTTTTAAATATTTAGTAAATATATAAATTTAATATTTACATACATTTTTTATATAAATATTTTTAAAAATTTTTAATATGAACTTTAAAAAAAAATTTTAATATAAATTTTTTGTATAAATAAAATTTTTTTATTCCATTGACTTTTTCGTTTCTATTAATTTATTATTTATTACATAATATAGCGGGCTTGAACTTATTTTTTTTATTTTATTTGACTCTACCAGGATTCGAACTTTGGATTATTTAGTTAGGAAGCATTAACTCTCCACTCAACCACTTCAGCCACAAAGCTTAGTTGAGGGTTTGAACGATTAATTTTTTGTTTTATACTCACTTTATTTATATGGTTGCAAAAGAGACAAAATAGAAAACCATTTACTTACAACCATATTTTTCTCATTATTATGTTTACTATAAACATATTTATGGTTTCAGTTAAAATTTTATAAAAAATAATATGATAATGATATAATTGATCTATGACGGTAAACATAAAATGGTTAAAAATAACGAGAAACATGTTTATCGTAATCATAATAATGTTTAGATGCTTCAAATTAATAATAATATTTTTGTGAAGAACAAAATATGTTTGCGGTGACCATATTCAATCATCTTTTTTCTTTGCGTGTATAAAAACAGCATATTAAACATTTTTTTTTTTTTTCAAATAAAGACAGCTCATAGGAAACCTAATTAAAATTTTGTAAACAACATACACATTTAAAAAAAAATCCATACCCTGATGCCGAACAAAAATTATTTTATTAAATTTTTGAGTTCTCAGCGATTTTTAACAAAGTCTGTAAGCTGGTAAATAGATAACAAAATATTTAATTTACGAGTAATTTAAGCTTTTTCGTTTTGTTTTTATTTTCATGTATAATTTCGTACTGCGCTTGGTGGCTATTTCATAAAATTTCATGTGCAGCCGACTAAAGGGGCGTATGCAGGCAGCAGCATTTTAAATTTATTTCTAATGCGTCATTATTTATTTTTCCATTGCTTTTTATTGGTGGAAAAAACTATTTGTTGGAGTCTCTAAACAATAAAAATAAAAAATAAAATTTTTTTTGTTAAGGTTAGTGAACCGATCGTGCGTAATAATTCTATTGTTGTTGTTGTTTTCAACAATTTTTTTTTCAAGCTTTGTAAGCCACTGTTTGTTTACCTTTGTGGTGACTGGTTTTCTTTTATTTTTTCCTTCTTTGTTACAAGTTTTTGGAAAAGCATACAAAAGGGTATCTATTGTTATACTGAAGTACTCACATAAATACATAAAAATAAAGTTGTGCAGACTAAAGGTCTGCACAAGCATATTTTAAAGTCACACGTGTAATATTTTATAAGAAAAAAGTGCTTGTAAGACATTTCAAGTATGCTGGTGCAGCCCTTTAGTGCAGAGACAGGCATGGAAGGAAACTGGTTAGATACTCACCTTTTTAAAGTAATTTTTCCATTAGTGTGAATTATGTCTATCTGTTGCACGGTTTGATGTGTTCTTTCCTTTAACATTCATATTTACTAACTGACTGATGGTTATAACCAACTGAGTGACTGGTTGGTTCCACATTTCAAATATTACGGGTAACAAAACCCTCATGATGTGTTTTGTTTTTTTTTTTTTTTTTACCTGCTTTAATAAATTTCGTGGTAAAAGACACAACTACAAAACGAAATTGTAAAAAGAATAAGAAAAAATTATTATTAGTTGAGTTTGCTCACACATGCCACCACAAAAAAAAATGCAAGTACCAGTAGTTTTGGTTTATAGGGCATCATTGTATATGTACGTTTAAATCAGTTAAAGCCTGTTGTATAGTAATACAACAAACACAAAGCCCAGTAAGTTAAGTTGAAAGAAACGAGCGTTTCATTTTTGTGTTTTAATAATCACAAGACACCATCTCAGAAAAATTATTAAAAAAACAAAACTTAAAACTAAATTTTAAGTACGACAGCTAAAGAAAATTAAAACTAAAAAATAACGATTAATCATTTCACAATTTTATTCTTTAAAAAAAATATTGTACATCTTCTGGTTAACCTAAATTTGTTTGTTAAATCTCAAGCAGACAGTTTTGAGTTCAACAAAACATTTAGCACATCTTTAACTAAAATTGGGTAAAAACGACTTTTTATTTAAATATTTATCACTTTTGCCATAATTTTTTTAATCTCTTTTACTGCTTTATTTAATAACAAAAAAAAAAATAACTTTTAATGGTTTTATAATAAAATGATAGTCTTGTATTTAATGGAATGTTACACAGCTCAAAACGATTAAATATTTAAAATAGAAAGTGGTAAAAGTTATAAAATAAAAACTTTTCTAAAAAAAATATAAAATAACTGATCAGCTTTAATTAAAAAAAAAACCATAAACAGCGATTTTAATTTCATTTGTTTTTCTGCACAATAGAACCCATAGACATTAACAAAGTAATTACACTAGACTACATGGTTTTTGTGCTTGAAGTGAAAAGCATTTTTTTTAAATAAAGATGTTTTTTACCTTCAGTTAAAAAAAAATTAAATAAAAAACGTTAAGCCTTACGTTTCTAAGTTATGAAGTAATTAATCATAATATTTATGAATTTTACTTAAAAATTGTTAGTAATATTTGATTCAAAAGAAAATTCGAAATTCCGCAAGAAAATTTCGTATAATTCATCCCTAAATTATTTTTAAATCGACTTAGTAGTTTTAAAGATGTCGTAAAAATTGTAACGTAAAAAAATCATTTCTTATAAAAAATTGAAAAGTTTTTAATTTTTAAAAAATTATTAAAATTCTTACATTATTTTTCCACAAGCATATAGTGTAATGAGTTTCAAACAAAATGAGCCAAATTTCACTAAAATCGACTTACAGCTTTTGATTTTATGGCCAGTTAAGTGGTGTTACTTTATTGTGATACAGACCTCAATGATTTGGCACAAGAAGATTCATCAGAAGCTCTTTAAGAAGAAATAATAGCAGACGTTGATAAATTATAAATGGCCAATTTGGCACAAGAAGATTCATCAGAAGCAGGAGCTTTTTAAGGAGAAATAATAGCAGACGTTGATAAATAATAAATGGCCATACCGAGAAAGATCCCCTAGAAAATGAGGAGGGAGTGTTTTATTTTAAACACAAATGACATAGTGACGACGGTCACTATGAGTAACCTCACCCGGCAAAAAAATAAAAAATAAAAAATTCTGATACAGCAGTAGCACACTTGCAGTCAAACACGCCAAAGAAACACTAGTGAACGCATATGCCAACATTTGTTTGTTTTATTGTGAGATAGATTGACTTAATTGTGAATAAAATCAAAAGTTTTGCATCGATTTTAATAAAATACGGCTCGTTTTATTTAAAACTTATAAGGCTATACGCCTGGTAAAACGAGTTGTTAATTTTTTGTCTCCTTCTTTTTTAAAAAATTTTTTGAAATTGAAGAATTTTTTAATTGTGCATAAAATATATTATTTTTTCATCACAATATTTACTGAGCAGTGAAATTCCTTCATACCCCAGTACTGTTGCGTTGTATGAAGGAAAAATAAGAGACTACGCCATGGGACACACACTGTTTTAAAAGTGAGGTCCTCTAGATTTGTAGCCTGGCACCTAATTACTCAGAAATTATTCTGGAGTATTTTAATGATTTTTTTTTTTTAATTCTATCATACCCCAGTACTGTTGCTCTGAGTGCGGAACAGACAATGTCTGCTGAGTACTTTTTTTTTATTTTCTTTTAAGTCGAAATTTATTTTAAAAAAATGCCCTCTTATTCATTTAATTAATTAATTTGTATAATTATTCTTAATCTTAAATATATTTAATGGACATAATTACCTGTATGTATTTAATTACAAACATTATCTACATAATTAATGTGTATGTGTGTGTGTGTCTCTCTGTCTAAATTGGAAAATTTTATAAAAATTATTTTAAATTTGAATTTGAGATTAAAGCGTAAGTTTCTTTGTGTGTGTTCGTGTTTAATGCATGATTCATCTTTTACAAAAATAACAACAACTACCAGTAGGTATATGTTTTATTTGTGCGTGAATACATTTAAGTTTTTTTCTTCTTAATGAATCGTTTTGTTGAAAAATAAATTTAAAAAAAAATCAGACGCTTTTGTTTTACATTCAGTTATGTATCCATATGGTAGAGTATTTAGTAAATAAATATTGATACTCATATTAAAAACAATCAAATAAATACTATTTCAGGCATATATAATTACGAGTACAGGCAATGCAAAATAGTGTTAAAAATAATAAATTCACACTTAAAAAGTGACCTTGTAAATGTTATAAACCCTAAAAGCAGAATTTTTAAAACACAATATAAAATAAAAAAAATAGAAAATGGTGTGGGATTTTCGAAAAAACTTCAAGTGAAGAGTTTTGCAATGTGACTTTTGTGGCTTTCCACTCCCAAGTTGATTTAATGCTTTAAAGCTGTCAACAAGCAACTAAGCCCTGATAAATTTCTAGAGCTGTAAACATCAATTGTAAATTCTTTTTCAATAATAAACCATTAGTAACGTGTTATTCGAACTAAATTGTTATCCCAGTGCCACTAGAGCAATTACTTGGCTTAATTTAAAGTACAATTAAAATTTATTTTATTAAACAGCATTTTGTTTTTCTCTCTTTGTAAATTTCAACACGAAATCATGTAATTTTAAGTGTAACAAAATTTTATTACAATTTGAAAGTGCACTCTAAAGCACATCCATTGAAGAAGAAAAAAAAAATTACAAAATAATTTCACTTTTCAAAGATAAATTAAAACTTTAATTGAATTACAAACAAACAAAAAGCAAGAAAAATTAAATAAATAATATTTATTATGTTCAAAAATGAAACAAAATTATTGTGCTTCTCTAAAACAAAAAAAAAAAAAAACAATATTTTTTTTTTAAATATTAACTTGTAACCGTCTATCATTTAAATCAAACTCATTAATCCGTTGAAGTATTTCTTAATTTGCAAATAATAAAAAACAAAAATTAAAATGGTTTAATATTTTTAGAGCAGTACTAATTTAAGCACCAAAAAGTTTAAAATACAACAACAAAAAATATATATTTTAATAATCAGTCAAGTAAAACTAACATGAAAATTGTGTTTTTTTATAAGTCTTGTGAGAGAAAGAAAAAATTATATGAGAAAGTTTTCAGTCTTTGGCTGGCTGGTTGTTTAATTTAAAAATTTATAAAAATGAGCACCAAATTTATTTACTAGATATTGGAATTGTTGCAAGAAATTAGGTATTTTTTCAACAAAACTAATAGAATTAAATTTAAAATATTTGAATTTCAATCTTAATATTTTAACCTTTTTATCTGTAATTAAATAAATAAATATTTTTAAAGTTTTAAAAGCTTTTTTGGTCTTTTTTATATTTTAATTAAGCTCGCTACTTCATCAGCGAAGTACCCTACTGTGAGTGAAGATAAATCTGCCGAGATAAATATGTTTTAACGTAACACGTTAGGTTTTTTAGTATTTAAGGCATATTTATCAAATACGTCTTACGTCATTAAATATTTCTAAATATGTTTAGGAGAAATATAAGTGCATGGGTAAAAATATGCATAAATACGTTGACTTCTCACAAAGATTACCGCATGGGACACATATCATTTTAAAGCGTAGGTCGTCTAGATTTGTAATCTACCGCCTAAGTACTCAGAAGTTACTTTGGATTATTTTTAAATTTTTTTTTGAAATTTCCATATACCCCAGTGCTTTAAGGGATTTTAGTGACTTGCGGACGAGCCATAGAAGATTACGAGATGGGACACATATCATTATAAAGCGTAGATTGTCTAGATTTGTAATCTACCCCCCAAATGCTCAGAAGTCACTTTGGATTATTTTTAAATTTTTTTTTTTAAATTTCCATATACCCCAGTACTCTTGTTCTCAAGGATTTTGGCAGTTTCCGTTTTGCATCATAAAATAAAAACTACGAAGTTTTCAGAAAATGTTTAAACACTTCCAGAAAGCTTAGAACCTACAGATTAAATTCCTTTTCTTTTTTGGTAATTTTCCTATGCGAAATCGGCATTGGTACCTCGGCAAAGTGGGATATAGTAAAAATCCTTCAAAGCAACAGCACTGGGGTATATGAAAATTTAAAAAATTTTTTAAAAATAGTCCAAAGTAACTTTTGAGTATTTGGGCGGTAGATTACAAATCTAGATGACCTTTCCTTTAAAGTAATATGTGTCCCATCTTATAATCTTCTATGGTTGGTTCGGAATGTTTCTATGTTTACCATCATAGATCAACCATATCATTATCATATTATTTTTCATAAAATTTTAACTGAAACCATAAATATGTTTATAGTAAACATAATAATGAGAAAATATGGTTGTAAGCAAATTGTTTTTCTATTTTGTCTCTTTTGCAACCATATAAATAGAGTGAGTATAAAACAAAAACTTAATCGTTCAAACTAAACTGAGCTCTGTGGCTGAAGTGGTTGAGTGGAGAGTTAATGCTTCTTAACTAAATAATCCTGGTAGAGTCAAATAAAACTGAAAAAAAAACTTCAAACCCGCTGTATTATGTAATAAATAAATATAAATTAATAGAAACGAAAAAGTTAATGGAATTAAAAAAATTTTATTTATACAAAAAATTTATATTAAATTTTTTTTTTTAATATTTATATAAAAAATTTAGACCATTCCAGGGGTTGAACCGAAACGAAAGTCGATAGAATAACAAAAAGTTTATTTATATATAAATATTTTTTAAATAAATAAATAAATATTTTTTAAGCTTTTAGGTCTTTTTATATATTTTAATTATTATTAAATTAATTTCCAATATTTCAACACGCCTTCGTATGTCTTTCTCAAGGAAAATAATTTTATAAAGAAAAATGAAATAAAATATAATAATAAAATAAAAAAAATAAAGAAATATTGCAAATTAATTTAATAATAATTAAAATATATAAAAAGACCTAAAAGCTTAAAAAAATATTTATTTATTTTCAGATAAAAAAGGTCAAATAAACAAGATTTATATAAATATAAATTTTTTTAAATTCATATAAAATTTTTTTTAAATATTTATATAAAAAATGTATGTATTTGAAAAAAATAATAAAAAATTAAAAAAAACCGAAACGAAAATATCAATGAAATAAAAAAAATTTTATTTAAATTTTTTTTTTAAATTCATATTAAAAATTTTTTCAAAAATATTTATATAAAATATGTACGTAAATATTTAAAAAAAATAAAAAAAATTATAATAAATTGTTAGCCCTGCCCGCGAGTTGAGTTGTAACATCTGCAGTTGAAAGGTATTTTTAATATCTGTGATTTAAAAATTTATATAATTAGATGGAATCATAAATCTAACCATACTATATTTCCACCAGAATATGGTTGCCTCAACCATATTTTTGTTTTAGTGTACAGTTTCATGTTCAATACTCGTCAGCATAATATAAAACTAATTCCGACAATTATCGCTATTTGCCAATATTGAGAACTGTAATACCGATTTAACATAAACCATAAATTGTGATGTTGTTTTGTGTCAATGACGCCGATTAGAATAAAGATGAATAATACAAAGATTCTGAAAAAACTGTTGTATAATTTGGCCACAATCCTCGTATTGCTAGCGGGAAAGTAACAAATTTGTTGTTCATAATTTTTTGTTTTTTCTTTTTATTTCATCCCATATAAAACACATTTTACTTAATTTTTTTGTTTTCTGTAACAATTCTACAAACTTGGAAATTTAGTTCAACTAAATTTTGTTCCACCAGTAATGGCAGAAAATGCAGAAAAATGGAATTATACTGCAAAAAAAAAAAAACAAATAAAAAGAAACAAAAACTGTTTTTTATGTTTGTTAACATGACTATTAGATAAATCAGCATTAGTAAAATAAGCACTCTAACAAAATGTTATTGTTGTTGTTTTTAACTAACAAGTTTTACTTTGGAAATGTAATGAAAAAATATTATAACCAACAACAAAAACTACTAACCAACTCATTGGTCTAGATTTTTGCATTTAATGCAAATGTTGCCAGCCACCACACAACTGCGGCTGATCGATGTTGGCCTCAAAACTGACACCAACTAAACAAAAAAAAATTTTTTTTTTTGTTTTTGGTTGTATGTTAATGGTGCTACACTGTAATAATGTGCAAATGTTGCTATTAAAAAAAAAAAAATACTATAAAAACAACAACAAAAAACAGCTAAAAAAATATTACTTGGTCAAAAGGTCTAAAAGTACTTAAAAAGAATCACTACACTTGTCTTACTTTTCGTTTATTTCTATTTAAGTTTTTTTTCAGGTTTTTTCTTTATTGTAAAACTTAAAATTATGTTAAGTGATATTAATGTAACCAACTGTTAAATATACCGGCTTGTTTTTAAATTTCACTTTGCACACACTTTGCAAAACATGTTTTGCCTCATTGGAAATCATTTTGATTAACAGGGAGTTTTTAGACTATTTTTAAAAAAAAATTTTTTTAATTTTCATATACCCCAGTGCTTTTGCTCTAAGTGAGTTTAGCAACTTCCCAACGAACCTATAAAGATTGTCGGATGGGATCACTTTAAAAGGGATGTCTACCACCAAAATTTTCAGAAGTTACTTTGGAGTATTTTTAAAAAAATTTTTAAACTTGGGTAATTTTCATATGAAAACTATGCAGAAATCATTTTGATTAACAGGAAATTTTTGAGAAGACTAGAAGCGAAAACCCTTTGGCTTATAGCTGGTGGGACAAAAGTTTCGCTACCATTTTGATTGCCTATAACTTTGCTCAAAGAAAAGATAAGTAAGTTTGGTCTTCATAAAAAGTTTATTTGGTCTTAACATTATTTTTTTCGTTATTATTAGCAAAGGTGATCGCAATTCGCTATGCAACTTTCAGCTCTTTTTAAGGCATTTTTCATGAAATCCTGCAACATCTCAGAATGAATATCTTCAATTTTGTGATGAATATTGTCTTTAAGATGGTTCATGAATTCTGTGATCCCCAAAACCGACGGTTCTATTTATTGACGTGGCCAGTGACAAGAAAATGGGCTTCATCGCTAATTATCAATATAGACGAACAAACTTAAATTTCACCAGACAGCCTTAGGATTGCCTTACTGTACTGAACTCTTTAATCAAAATCTTTCGGTAGCAATTTTTGGACTAATTGAATTTTGTACGAAAACATTATCAAATCAATTTTTAAAATTCACCTTAAGCTCTACAACACATTTTCTTCCAGAACGAGACCTGTCTGCTGTTGTAATGTACTGTCGAAAATTCTCCTATAAATTGGACGATTAATAAATACATTTTTAATGCAATTTCCGCTGAGGGGCCATAATGAAATGATTACGAGTATTTTCAATAAATACTTTCACTATTTCTGCTCGTTCTTGTGACGTATATTTCTCCATAATAAAATTTGAATGTCTATACAACTAAGTAGATCCTAAAGAGAAGATTTCTTTGGTCTTTGATGGGCTACTTACTGTCATATAAGATTACGAGAAAAATAAATCTGACCAGGATAAAGGCTTCGGTCTTTGATGCTCTAGCTACTGTAGTCTCAGTCGATATATATGACGTGAATAAAATTCGTTTGGTATCTCAAACTTTTGTTAAACTTTTACTTTATACTGAATGAGAATTGTAATTATCGTTTTCCCCTATAAAACAAGAGTAAAGATTTTCATTGAATTTTCAAAGAGCAAAATCAAATGGTATTTATCATCAATTTTAAGATCTATTGTGCAGAAAAAAATGATATTTGATACGACAGTCGAAAAATCGTATGGGGAGTTTTAGTAAGGCTAAAATTTTCATCAGATTTTGTCAGCTGTTTTTGTTATTTCTTTGTTTGTATGCAAAAATGCAACCCTGATACAATGAAAAGTATTAACGTTTAGAAAATGTTCCAAAAATTGTAAAGGCCATACGACAGTCCCATTTCTTGTTTTTTGATGTATTATTTTCAAAATTTTATACTTTTTCCATTTGATTTCAATTTCGGACGATCGTTTCACTCACCACCTTAAGAATTACTTTTGTATGACAGCAGCAGAAGTGCGATGCAGTAAATTTTATTGCGAACATTCTTATCCTACAAGTATGAAATAAGTATCGTCTAGCATGCTGTCGTACTACAATTTTTTTTTAAGAACAGCGGAGACCGGAGAGCGTTGCGCTTTCCGAATATTGCAAGTTAAAAAAGTGAAAATATTATTAAAAATTATTTAAAATGTCAATTCCTAATACTATAAAAGGCCACGAATTCATTGAAGCATACAGAAGCCATGAACGAATATGTCTTTGGAATTCAAGTGATGACAGATACAAAAACAAAAACTTGAGAATTAAATTATACGCTGATTGTTAAAAATTTATAAGGAAATAGACCAAATGAAAAAGAAAATAAACAATATACGTTGTTCTTATCAAACAAAGATAAAAAAGGTACTTCAGAGCGAAAAGTCTGGAGCCATCACTGTGGTATTTTCACGATTTACAATGCTTGCTCCATCGTGATCGCCTGCCTCATAACTGTATTCCGTTTTTGAATGAGAGGTTCAAACATTTTTAATAAATGTTGAAAAGTTTTATCATCCATAGGCAAATAATTTTTTAAGTCACTCGGCTCTGTGTTTTTCAGCACTTTATAAAGTTTCATATTTGACAATTCATCTTTTTCTTTTAACCATTCTCTGCACCATGTTCTTTTTCTTATTCTTTTCAAATAGTGCTTCACTAATTATTAATAATGCCACCACCACATCATCCATTTTGCCGTATACGTATGTTTACCTTTAAAATTTTTTTTTTAAATGAAAAACTACAACTTGTAGTACGATTTGTGGTAACGTGTATCACAAAATCGTACTACCACTCATACTTCGCGAAGTACGTATTTAAGTATCGTCTATCATCAGCATAACGATAATTTATTGAATTCGTTATTCAGTAACTTTCCGACAAAAATATTCGAAGTTTGCGACGAAGCTAACAACCTAATAATTAATCATTGCAAATAACGATTTCTATCGTACTGAATATTTTTGTGGGAATACCGAATTCGTTAAAGTATCGTTATACTTGTTTTTTCCAAACGAATGTTCATTATAAAAGTTATTGAATCGCAGTACTGGTAGCGTAGGCAGCATGATATGTAACTACACAGTGTAGTCAATTGTCACCTACAAAACTTGGGGTAAAATGGTTGGCTTCGATATCGCATGATATCAATCGAAAGTTCTAATTTTTGGGCTCTTTTTACTCTTATGATTTATTTGAAATTTTTTATTAAATTTATTTTACTTTTAAAATGTTACTAGAAGCGTGACCAACTAGAATTTGCTAGTTTTTCAGCTTAATTTGCTACGTTTTGCTTTTTAACTTATTTTTGCTCTTTAGCTTATTTGTCCATTTAATGTAATACGAATCTTGTAGGTATTAACAACTAAAGACGATGCAATACAACAACAACAATAAAAAAAAATTAAAACATTTTGCCAGTTAATGACCGGTAAAAATAGTGATACGAGTACAACTGCAACAACAACTGCAATAATACGAGTGACTCTAACGGATTTAAAATAAAATGTGAACAAAATGAAATCGTTTTACATCAAACAATTTGAGGAAGTACGAAACGAGTGACTGTTTAAACTACATGCATCTACTATTTTTTCTATTTTTTTTTTTTTCGTTTTTGCTTTTGACCTGGTCAAGCGATTAGTTGTAGTTAGTTTTATACGAAAAAAGTTATAGTTCAAGACATACAAAATGAAAATGGCAAAAGAGTCAGCCAAAGGGGTCAGAAATGAGTTAAAAATTAAAAAAATAAAAAACTTTTTATTAAGGAGGTTCATGTTTTTGTTAAAAATTTACCAACTTTTTTTTATTTTTTAGATTCCTATGGAGTGGCGGCTACATCCAAAGAGGCATATTTTAATGGTTCAGCGTATTTGCGTTTGTTGTCACCCATGCCCATATGGGATCACTCGGCCATAAGTTTTCGTTCTTGTCGCGGTAAGTCCGCCTGTTTGCTTGTCTAAGCCTTAAAATAAAATTCTAATTTTATATGTTTTTAGGTGGTGAAATTTTAGCTCAACAATATAATAAAAACTCAATTGTAATATCAGTGCTCAATGATTTCTTGCAAATATCTTTGGCTGGCCCTGCGGTTATAGGGCCAAACAATCGTGTTGATGTTAAATATTCGTATCATTTGTTGGACAATAGATGGCATACGTTACAATTCAAATATGAATATGGCAACTTGTATTTGTATATTGATCGTGAATCAAGAATATTTGGTGGGTTGTGTTATGTAAACACACATTTGAGCTGTTATTTTTGAAACTAATACAAGTCCACTTAATTTTAGTAGTATATGCACACGTTCTTACCAAAATTACCGCTAGCTAATTTTTTTTATAAAAGTGGACTTATACCACTTTCAAAAATAACCGCTCATTTTTTTTTGTTTTAAAGTAAAAGTTTTTAAATTTAATTAATTTTTTTCCTCTTTCCTTTTTTTTTTTTTTTTTTTTTTGACTTCACAGCCAACTCGACCTACAATAGCCAATTTTTAACGAACCAGGATATTGGCAATGAGGCAGCCATTTTAATATTGGGTAACTCATTTACTGGCTGCTTGCAAGATGGCCCTGGTCTGCAGTTTATTAATGATTCCATGACGGTACAGAATGCTGTGTTTGGTCCTTGTCCTTTGGGTAGTGGCCTGTGTTTGGATCACGATATACCTTTAAGAAATCAAGACTTTTGTGCCAATGATCCCTGCATGGGTCATGGCAAATGTATATCTCATAATGAGGGTTATGAGTGCCGTTGCACTGCCCGTTATTCCGGCAAGAATTGTCAAATGGATAATGGTTCGCCTTGTGATCGTAATCCCTGCTCAAATGGTGGCACATGCTTTGAGGATAGCCGTGGCGACTATCAATGCATTTGCAATCACAATCATACCGGCAAACATTGTGAAACAGAAATCAATATTAATCCTCTGTGTCAAGTGAATCCCTGTGAGCACAATGGTGCTTGTGTGGTGGCACCTGGTAGCTCCAATATTGAGTGTGAATGCCCTAAAGGCTATGCTGGCAAACGTTGTGAAATTAATATGGATGACTGTGCCTCACAGCCTTGTCAAAATAATGGCAAATGCATGGACATGGTTAACGGTTTCATATGTGATTGTTCCAATACCGGCTTTAAGGGGCCCTTGTGTCAAACCAACATTGATGAGTGTGAAACAAAACCCTGTCACAATGGCAAATGTTTTGATACGAATGGCTGGTTTATATGCCAGTGCTCGGATGGCTGGGGTGGTGAACTGTGCGAAAAACCCATCAGTTGCCAAACTCGCCAGTGTATGAATGGTGGTACCTGTTTGGATAAGCCTATTGGATTTCAGTGTTTATGTCCGCCTGGTTATGCAGGTGAGCTGTGCCAACAAGGTCCACCGCCTTGTCCTCAGTGTCCCATAGACTCGGAATGCAAAGCAGGAAAATGCATTTGCAAGCCAGGAACTTCAGGTAAAACCAACAAAATCTTTTAGTGTCTCAGTTAATTTGCGCAAACATTTGAAAAATATTTGGGTTTGAAGGATACATTCATTAATGTTGGTGGCAGATTTGTTTCTTATTTGCCATTTCTTTTTACCAAGTAGTTGCAATTGGAAAGGGAGAGCTTATGCTTTCTCTCCCTTTGCTTTTGTAGTTTGTCAGATAAATCTGCCTATTGGGGTCCATTATTTAAATTAAAGAAAGAGGATTTATGGTATAATAACAACAGGTATGCGCAGCACCCCTGCAACCAACAACATCTGCTACAACTGGCAAGCTTCCTACCTCCCTACCTCCTTTTCAACCCCCTAAAAAAAAAACAAAATTAATTTTCATTTGCTGTCATTTCCTCCATTTAATTTGTTAATAAGTTTGACATTTGCAGAGCTCGTTAACAGTTAAAAGTTAAGCTGGGCTCTGATCAGTTTTACCTGCTGTTATTGTGCCATGAGTGAATTATAGTAACACGCATGTGGCTTAAGGCTGCTTCTTCTTTAATTCCATTAATTATATTTTACAATTTATTTATTTAATTTATCGGTTGTGGTGTGTGTTTTTTATATTTTATTTTATTTCATCGTTTATTAAAACAAAATTTGACACAACAAAAAAAACAAAAAAGCTTCGCAAAAAAATGAGCTTATGACCACAAATTGTGAAGGAGGCAAGAGTAAACGTTATATACCACCAGAGTGGCTTAAGAAGAAGAGATGTGAGCTTAAATTGAGTACGTCTCATTTAAATCCCATTCACAATAATTACTTTTTTTTATTTGTTTTATAAATCATTGAAATCATTGTTGCTTCACGTTTTCAAATCAGATTAAATCAAACGTTATGAAATGCAGTCGTCTTAAGATGTTGTAGTTACACAAAACACTTTCACTTGTTCTTACATTTCGTTTTAACAAAAAAAAAAAAAAAAAAACAAAAAAAACACGATGCTACAGTGAAAATGAAATGATGAGAAATACTGGAAAAAGGAGCTACAGTGAGTGAAGGCTGGGTGTAGCTCCTTAGCGAAATAATTTTTAATGAACGCATTCGATATCGATTGAAATTTCAATAAGAAATCTCTGTCGCTATAAGTATTCTTACTGAGACACCCTTTTCCTAACATCAGGCTAATGAAAATTTTTAAACTCGTAATATTATCAATAATGTAAAGATTTCAGAAATAATGCATAGATTTAATGAAACTAAATAATTGATTTCATGAATATATTTCATTGAGAATTTTATGACTCTTTATTGTATTTAAGAAACAAAATTTCTTAAAGTCAGGTCATGTGAATAAAAAATGTTCATAAAAGTAATGAAATGTGTTTTTATAGCTTAAAAATTAAAAAAAAAATTAAATGAAATGATTTTAAAAAATGTTGCTTTAAATTAATGAACAGATTTCGTTGATTTAATGAATATATTTCGCTGATTTAGTGAATATTTTTCGTTGATTTAATGATTATTTTTCGTCAATTTAATGAAATTATTTCGTTGATTTAATGAAATTATTTCGTTGATTTAATGAAATTACTTAGTTGATTTAATCAAATTATTTCGTTGATTTAATGAAATTATTTCGTTGATTTAATGAAATTATTTCGTTGATTTAATGAAATTATTTCGTTGATTTAATGAATATATTTCGTTGATTTAATAAAATTATTTAGTTGATTTAATGATTATTTTTCGTTGATTTAATGATTATATTTCGTTATTTTAATGAGTATATTTCATTGATTTAATGAATATATTTCTTTGATTTATTGAAATTATTTCGTTGATTTAATGATTATATTTCGTTGATTTAATGAATATATTTCATTAATTTATTTCTCATTAGATGATTATATATTTTCAGTATAAACAATTTTTTTTTATTAAATAAAAAACTTTTTTTAAGAATTCATTACATTAAAAAAACGAATAAAATTTTTTTAAATACAACACTTGATCTTTAAAATATAAACTGTTTTTTGTTCACTTTGTAGCATCGTGTAATCAGCCCCATTCTGCATTTAAGCAAAAAGTATTTTAATTAGTTAAAAAAATTCAATATTAAATGTGGGCTTGTAGTCGTATACGTTATTTCACATATAGAATGGAATCGTTTTTAGATTTCATAATCAGCTTAAGCTTTACATAAAACAATTAAATTCTGTGGTGCTCATGAGTAAACAAACTCGTATGTTGACTTTAATTTTAAATATAAAAATTAATTAAAAAATTGAGTTGGAACACAAACTTACGCCTGCGTTTATTCCTGATAACTGCAGTTTTTGATTGAGATTTTTTTTCTTTCTTCATATTTTTTTTTTTTTTACATTTTTGTTGATTTCCCTTTTTGTCGTCCTTTTGCTGTTTTGTATTACAAATACAACAAAATGAAAAACCATAAATTTTAACACTCGTATGATTTTGGAATTTTTTGAAAACAAAACAAATGAAATTGGCATTATTTGCTGATGATGATGATGATGATGAATGATGATCTCGCTTGATGTAACTATTAGGCCCAATTGGCCATTGTGTACCAATAGTGACAGCAACAACAAATATGCCAACCACCTCCATTAGTAGTAGTGCTACTCCCGCTGTTGTAGTAAATCAACAAGCCCGACTTGCTCAATTGACTGCATGTGCTTCTGATAAGTGTTTAAATGGTGGTACCTGCAAAGGCTTTGCCACCAACTACACTTGTATTTGTGCTAGTGGATTTACAGGTTTGGATCTTAATGACATTCAAAATAATTCCTTTATTTTCTATGTAGTTTGTTTGTAAAAATCTATAACTAAAATAAAATTTATTTACGCATAAATTGTAATATTTAAAAAACAAGTAAAACAAAAAAAAAACTCTGAAATATAAAACTGGCAAAACAATAATGGATTATAGTGCTGTAATTTAATTTATAAATAAATATAAAAATTGGTACATGTAGTTTTGTAAATTGTTTTGCCTTTAAATTTTTTTAAGCCAGCGAGGTAACAGATTTATTGATTTTAAAAATTTTTTTTTAAATGCAGGCTTTAATTGCGAATTGCCCTCTAATGATGTGTTGCCCTCGAACATACCATTGACGGGTTGCAAGTGCATGAATGGTGGCACTTGTTCCCTGAATGGTACTCACTGTTACTGTCCTGTGGGTTATTCTGGTGAGCGTTGTGAGAAGCTTGAACCATGTACAGTGGCCAATTGCCAAGAGCCTATGGTGTGTTCCCACAATAAATGCGTGTGTCCGGAGAATAAAATTTGTACGGCATGTGCAGCTCAGCCGTGTCGTAATGGGGGCGTGTGTGCTGATCTACCCAATGGGGATTATGAGTGCAAATGTCCGGCTGCCTGGACTGGTAGAAATTGTGCAAAGGATGTGGATGAGTGTCAAATATCACCGAAAATATGTGGAAATGGTATTTGTAGAAATGAAGAGGGTTCTTATAAATGCTTTTGTACTCCCGGTTTTACCGGTATTCATTGCGATTCCGATGTTGATGAGTGTTTAAGTCATCCTTGCAAGCATGGAGCCACTTGCCACAATAAGGTAAGTTAAGACTTCGTGATAATTATTTCAAAAAACAAAATGGTGAGAGTCCACACGATGACATCAAACATTAGTGTTTAAACAAGTGCCAGGCAAATGCGCTATCAGCAGCATAAAGAAGCACAGCGGTCAAAGAAAGAAAGAAAGAGAGAAAGAGTGAGAGATACCCACCTGTATCACAGACGGTAGAAAACTTAAGTTCGAATGTAACGTGTATCTAGACGGCTGAATTTTGTCCACAAGCTGTAATCCTCTCATTTATGTCATTTTGCCTAGGCCATATTTAACTGGTTTTTAGTTTAGACTTTTGTAACGCTAATGTTTGATATCTCGTAAGTCTCACTTAAAAGGTCCTTAATAGATACACTGAGAGAAATATATTGCAATATTAAATCAATTATAGTTGTTTTTCTTTAAATTTGGAAAGCATCGGATATTGAGACAAGTGAGTTGGTTGCTCTTAATCACACCCAGAAACTACCTCCAAAAGTAAATGTAAATTTTT
The DNA here is from genome assembly GCA_947397855.1 of Thelaira solivaga. NCBI lineage: Eukaryota > Metazoa > Arthropoda > Insecta > Diptera > Tachinidae > Thelaira > Thelaira solivaga. The sequence continues at coordinate 70,741,518 of OX377610.1, read as the reverse complement.
AACATGTAATACAGCTGCTAGAAATTGCCTTCCCCCCCCCCCCCCCCTTTTTTACCAACAACACTCCCTTTACTTTCAAAAAGCTTTTTCTAATACACTTCCCCTTTTATTTAGATTAATTCGTATGAATGTGTTTGCCCACCCGGCTATATGGGCCTGAATTGTGAATATGATATTGATGAATGTGCCAGCAATCCCTGCTTTAAGGGTTCGACTTGCATTAATTTGGTTAACAATTTCACTTGCACTTGCATACCCGGCATGACAGGCCGCTTTTGTGAAATTGATATTGATGATTGCATTTCGGGACCCTGCCAACATGGTGGCCAATGTATCGATGAATTGGGTGGCTTCCACTGCAATTGCAATTCCACGGGCTATGAAGGCCGTTATTGTGAATCGAATATAGACGAGTGTGCCACACATCAGTGTGCTAATGGAGCCGAATGTATTGATCAGGTGAACGACTATTTCTGCAAATGTTACCCCGGCTTTAGGGGCAAGAATTGTGACATTGATATCAACGAATGTGAAAGTAATCCTTGTCAATACAATGGCAACTGCCTGGAAAGATCAAACATCACTTTGTATAGTCTGGCTCATAGCATGGATTTGCCTAGTGTGTTTAGTCAGCCGTTTAGTTTTGAGAATGCCAGTGGTTATGAGTGTGTCTGTGTAATGGGCATAATGGGCAAGAATTGTGAAATAAATATCAATGAATGTGAAAGCAATCCCTGCAGCAAACACGGCACATGCAATGATGGTGTAAGCATATCAAAAGCGTAAAAAAAATTCAAGTTACCCCTTTTTCTGATCTCTTTTAATATTTAGATTGGCTCTTACACGTGTGAGTGTGATCCCGGCTTTGAGGGCACTCATTGTGAAATTAATATCGATGAATGTGAGCGTTACAATCCCTGCGGAGATCATGGTACCTGCATTGATCAAACAAATGATTATGAGTGTGATTGCGATGCCATGTATGGCGGTAAAAATTGTTCGGTACCTTTAACTGGCTGTGTCGATGCTCCCTGTTTAAATGGGGGCATTTGCAAACCATATTTGGTTAATGAAACTAAACATTTATTCAATTGCTCTTGCCAGCATGGCTATCAGGGTGATACCTGTGAAAAAACCACTACTATTTCCATGGTTGTTAGCAGCTTGATTACGGTGAAAACTCAGCGTGAAGAGGGCTACGATATTAATTTACAATTCCGTACCACCCTACCAAATGGGGTGTTAGCTTTTGGCACATCTGGTGGTCAGAATGAACCCGTCAGTTATATTTTGGAACTGATAAATGGACGCTTGAATTTACATTCCTCGTTGCTCAACAAATGGGAAGGTGTTTTTATTGGTTCCAATTTGAATGACAGCAATTGGCATAAAGTGTTTGTGGCTATTAACACTTCACATTTGGTTTTATCGGCCAATGATGAACAGGCTATTTTTCCGGTGGGATCGTACGAAACCTCCAATGGTAGCCAACAACCTTCTTTTCCTTTAACTTACTTGGGTGGCACCATACCAAACTTGAAATCATATCTGAGGCACTTGACTCATCGACCTTCTAGCTTTGTGGGTTGTATGCAGGATATTGTGGTAAATGGTAAATGGATCTTTCCGGAAGAGCCAGGCAAGGAGGATAACACTACATTGACTCACATACGAAAAGGATGTCAACGTACTGCACAATGCAATCCTAATCCCTGCCATTCCAATGGCAAATGTACTGATTTGTGGCATACATTTTCCTGTACCTGTCAAAGGCCACATTTTGGCTACACCTGTAAATACAGTAAGTATTTCAAAAATAATGCTTTTCGAAATTATTTAAAGCTAAAATCCGTAATTTTTAACCCCAGATATAACCGCTGCCACATTCGGCAATGAAAATACTTCGCATACGGCCGTTATTGTGGAAACAAATGATGTGGCTCGTAGAGCTATAAGATCCGTACTGGATATCTCCATGTTTATACGCACCAGACAACCTACTGGTCAGGTATTCTATTTGGGTAGTGATCCTCGCAAGACAGCTTCAAAGGGAGCCGGTTAGTGTGACCTCAATCAAACGTTTTTTTTTTTGTTGAAGTTGTTAACAAAAATAATTTTTCTTAATTACAGACATTGGGAATTCGTATGTGTCTGCTAAATTGCAAGGCGGAGAGCTACTGGTTAAAATGCAATTCAATGGCACACCGGAAGCCTACACTGTGGGAGGAAATAAACTGGATAATGGCTACAATCACTTGATTGAAGTTGTGCGCAATCAAACTCTAGTGCAGGTTAAGCTAAATGGTACTGAGTACTTCCGCAAAACACTGTCGTCGACAGGTTTACTGGATGCACAGGTACTTTATTTAGGTGGACCTGCTCCCTCATCAGGGAATGGTGAAACTACAGCCACTCTTGTGCCCACCTCTGAAGTGAGTACAGATTTTTCTAACGTTAAGCCAGAGGATTATTTCAAGGGCATCATACAAGATGTTAAAGTCAGCAACGGCTCACATACCATGATTGTTGAATTGTATCCTTTGGAGGAGGAAGATCTTGCTTTGCCACCTCCATTTGGTGTTATAACTATGGATCGTACTTCGGTGCTGAAGGGTGAAGTGTCTGATGATTTGTGCCGTAAAAATCCTTGCAGACACAATGCAGAATGTCGCAATACCTGGAACGATTACACTTGCAAATGCCCTAATGGTTATAAAGGCAAAGATTGTCAGGAAATAGAGTTCTGCCAGTTGGTAACATGTCCGGGCAGCAGTCTCTGTCAAAATCTTGACGATGGTTATGAGTGCCTAACCAACATAACATTTACCGGGAATGAGAAAGCGCCATTGGCTTTCTCTTTCTACAGGGAGCACCTAAACAATGAAATTAAACCAAAATTAAATCCGGCAATAGAGATTGCTTATCGCACACGTGCTGGCGGCACCTTGTTGTATGTGGAAAATCATTTAAGTTTCTTTGAAATTGGCGTAAATCAAGGCCAGGTCACGGTAACCTGGAAATTCAATCAGGATTCTTTGGGTGATACGAAGAGATTTAGCAAGGAGAATTCTGATGGCATTGAATGGAGTAGAATCTATTTGAGAGCACAGAATGGCAAACTGGAGGGTGGTTGGAAGGGTTGGGAAAGTATGGTGGATCCATCTCCGGCTTTTTCTGCCGACATAGACATGAATGCCTTCCAGGACTTAATTTCTAGTGGAGCTCAAGTTCATTTGGGCGGCATGCCTTCTGTTAGCCAAAATCAACAGGCACGCGTTACAATATCATCCCAGCAGGGTTCACAATTTAAGGGGTGCCTGGGTGAAGCCAGAGTGGGTGATTTACTGCTGCCCTATTTTACAAACGAGGAAATGTATCCCACAACTGCAAATTTTTCCCTACAACCACAAATACAATTTCGTTTAGATTCAACGCGACCCGATGAGGGTTGCATTTTATGCTTTCAAGCGGACTGTAAAAATGGTGGAACATGCAGCTCTCCTAATGAAGATTATGCCTGCACTTGTCTGCCGGGCTATGATGGCAATGATTGTTCAAATGATATTGATGAATGTGCCACCGCTATGTGTGAAAACAACTCAACTTGCATTGATAAAGTGGCTGATTTTCTATGTGACTGTTTACCGGGCTACGATGGTCTCTTGTGTGAAAACAATATTGATGATTGTGCCCCACAGCCTTGTCATAATGGAGGTAACTGCACCGATCTTATAGCGGCCTTCCACTGTGATTGCACAGAGGATTATGCGGGGCCCCAATGTGATGTCTTGAAGCAGGTTACTTGTGAGAATCAGCCCTGCAGAAATAATTCCACCTGCCAAGATGGTTTTAGTAAGTTTTTTTTATAGTTTAAAGCGGTCAGGATTTATTTTTTTTTAATTTCATTTAGATCCCAAAACGAGTAACAACTTCACCTGCAGCTGTTTGCCTGGCTATGTGGGAGCTCTTTGTGATATGGCCTTTTGCGAATTCAAACCTTGCGATCATGGCGGCTTATGTATTACAGCGGAAGGAATTGTGAGTTGAAACCTTTAGGGAAACTAGTTTTTGTTTTAAAGATTTTCTTGTGTTCATAGACTCCCACATGTCAATGCAGCTTGGGCTATACCGGGCATTTGTGTGAAACGGACATTAACGAATGTGAATCGAATCCCTGTTTACATGATGGAGGCTGTACGGATTTAGTGGGGGGCTACATATGCAATTGTACTGAGACTGGCTTCGAAGGGGAACATTGTGAAATCGATATAGACGAATGTGCCATGAGCATTGAATACTGTGGCGGCTTAGGTAGATGCATAAATCAACCAGGATCCTTTAAATGCATATGCCAGGACTCATTTTGTGGAGCGTATTGCAATTTTACTGATCCCTGCAAACAGGAAGAACAACAATTGTGCATGAATGGCGGCCATTGCATAGAAGCCTGTGGGGATGAGCCAGATTATTATTGCAATTGCACGGAGGGTTATACGGGTAAAAATTGTACAGTTTTGGTAAGTGAAATTTAGAATTTATTTCTAAGGTTTTGGTGTCTTTAAACTAATTTTTGCTTTTTGTTTAGGTCACTTCACGTGAGGAACCCAGCACCGCTGATATAGCAATTATTGTTGTGCCGATTATAGGGGTTTTGCTTTTGGTCTTTGCCGGCTTGTTGGTAACATTTTTGGTGATGGCCCGAAATAAACGTGCCACTAGGGGCACTTATAGCCCCAGTGCTCAAGAGTATTGTAATCCTAGACTGGAAATGGATAACGTACTTAAACCTCCACCGGAAGAAAGACTCATTTAGTCAAATTTCCTAAACTTTTTTTTTATCAAAGTGAAACATTGTCTCTTATGTTATTTATTTTAGCTAGAATTTAAGTGTTTTTTATTTTACAAGACTCAATTTAAGAAAAAACTTATTTTTTCCTAACAAAAGCATTCCGCCCATTTTCTAGAAAAATATTAAAAAAAAAAATTATTTGTAATTTTTAACAAACAAACAATTTTACGAAAGAAATACTTACTAAGTGTAACATTAATTTTAGATTAACAATTATTGTTAGGAACGCTATAAAGAAGTATCAAAATCCCTCTTCCCAAAACTATTCTAAATAGAAGAAGCTTTATTTTGTTAAAAAAAAAAATATTTTAAATTGTTTCTAAATTTTACTTCTGAAAAAAAAATAAAGTTTATTTAATAACGATTAATAAAATTAAATAAAATTAAATTAATTAGGTGCCAATAAGTCTTTTTCAACACTTGTGTTTACATCACTGGCGTTAAATTACGGCATTCGATCTCTAACGAAATTTCTATCCAGTGCCGTCATTTGGCCCAGTTTAATTTTCTAAAAAAAAATATTTACGGTTAATATTTCTATTTTTTGCTTTTTAAAAATATTTAAAAATAATAAGGTCACTTAAATTTACCTCTCTTTTTTAATTATTTTTTGCTTTATTTTCGGTGGAGAAATTAAAAAAATGTTCATTTTAAAAGAAGAAAAAACTCAATTTCACATGTTTTGTATTCCACACGGATTTGAAAATATGTGAAATGAAATTTTTTTCTTCTTATTAAATGAAAACTTTTATGTTTTTTTAATTCTACCAATAAGTTCGCATTAAAAATAAAGCAAAAACAAAATTTTAAAATGGACCACAGAGTAGTTATGAGGTGCTGAAGTTTTCAATTCCGAATAAAATATTCGGATTCGGAATACAGAACCGCTCTGAGAATTTTTAAACTCTCAAAAAAAATTAAAGTAGACTTGAAATCGATTTTGTGACAAATTTGTATGAAAAACTTGTCATAATTTCTACTTGAAGTAGTCAATAGTAGCCTAGGAAACTCTCTTATTTAAAAAAAAAAAAAAATTATTTGAAAACTGTTGAGAGAAATTAAAGAATTCTTTCAGCCCAATCATGAATATTCCCTAAAAATTTTTTTGGAAAAAATTAATTAAATTAGAGAATTTTCTATGTTAAAATGAAGATCTTTTTTTTGTGATAAGAGGAAAGGGAAAAGTGAAAAAACTTGTGGGGAACTTTTATTCATAATTCGGCTGTTTATGAAACTTTTCCAATTCTCAATGTGTTTTTGCTGAATTGACTAGGAAAACATAAAATGTAAACTTCAATCGATATAATGCAGCATATGACAGTTGTTGCACAATGGGTTAGCCTTAAAAAAAATAATCCCACACAAGCCAATCACATGTAAACCGAACATCTCGTCAAAAGTTGTGTATTTCTTGTAGTTGATACTAAAGGTCTGCACAAGCATTCTTGAAAGCCACACATCACTACAAACATAGAAAGTGCTATTTCAAGTAGGCTTGAGCAGCCCTTTAGTTGCTACACACACTTGGCAGTATTGTGCTGCAAGAATGTTAGACACAAGACTACGCCATGAGCATGATTTCCCATTAGTTTGAAGAAAAAAAATTATAAAATTTTCTACTTTTAATTTTTGTTTGCCGTAACTTATTATCCTACTGGCTAAATGACGTAACGTCATTTGTTGTACATGAGCAGAAAATTAAAGTTTTATGTGAGGGATGGCGTAATTTTGTCTGTATATGCCTCGACAAATAGTGACCAAAGGTCCATCAATTTTTACATGGTCAAGACGGTTTGTTGGCAAGACTCGAAGCACCTAAAAAAGAAATGTGTTCAAATTGCTCGCTTAGTTATTAGAGACACCAACCAATATTTGATAGACACAGGCGCTAACGTGTCCATAATACCACCCACAGCCCATGTTACATATTTTACAAGACAAATTCTATTAATTTGCCTCGATTTCCTACTGCTATAAATTGTGTATATAAATAAAAAGCGCCAAACAACAAAATAAATTTTATAACAAGAGGCCATGCCGCAATCATACAGTGCTGTTCTGTATTCCAAATACAAATATTTTATTCGGAATTGAAAAATTCAGCACCTCATAACTCTGTGGTTCATTTATTTTGGGTGCGAAATTATTGGTAGAATTAAAAAAACATAAATGTTTTCATTTAATAAGAAGACAAAAAATTAATTCCACATTTTTTAAAATCCGTGTGGAATACAGAACATGCACGATAGTCACAAAAAAGTACGATTTTATTAAGAGCTGACTTTTTTTAATAAGAATTTTATGAATTTAAAATCGATTTAAAAATAATAGCGATGACTATGATTAAGGGTCAAGTTGTTTGATTATCTTTATTTGACAATAACCAAAAAAATTAAAATCTAATCATTTTGTGTATCCTCTCTATCACTCTCAGCCTTTGTTTACATATATGCATGTGCAGCTAGTTTTGTATATAAATGAATCGTATCTGTTATTTAAAACAAAAACAAAAAAAATATTTATATAAAAGCAGATATATAATATTAATTGAATCAAACTATGTTTCATTTATTTGTATTTTAATTTAATATTTTTTTATAGTTTTGTGTGAGTGTTTGTCACTTTTTGGGAAATATTTATGTATTTCAGTTTATAATTATGAATTACAATCAAATAATTTTAATTTATAAGTTTATGCAAAAGAGAGACATTTAAAATCTATTATTTTATTACATAGCGTACATTATGTATTATTAATGTTTAAGAAGACTGTAATATATATAAAAAAAATGATAATAAAATGTTAATTTAATTAAAAGAAAACATATTGCATGTGAAAATTACTGAAGATTAAAAAATAGCCAGATATTTTTTTTTTATATTTTTTTATTTAATTGTTCTTTTGTGTTTAAAGTTTAAACATCTTCCTTTTTTACTTTTCTACTACAGAAAAGAAAGGGGGAAAAAAACCAGTTGCCTAAAATCTAACTAGTGTATTATTGATTAAACTCTTGTGAGAATTAATGTTGTATTTAATTTAATAAATAGTAAAAAATAAATCACGTAAACTTTTACTTCTGATTTAAATATCTACTAATTAGATAGCATTTAATTGAAAATAAAATTATAAGTTATTATTTTGAAAGCACTAGAAGCATCAATTGGTGGTAGCAATCCATTTGAATTTGCTGCTGCTTGGTATTTCATGATGATAAAACAAGCATTCTAATTTATTAATGCAATTTTTACCGTAACGGCAGGGCTTGGGATGATAAAAGGGACAACCAGTTTTTGTGCAATTGGGAAAATATTTGCAAGTGGTGACAGATACGGGTCCTGTTATTGCGCTCGATGATATTGATTTATAATTCTGTACAGGCACTACAGATGAAGCTGCAATATTGAAAATACCATAAACAAACAATTAATTTAAAAATTTCTCTAACACCAATAAAGAAAACGCAAAACTTACAGAGTGGAGGAGCAGTTGATTCCAATAAACTGTTACTTCTGTGACCGCTGTGTGAAAAATTACAATCCAAGTTAACACATGCCAAATCATATTTGCATTTGGGATGTGAGAATAAACATTTTTCAGCAAATTTACAATTTGGAAAGGATTTACAGACAGCTTTAGGGTGATAAAATTCACAAAAAGATTTTGTACAATTTGGATGATATTTGCAACGTTCCTTGGGTTTGACATTACGAAAAGAGCCAGATGAGTCCACTGAAATAGAATTCACTAAAACAAAACACACACACACAATCAATTAAAGAAAGTTGGAAATGATAAGAAACTGTGCACTGAGACTGTTCCACTTACAAGATGATGGTAGATTATCATATTTTTTGCCTTCAGAATTATGTATGGATATTTTATGTTTTTCTTCCCTTCTCTCATGCGAAGAATGTCTCTCTCTATCCCTCTCTCTTTCTCTCTCTCTATCCCTCTCTTTTTCTCTCTCTCTATCCCTCTCCCTTTCTCGACTATGATCACGACTTGATGATCGTCTCTTTTTACTAGGCGATGGACTTTCTCTAGAATTTCTGTTTTCTTTAGTTTCTTGTAAGTCAAACTTAATGGGGACATGTTTACGTTTAGAGGGTGTCAACGATTCCTTATGCCTGTCGTTGTAATGATCTTTTAATGGTGGAGTTGTGGAACGGTTTTCAATAGATTTACTATCTCTTTTATTTGCTGCTTGTGGAGATGGGGATAATTCATTGCTACGACGCTTGAGTGTGCGCTCTTTTTCAGGTGCACGTTTTTTCATAGAACCTAAATCTTCATCTTCAGAGTCATTTTTTATTATCAACTTTTTTATTTCTTTAGGTTTACGATAAATTTCTATTAATTCCGAGCGCTTAGGTGGAGGTGTTGTGCTGGCATCTTGTAGTATTAACGAAGATGATCTGCGCTCATGAGATGATGAAGACGATTTGTGGGAAAGTCTCTCTTTAACATTCGATCTACGCGATGTTCCAGATTGATTGGAAGTTGATGTCGGTTCGGGATACTTTTCACGTTCCTTTGCGTTGCTTGATGAAGATGAGACTTGCGGAGGCGGTGATAGAGAGCGTGAGTAACGTTTCATAGCATGACGATTTAACTTCGGCAATGTTTTATCTTCTATAAAGGAAGATGAAAAAAAGTACATGACAGCTTTAATCATTAACAAACCAAAGAAAACAACTACTACACTTACCATTTAGAGTCACCACAAACTGTGTCTTTTGTGAATTATCTTCGGTTTCGCCTTCATCGTTTGTTTGATCTGCGTGCATGTCATTGATTGCTTCATCACTATCATGCTGTTGATGATTAGCCTGCGGCACGTATATATAATCTTGGTCAGACT